>CM070832.1:2646705-2754205 GCA_036326025.1 Chrosomus eos
TTAAATATTTATTTATATAATCTTTATATAATATTTGAGTTTTGAAGTGCTGGCAAAAGATGTGTGAAGTACTTGAAAGCATTTAACTATTCCAGCCAAACTGGTTACACTTAGTGTTACTATGGTGAATGTTGCTGATCTGTGGACTGTGGACTAGCCTAGTTCATTCACGGCACAATGTTTATCCTGGTTTCCACGTCAGCGCTGTTTGATCTAATAGAGATCTACGGTTAATAACGGAGAAATGTGAATGCTTCTCTAGATCTCGCAGCGATGTTATTACTTCAGTGGCGAATTCAAATGCTTTCTTTACTGGATCTCTTAGCGCTGTGTAGTAACAGTGTCCTTGATCGAGATCGGCTCGCGCTCATAGAGCTCGCGCTGCACAGATGTTGCTGGTCCGAACTGATAAACGGTCCGTGATGCACAATATAATGAGTAGCGCAGTTTCGTTCCGCTTTCATTACGTTTGCGATGTGGATGCTGCGCAATGTTGTAATGGTTGCGCTCGCGCCAACGTGGATTTTGGAAAAAATGGTCCAAGGAATCGTTCGGTTTGTATGCGTATCGAACCGGGAGCCTCGAACCGAAACGGTTCAATACGAATACATGTACCGTTACACCCCTAATATATATATATATATATATATATATATATATATACCACAATATATTTCACATGATGCATGTTTGTTTATTATGCATGTAAAAAGTGAGCGAAAAGTCAAATGCATCACAGATAAATCTTCAGATGCTTGTAAATGAGCCTCGGTTAGATCCAGCAAGCGTAACAGTTAATAATAATAATAATAATTCATTACATTTATATAGCGCTTTTCTGGACACTCAAAGCGCTTTACATAGAAGGGGGGGGGGGATCTCCTCAACCACCACCAATGTGCAGCATCGACCTGGATGATGCGACGGCAGCCATATTGCGCCAGAACGCTCACCACACACCAGCTTACTGGTGGAGAGGAGACAGTGATGAAGCCAATCAGTATATGGGGATGATTAGGAGGCCATGATGGACAGAGGCCAAGGGGCAGATTTGGCCATGATGCCGGGGTTACACCCCTACTCTTTCGAAAGACATCCTGGGATTTTTTGTGACCACAGAGAGTCAGGGCCTCGGTTTAACGTCTCATCCGAAGGACGGATCAGTTGGAGCAGAGCAACACACTGTATAATGAAGTCTCTGAATGACATCATCTCACTAATGAGGCAGTAAACGAGTGTGGGCAGCTCTGCTCTGATGTTTGAACATTAACTCAGATAATGCTGGGTAATTGTGCTTCCCGTGGCCAGATCTAAATGTTTATTATCTGATAGTGTTTTCAGGAGACTGGCGGCTCTGTAAGCCGCTGTGTAAACGCATCTGCAGACGGTGTAGCGCTAAAGGTTGTTTTCTGGCCCTGTGTAGCGTTTACATTGGGTTTGCGTGCACGTTTGTTTATGATAAGGTCATGTGGGTAATCTGCTTTGTTCTTTGCACCTTCAGTCTCGCAGTGTGGACAAACAGCACGCTGTGATCAACTATGATGTGTCTACAGGAGAGCACCTGGTCAAAGACTTGGGCAGCCTCAACGGGGTGAGCTCGCATATTAATAACTTACACAAATATGGATTTTATATAGGGCACACCATTTGACAAAACTGCATTAATAGTTTTAACCTTGTTTTAAGTTAAAACTAATTGTGTGTATATAGCTTTTATTATAGTATATTATATAAAATTATATTATTTATTTAGTTTATATTATATACATAATTTTCAGACGGCATATAATGTAATAATATATAATGAATGCAGTCTGATTAAATGAAGGTTTGTGGGTTTAATCAGACTGCATTTATTATACTATATTATATATATTGTATATAGCTTTATTATATTATAGTATATATATATATATATATATATATATATATATATATATATATATATATATATATATATATATACACGCACACAATTTTCACAGCATTAAAGTAAAGTCTATTGAATTATAATTTTTATTGTTATATACGATTTAAAGTTAAAAAATAATGTTTGAGACTGAGGCTTACACTGTAAGTGACAAACCAAACACAATTAAATCACAATTATTTATGACAATTAATCGTCAGCACAAAAATTCATGATCGTGACGGGCCTAATTTTAATTTAATTTAAATGTGTAAAATTACACTATTTTACAAAGGCTTAAATTTCTGCATGCACAGATGAAGAATGCTTAGAATTATTATTGCTATTATTATTATATATACAGATATATTTTTTTATAAAATGGTGTGATTGCAAACAACAACATGATAAATGCTTTCTCACATTGATTTTACACATTAGTTCTAGGAAGCAAAGCCTATTGTTACCCAGTGTAATGTTTTTCACTGGATATGCAGTCGAAATTTACACAAATGTGAAAATAAATAAATGCTTTGTGAACAGAGAGAAAAGTTGCGTGTAATGTAACTGAAATAATCACGCCGAAAGTCTTTCACTATTGAGTTTTATAAAAATGTACATTGAAATATGTGTGTGTCGTCAGTGCTGTTTAATATGAGTGTTTTTGTCGTCTCGTGTCTCTCAGACCTTTGTGAATGACCTCCGCATCCCTGATCAGACGTACATCACCCTGAAGTTATCCGATGTCATCCGCTTCGGATACGATATCCTTCCTCAAACTCAAACTGCAGTGAAACGGGCACACACGTGCGCTGCGGTCTGACTCAGGGCTTTTCTTTGTGCTAAAACAAGTGATGAGAAAGAATAACGTTGCAGAAAAACCGTCTGATAATGTTTAGAAAAGCATCTTTCTTGTTTATGAGACAGGTTTGTTCAGGACAGTGTTGTGCTCAGCTCCAGAGAAATGATGCCACAAGCAATTCAAATGAGTTCCTTCCTTTCTCTCTGATCATTATGGGATGGTTTGTTTGTTTCTTGACATGTTCACACATTCACACATATACATCCTGGAGAGAAGCCAACACAAAGTGCCCGAGGAAGCCCTCAAGGTAGATCTGAGTGTGTTCCTGCACATTTACACATTTATAGGAATATTCTAGTATTGTATAAAGCGCTATAGAGATAAAGGTGACTGTTCAGACTTATCTTCAGTGTAATTTCTACATGCCATTTATGACATACTGACTCATTCCTCAGTATAAGGAAACAGATTATAAGAAAACTGAATTCAGTTAATTTATTTGTATAGCGTTTTCACAATACACACATCGTTTCAAAGCAGCTTTACTGAAAATGAGTCCATATTACAATTTATAGAGTGATCTGTTATCAGAGGTAAGTTATGTATTTCAGAAATGTACATGCACAAAATCATAGTTAGCTAAAAATGTGTTCATTTAAGGCAGAAACAAAGATCTCATTGAAGTAATGAATACTTTTGTTTGATATCTAGAAAAATGTAGCTTTGAATGAAGAGTTAATGTGTTAACTAATGAGCAATACATTTTGTACAGTGTTTATTAATCTTTGGTAGCGATATGTTATAAAAATACAACTGTTTATTATTAGTTTGTTACCTAATAATACATTTATTCATTCAACAAAATGAACAGATACTGGGCCTTATGATTTCTGCGATACAGAGTCATGGTTTAACTTTTTAAATTCTACAGTACAAAAGTAATATATTTGTCATGTCTCGGTTGTAATAATAATACTAACACTATTATTAATAATAATATATTATCAAACTTGATATTTTTAAGGAATAATTCATTTGTCTTCCATGTTTTAATTTGAACAATGTAAAGCTCAGTTGTGTAGCACGTTGTTTGACAGTTAGTTTAATTTCATATGATTAAAAGTTACATCAAATTAATGTTTTAATGCCTTCATGTGATTACCAGAAATTACACAACACAGAATTTGTGGGGGGGAAATATTTCATAGAATTTTTTTTTAATTTAATTAATTAGACATGCTTTTTGATTATTAAAACTGTATTAAACCATTCAAATGGAATCCAGAAAACACAAAATTTGGTGAAAAATTCCTAAACATGTCATCTTTTTAATACATTTTTGTTAAATTGTGTAAGTTTTAATGATTCCAACTAATTAGACACGCTATTTGATTACTAAAAATTTAGATGGAGAGCTTAAAAAAAAAATGCAATCCATAAAAAATAAAACGGAATTTGGAAAAAAAATAAGACGGATTTCATAGGGCCCTACAGATACAACTTTTAAAGTTAATTAAGGCTGTCAAGTGATTCAAATGTTTAATCTAATTGATTACTTGATATGCCGATTTATTAAAATGCTGTTAAAGCAACAGCCCTAATTTTGATAATGTATTTATAAATGAACATGAGCTAAAATGAAGAAATGCTGTATTCTCTCTGTGTGTGTGTGTGTGTGTGTGTGTGTGTGTGTGTGTGTGTGTGTGTGTGTGTGTGTGTGTGTTGAGAGATGCTCATGTCATTTATATGTTCTCTGGATTCCAGCATGAGAAATACACCAGCCAGCTTCAGTTTGGGCAAGAGACGCCGGACACCAAGAAGCACATCGGCACAGATGAGAAGCAGAGAGACTCGATACGCCTTAAATCTGATAAAACAGAGCGGAAAAACATCACAGGTACAATACATAATGAACTCTTCACTTCATAAATTCATGTTTCTGGTCTTATTGTGAAAGATTAATCAGCTACATTACTATATAAGGAAAAATTGTGAAGATACACACTCTTAAATGTAAAACCTTTCTCTTCCTCTCAAACGATCTATATACAGACACTTCACAATTCAATAATTTCTGATTATAAAATCAATTCCTATTTTTTACCTTCTAGAATGTCCTGTTTTATTTGGAAATGTGGTCATTGAACGTTTTCATGTTGACTTTAACTTTTTGTTCAAGGATTTGCCTTGTGAATTTATCACCTATTTCTTTTAGAAAAAGGTTAATTGTTAGCTAGTATCTCCATGCTGACCTTGCCTGACTGCCACAGCTGAAATGTAATATTTCTGCACTGTATTGCTTGCATAGCAAACTGCTCAATTTTTTTTTTTTTTTGCATAAACTTTGCATATATATGTATATATATGTGTGTATATGTGTGACCCTGGATCACAAATCGCACGGGTATATTTATGGCAATAGCCAACAATACATTGTATGGCTCAAAATTATTGATTTTTCTTTTATGCCAAAAATCATTAGGATATTAAATAAAGATCATGTTCCATGAAGATATTTTGTAAATATATGAAACACTTATTTTTGTGAGTGAATGCAGCACATAAATTATCAACTTTAAAGGCGATTTTCTCAATGTTTCGATTGTTTTGCACCTTCAGATTCCAAATTTTTCAAATAGTTGTATGGTTTGTTAGGATAGGGCAATATTTGGCTGATTTACATCAATGGAAAGCTTATTTATTCAGCTTTGATTTCAGTTTAAAAAAATTGATCCATGTGACTGGTTTTGTGGTCCAGGGTCACATATATATATATATATATATATATATATCTCACACACACACACACACACACACACACAGACACACACACACACACGAGAAGCTAAAGAGGTCTTTTGACACGTGTTGCTTTTTTCGACTCACTGATTCTGCAGCATCATGGGTAATGTAGGTTTTCACCAGAAATTCCAGTTAAAAATAAGCCGAAATAATGTGGGCTGACGGCTTTAACAGAAACAAACACAATAGAATAACAACCTCGTAACTCACAGCAAGTCTGTCTTTAAATGTTTATAAGTTCTCATTACATTTCCCTATGGATAGAATGATGGAGTTTTTACTTCCGGAACGGAACTTGATGGAATGTTCAGCATTCAGAATCTGACCAACATGATGATCTCATTATGATATTTGCATATTTACCTTACAATCACTACGGTTTCCTTCAGGAAGTGAGTCTAGTTTGAATATTGCGGGCTGTGTGTGATTTAAAGGCTTTTAATGCCCTTTCATTAACTCGTGTTTAAAATACCCATCAGTGTAAAGTTAAGACATTCTCTTTATCTTGAAGAATCCAGGCACAGGGACTCGATTAACCTGTTTCACATTGGCTAAACATTAGGGGTGTAACAATACATGTATTCGTATTGAACTGTTCGGTACAAGGCCTTTGGTTCCGTACGCATTACAAACCGAACGATTCGTTGGAACATTTTTCCTGCCGATCACCACAATGTTGCGCAACATCAAATGGCAAACGTAATGAAAGCAGAACGAAACTGCGCTACTCATTATTTTGTGCTTCACGGACCGTTTATAAGTTTGGACCATCAACATCTGTGCAGCGCGAGCCGATCTTGATCAAGTGACACGGTTATACACAACAGGGCTGGGCGATATGGAGCAAAAAATATATCTCGATATACGATGTATATCTCTTATCTTTACAGGAAAAACTACTGCAAAAACAAATATGCCAAAATCTTTTTTTTTATTGAAGTGCAAAGAGGTAGGCAGTTCATGTAGGAACAAAGTGCTTCTGCGACATTTAAAAAAAATAAATCCCTGTATACAAAAATAATAATTCAACGACGTCGCCACCTGTCCCGGTTTTACCGGCATTGTCCTTTTTAATAACCTGTCCCGGGAAATTTATCCACTCTCCTGGGACACAGAATGTCCCGCTTTTCAAAAGGCTACGTGAATATGTATGTTCAAATCGTGTAGCGCGCGCACGGCAGAGAGGGAGAGAGAGCAGGGTTTTTCCTGCATAGACAATTATGAGGCGGCCGCCTCCGTCAAATTTCGTGCCGCCTCCGCCTCTCGACAAAACTCGGACAGACAGTCACGACACGTGCTCATATACACTTTATCCACCGTGACAGTTCTGTCGCGATTCCCGCTTGTGTCCATTCTCTAACCGTGTAGTTTGCCGATAGTGCTGCACGGATCATAATCCGCGGGCCGAGTAATAAAAACCTTCCATTCAATCAATCGAGGGTGGATGACAGTTAAATGAGTGTAATAAAGACACGGAACTCCCATCATGTTACCTAATGTACGCACGGTAACAAAGTTGCGCTGTTGAGTCTCACGCAGTTATTTATAACATTAATTATAGTTAAGAAACAATATATAGGCTACACACGACCAGAGTACTGTTTTCCTGAATGCCATCACGAGTGAAACCGAGATATTAATTTCAGAACAGTTCAATAAACAAATAGTTAAAATTAAGTTACTTACATTTTTAGACTGTTTTTGTTCTGTTTTAGCAGCGAAAATAGTTCCAAACAACAGAACCATATCGCGTCTCACAGCAACTCTCATCCATGATTCATTACTGAATCATTCAGCGTTTTGAACTAATCGCTTGAGTCAAAGATTCAATTGCCCATTATTAAACCGCCTCATTCTGAATCAATCAACCATTTGAACGAATAGTTTACATTAATGACTCAATGACTCGCTCATTAAGACGGCCGCCTACCCCCTCCTACTGGCGGTTTAGTTTCAAAGTATCATTCTTTTCAACATTCCTTGTATATTCAAAAAATATTCAAAATAATCTCATTTAATACAGTTATAATTTGTCAATGTAAATTATTTAATTTGATTGGTAACAGCCTAGTGTCTTATTATTTTAATTTAATGTATTGATAAAATGTAAGAATTTTAAATGAAATTTAGAGCATACATTAAATAAAATTAGGGGGAAAATGCCCTTTATAAAGGTACAAAAAATTATTCCGATAAGAGTGTTTTCAAAAATGAAACATTGACAATAAGTTTAAAGGGAGTAAAGCCTCTGTTTAGGCTATAAAGAAAATGTAATTTTGCCAAAAGAAGAACTTTTAATTTAAATAAATGTTAATGTGATATGTTACCATATTATCATGCTTAATTGAATAATTGTAATGTGATGATCAGATGCAGATATCTAAATCAAAGAATATGGGTGGTTGGCGGGTGGATTATTATTTATTTTTAACAACAGATTCGAGTGACTCAAAGTGCACCAGATTAATGAATTTATCTTTAAAATGTACAAAAAAACCCTGAGAGAGAGCGAGAGACCTTGCGTGTGTTTGCTAGTGTGTGTGCCTCATGTGTGCCCCATACGTATGCCTGAACACCGCTTGCCCCGCCAAGTCCTCTACAGTCAACTAATGGGTGCAAAGCGGTCTGCTGGAGGGCAAAAGCGACGCTATAAGGACTACACCAGGGACATCTTAAAGCGAGCGAACATCCCCCTTACGCAGCTTGAATCTTTGGCACTTGACAGATCTGGTTGGCAGGTCACCTGTGCCTCTGCAGTCTCTCAAATACACCAAAACAACCAAGACCGACGATCCGAGAGGCGCATCATGAGACACCAGTGGGCGGCTGGAACCCCTCTGGCATCTGGTTTCCCTTGCTCCATCTGCGGACGAGTGTGCGGCTCAAGGATCGGACTCTACGCCCACGAGAAGTGGCACCAGCGGCAAGGCCGCTGAACCCAACCCCCCTCCCACCCCACCCCTGGAGCAAGCGTCATCATCGAACACGATGGACAGCTAAGAGAGAGTGCCTCAAGAAGTGCATGTAAGACAGCATTAAGACGATCATTTTAGACGAGTTCTGTAGCCTACGGGCTGGATGCGGGCGCCGCCATTAGAGAAGGCAAACAAGCAAAGTGGCGAAATCAAAATTCAATATAAACAATATATCGATATATACGATATGTCAAAATCCATATCGTGTTTAAAAAATATAGATGTATTTTAAATATCGAGATATCACCCACCCCTAATACACAGCGCTGAGAGATCCAGTGAAGAAAGCATTTAAGTTCGCCACTGAAGTAATAACATCGCTGCGAGATCACATTCACATTTCTCCGTTATTAACGGATCAAACAGCGCTGACGTGCAAACTCCAAAAATAGCAACTTCAACACTGGGTTTTATATCCAAGCTAAAGGCCTCATTTAATGTTTTAAACATGAATGTCCAATAGTCACTCAGCTTTTGACAAGTCCAAAACATGTGAAAAAAGTCTACCTTGTCACCTTTGCAAGTCATCAACATTTGGGGAAATATTTGAAAGTCTACGTTTTGTGTAATCGGCACGGTGGAGGACTTTAAGTTGTATAAGGCTGAGGTTTTGCTTTGAGCTCTTGAAGAGGGATGGTGTTGCTCATGGGAAAATTAGGGGTTTCACGTCTGAGCGAACTGGAAGACCTGAATCATCATGGGAAAACCAGCTCTGAAAGCTTTCACTGTGTCCGTAGTAGATGATGTGAATGTTCCTGATAAGCAGATCAGATGGACAACATGAGCAGCTTCTGTGTTCACGGAGTGGATTAAAGGCAAATAATTATGTAGAAAATAAAACTGGAAGATACATAAGTTTAATTTGAAAATCAAAACAAAATGCTTGCTAAACCTGCATGTCATGTGACCATAAACCAACATCAGTGAACCGTGACCATGCGAATGTGTGGTTAAATTACTGCAATATTTACTTCAAATCTCAAGTCAATATTTTAGGTCAAAGTGGTAAAAAAAGATAAATGCAGCTTAAAATAAAGAATTAAATAGTGTACGGTATGTTCTTATAAAAATGCATTAAAGCGCATGGGTGTTTCGATGGACAACAGTAAAAGCTCATTCTCATAAAGACTTCATGAGAGTTTCTGTCCTGAACTTCCGGAGCTTTCTGACCTGGTCCTGCCCAACTGACTCATGGGATTGAATCATGTTTTATAGCTTTTTTCCTAGTTCTGCACCCAATAAGCAGCTCTTAGCTCAGTCCCGAACAAAAAGAGTTACATTTGAGTCAGATATTGTTGCACTCAGTTTGGGTTGATCCTTTTTAAAGGGATAGTTCTAGTTTTTTTTTTTTTTTTTTAAATAGTTGCATGTAGTTGCAAACCTCCATGAAGTTCTTTCTTCTGTTGACCAAAAAGATATTTTGAAGAAAAACCTAAAAAATAAATGAATGTAGTCAATGGGGACCAGAAACTGTTTGGTTTCCAGGGTTTAACATTAACACCCTCCAATTTTTAAAGATGTTTTCTTCAAAATACACGTTTTTTTTAATTTATTATGTATTTCAGCAGCAGATTGTAACAGTCACACCTACTAGCAACTTTGGCGTGTTGAATTTTATATGTATATACATTCTTCAGTTGTAGTTCTATGTAATAATAAACCAAGTGCAATGTAGTGTTATAAAAATATAGCTTTTTTGATACATATCGATACTGAAATATCTGAAACGCTTCCAATACTGATTTTTCTGCAGAATAGACACACTATACCAGCTGCTCTCTCTCTCTCTCTCTCTCTCTCTCTCTCTCTCTCTCTCTCTCTCTCTCTCTCTCTCTCTCTCTCTCTCTCTTCTCTCTCTCTCTCTCTCTCTCTCTCTCTCTCTCTCTCTCTTCAATTCAAAAATTGCTTTATTGGCATGACTGTACATCATACAATATTGCCAAAGCTTGTAATACATAGAATTGTTATAAAGACATAAAAATAGTAAAATATTATAACATCCTTAAATCTAAATGTACAAATTATATATAGTTTATGAACATTTCCAAATTCTGTGCAGAATTTAGAATTCAGTGTGTAAGTGTTTTCGTGTTTTGTGTGTACGAGTGTGTGTGTGGGCGCATAGCTGATTAGTCGTCGACTCTCTTTTTTTGTGACAAGCATCGATGTATCTGGCTGCTAGTATGACACAATCTCTTTTTTCACCTAATAGATGTTGAAATTGTGTTATGTTGTTTAATTTTATGAAGTTAGGGCAAAGTTTTTCAAATTTTGTATAAAAAGTGCCTTTAATGTCCTCATAGTTGGGGCAGCTGGTGAGAAAGTGTTGCTCTGTCTCCACTTCTCCCTGCTCACAGTACGGGCAGATGCTCATTCCCGCAGATTTTGTGCTCACACCCAAAGCGCCTCTCAGCACTAAAGTTATTTTTCGCTGCTTAAGTCAAATACACACTAAATAATGTAAAAATACTAGTCATGGCGAGTATTCACGTAAATACAGTCAGTTATGTTTTAAGTGAAAATAAACAGTTGAGAGAGAAAATGCATGTGTAACGGTGTAATGGATCCATGGTACGTCAGGTCGTAAAGTGACCGTAGCCTAATATATACAGTTCCTGCTGCCAATTAAAAATATCTATATGGCAGTTTTCCACATGGTTTCGATGTTAAAATTGTGGCCAGTGAAAATGCCTATAAAGTGGCTAGTAACTGTGTAAAATCACACTAGCCACAGTGGCTGGAGAGCAAAAAAGTTGCAAAAAACCCTGTTTGGTTCCCAACATTCTTCAAAATATCTTCTTTTGTGTTCAGCAGAATAAAGAAATGAACACAGGTTCGGAACAACTTGAGAGAGAGCAAATCATGACTGAATTCTCATTTTTGGCTGAACTGTCTCTTTAAAAATAAAGGGTTTTTTTTCCCAGCGATGCAATAGAAGAACCATTTTTAGTTCCCAAATAGCCGTTCTTAAAATAACCATTTTTTCATAGTGTGAAGAACATTAAAAAAAACCTTTTCCAGTATAAATAACCTTTAACCCTTTATTTTACAGTGTCCTTATTACATGTACTTACCGTAGTAATAACAGTAAATTTTTCATAATTACATGCAACTAACCCTCAACCAAATCCTACCCTAACCCTATAGTACTTTATTTTAAGGTTTCATTGTTATAATGGAAAGGTTCCATGGATGTTAAAGGAACCATCAATGCAGATAAAAAAGCTTTTTGCTGTGTTGCTGAATGACACACGAGTGCAACATAGTATCGCCACCCGAACTCGATTAGCTAAACTGGGTCAACGTGGCACCACAGCTTTCCTAATAAGCTAGTTCTGCATTTTCGGCTTCTCCCTGAATGACATGTTTCCTGCGGTTCCGTCTTGTCAGGGCGCAGCTCTTAATATCAGCGGTGCCCATGATCCGACATGCTTTGAGCAGCGTGACTGGTTATCTCTGACACGTGTAGCGCAGATCAGTGTCGTCGGGTGGAGTCCAGAATGTTCTTCTTCTGTTGTGCCAGAGCGGTTGTCTACATTACTGTCGCTGCACTGAAGCTTCAGGCCAGACATGCACACTGTGTGCAGCAACGCCTCCCAACCTTTACTTGTGGTTTGCAGTTAAGCTTTTGTGTTTGCTGGCACTGACATGAGTCTGTTAAAAAAGAACCAAACTTGAGTTCTTTCTTTTATTTGTTAGGTTTTGCATGTTTTTTGCAAATATTTAAATATAGATTTTTAATTATTTCTTTATTTCTAAAATAAGTAATGTCACCTATTTACTTAGGATTTTTACGATTTATAAAGATTATTTTAATTTATTCTTTTAATCATTAATAATTGTACTTTTTTTTTCTTTCTGTATTTCCAAAATGTCATGCCACCAATTTATTTAATTTATGTAGTTTTGTTTAAATTCTTTACATTTTGTAAATAAATATGAACCTAAATTTATATATTTAATAAATATTTAAATATACTATTTTTTTAAAATTTTCTTTCTAAAATAAGTAGTTTTATTTATTTATTTATTGTTTCTATAATTTTTTGTTTTGTATTTCTAAAATAGGTAGCCTCCTATTAGCCCTATAGCCTCCTTAGTATTAAATTGATTTTTATTGTACTTTTACTATTTTATTGGGTTTTTTTTATTATTTTAAATTTTTAATATATTATATTTTTACATGTATTTATGTAGTTTTATTTATATATATATATTATATTTATTTATTTATTTAAAATTTTTTACAAAAAATGTAACCAGTTCCACTGTATTGATGTAAATTGTCTTCCGGCATTAATGGCAGAAGTTGTCAGTGGTTTCATCCAACTCTTCCTTCCGTTTTGATTTCAGATCCGCCCGTGTCGAGACCCACGCCTCTCTACGGCCAGCCGTCCTGGTGGGGTGAAGATGAAGAGAAGGGTGAGCGTTGTGACCCAAGCGCTCATGAACATCATGCAGGTCTGAACCTGAGACTCGTGAATCTCACACACAATCCCAGAGACACATTTACACAAGGACTTAACATCACATCGCCAAATTATTTAATGCAGAACAATCCAGTGTAATCGTCACGTAAGCTGCTTGTCCGAGTGTGTGAGTAGTGTGGACAGGAATGTAGTGTGAATTGAGAACAGATAAAATCCTTTTGTGTTGGCTGATCTCGAGCCTGAGGAATTCAGTGCTAAACTCTCCGCTGGCGTGAGCTTTACAGCCCGTCAGGCGAGCCGGTTCGAGCTCGTGATGGATTAGCAGCCAGTCTTACTCCAGTGAGAAGGTCATTGTGTTCTCCCTCCAGTCTTAAGCACTTCTCAAAGTTTCCTCAGAGATTAAATGGGTGGCCATAGAAACATTTGTTCCATTGCAGGTTGGATTTTAGTTTAGTAGTGTTGTTGTTGTTTTAGCAAAAGTAGTAGTAACCTTTGGTTAGCATTAGCGGATAGCACGTTTAATATATTTAATATTGTTATACACTCTTCATACAGTGATGCCAGTTTATTATCTGTGTTTAACAGTGCCCTAACCAGCCACGATGTGATAATCATTAAACACATGTTAATCTGAGTTTTTATCCTAATCCGCTGCAACACAAAATCAGATTTGAGATTTATCGCATGGTTTAAAATGAGATTTATTATGATGAATAACACACTTATTTATTTTATTTTTAAATTCATGTATTTCTTTTTAAATTTATATTTGACCTAAATTTGAATTTAAATGTAGATATTTCTAAAATAATGTCATGCATAATTCATTCATATTTTTACATACATTTGTTTTATACATTTATTTGTATATAGATTTTTTTTTAAAAATAACTTATTTTTACACTCTTTTTTGTTCTGTTTTAAAGTGAAATTTGTTTTAAAATCCCTCTACTCAGAGCTATATATTAAACATAAATTATATTGCTTCATGCTGCAATTTGGTTTTAGTTTGGGCAGTAAATGAAGTTTACACGTGTGACGCCTGGTTAGGACAGTGTGTGAGATAGACCTAAAATACCTGACCTCACTAGGTTAACCTCACAGCAGGAGTGATTTAAGTCATGTAAGTTAATTAGCTCTTCTTCTGTGTGTCACGCTCGAGTTTGGCACACATCCTAATCTGTCTGTGCAGTTCGCTTGTAGTGATGGATGCTTTGGAAATTAATGCTTCTGTAAAGCTTAAAATCTTTTGTTATAAACCAGATCCATATCGTCTGGACTGACAAAATCACATGATTTCAGTAAACGAGGAGTTTCAAAACATTTCATAATTTCAATGGTTTGCTGCTAGGATCTCAGTTAACCCATAAATCGGTGATTTTTAACTCTTCTTGGATCAATTTTATAATGCAAACATTATTAAAAGCATATTTGTATAGTAAATGAAAAAGTAGACTAGTAGTTAAGGCCTGATTAGCCAAGCCCTCCATAAAAAACACAAAACAAGCCCTACAAATAAATAAAAGACCACATATTACACATATTTAATGGTATTTTGTGTTTTTTAGGGTTTGTTTAGATGTCTTTTGATGTCTTTTCACAGAAAACCACAAGAATGGTCCCGGATGTGAGGTCAGTGTATCACCAGACGAGTTTCTCGATGGCCAGGGGAAGTCCGGTTACGCTTTCCACAAGGAGCCGAGCTACTTCGAGATTCCCACAAAGGAGACCCATCCAAAGCCCAAAACTCCATCCCTGGAAGTCCAAGAGATCCCCACAAAAGACACGGACCACAAACCCCCTGCCACTCCCCCAGTGGTCCAGGGTCATGCCTCCTTCACCATCGAGTTTGATGACCAAACCCCTGGAAAGATCAAGATCAAGGACCAAGTCACGAAGCTCTCGGTCCGCCAGCGCAGGATTCCCACCAAAGAGTCCATCGCCAGGCTTACACAGGTGATGTCGGCGGAGAACAAGGTTGCTGATTGGTTGGTGCAAAGCGACGCCACTATGTTGAGGAGTCTCGACGAGCAGTCTGGGTCGGACAAGCTCTCGAACAAGAGCTTTAAGGGTAAACGACTAATGAATCATTTATGTACAGCTGGAAAGATTAATAACCCTTAAAGGAAAAAACATTTTTGTTTTTCTAACCCATTATAGCAGTCAGCATCAAGTGCCATATCATTTTAAACAGGAGAACTTGATGTTTCAATCTAGCTCATTTAAATCCCCAATTTTACATTTATTTTGTCTGGGAATGGAGGAATTTACTAGCCTGGTAATACCAGACTCTGCTACTTCACTTTGCTTCGTAGACAGAGTCTGGCATAGCATAATAGAGAAGTGTTTTCTCTCTCGCTATAGGGGGCGATTTCTGAAGTTTAAAATCATTGGTTACCCGTAAGCCAATCAGATAAGTTTATTCATGACGTATGTTATGCGCTGACACAGCCGCATCGAACCACAGACATCATGCATCGAACTCAAATCTATGATCGAACTTCCACTGTAAACACTTGATGATGCGAGCGAAATACCGGAGTGAACATGGCTGTGAACGACTTTTTTGATCGGTGAGTGATGTAATAGAATGACTGCTGCACTTGACAGGGCGCTAACAAGCAGAGAGAGAGAGAGAGCGAGCCCCGGCCGGCCGCGCGCGCGCACTATCACGTCTTTAAACAAACAACACAAGCACTGTCTTGCTCTCTCTCCCTCGCAAATATTAATCAAAATCAATCGACTAGTAAAAGGTCGGAACACCTCAGTTTCACGTGGAGCATTTGGAGATTTGTAGAGATTAGAGACTCTAGGAACAACATCTCAATGAACAACATCTCAACACTAAATTATAAAGGCCTGTCTTATATAACGTTAGCCGCCTGTCTCAAATACAAGCCGGTGCAGTTCGACGATTTGGGCAAATAAAAGCCCGGGCTATTATTTGAAGTTTTATGGTATTTAAGACCTGGAAAAGAAAGGAGACACTGACCTGTCAAAAGGCTCCCCAGTTTCTCGCTGACGATCGGTAGTTGATAAATTAAACTTTTCCCAAAGGGAGTAGGGCCACAACATCACCTCCATTCAAAATGTTTAATACACACTCTTCTTGTTCAGGCTTCAGTTTGCTCATGCCGGGAATATTCTCCACAACAGAGCGAATTGCATCCGTGTCTCATCCGCGGTCGTTTTCGATTTCTCTGACCTAACTCTTAAACTCGGCGCTTGGCGAGTACGTCACGGCTTTCAGTCCGCCTTCTGTTCGCTGATTGGCCCGGCTGTTTTCAGGCCGGTGGAAAACAGAAAGATAGGCTGCTATCTCAGACTGACTACAGGAGCGAAATGAAATTAGCGGAAGTAGGAAGTCTGACGTAGTCAGGCTAGGAATTTACCAGATTTAAGAAAAACGGCAACAAATTGTTTTATTTTTTTACCCAATTCAAACACAACCTCCTGAAGTTTGGATTTTTTTCCTTTAGAAACCTATACTAGGTTATTCCAGATGTTATTATTGTCTACATGTTACAATACCTAGGCAAGTTAGCCATAGCCATTACAACATTATAGGCACTTTTCAGTGGAAAAACTGGTGTTTTTCATTTACTAAAAAAAAGTGTCTTTTAGATGCGTCCAAAAAAAGTTCAGAAAGTAATTAGAGATATTCTTATATAATAATAGAACACTGAAGCAAAGTGACTTTATATATATATATATATATATATAGATAGATAGATAGATAGATAGATAGATAGATAGATAGATAGATAGATAGATAGATAGATAGATAGATAGATAGATAGATAGATAGATAGATAGATAAAATAATCTGGATACATTTAAAAACACCCTTTTTTGTGTGTATGTTTTGGCCTTCCATTAACTCTGAGACCGCATTTTGTACAGCGAAAACCGCTTTTTGAAGACGCTCTCCCAATCAAATACATTTAAAAAAAAAAAAAAAAAAATGTTGTAGTGTGGACTGTGAAAACGGAGGTATCCGACAATGTTTAGTTATAGGTATGGTTGTACCAGATAGAGGTCGATATGGGTTTTTCTCTGGCCGATGTCGAGATTTAGAAATCAGGGCTGCCGATAAGTTCTTTGTGCAGCACTTCGGACAACTGTTGTTTTAAATCATCCTTTATAAATAAAGAAAGAAGCTGCCAACAATGTACAATAAATCTCTTACATCGTGTCTACGCTTTGTTTGTAATTGAGAGGTTTGGTGAGCCTGTATAACTCGGCAGCATTGAATAAAAACTCAGACTCTGAAACGCAATGGCCAATCAGAGGTGTTTAAGTTAGTCAATTAATTTGGCCCACTGCTGCAAAAAACACATTAAAAACACGTTAAAAACAGTCTATGGTTGAAAATAATTCGATTGACGTCTCTTGCTTGCTTTTGATTGTGCTTTATATGCATTCTGCCTATTACTCGGCCTAATTTGCAGCACAAATTTGAATGTCAAATTCCGCCCTCAGATATTAGACCGATTATTAATCAATACATATTAAATAAGTGCCAAGAAGAGTGGAATATGTGCAAGAATAAGAAGCTGTACGAAATTCATCCGGAAATTACAGTGCTACGGGTCACAAAATGGGTCACAAGTGTGACCCATACTTTTTTACTTATAGTTGAAGACCCAACTTTATGCATGTTTTATAAGATTCCCTTATCTGTCAAACATATTTTATTGGATTGTCCTGGACTTAATACAAGCAGAATGCTCTTTTATGAAGTTACTTCACTTTTTACTCAATATTTAATAAGATTATGCCTGAAACGGTTTTGGATTTTTTTTATCACGTTAATTAAAACAAATCTTGCCAAGTCACCTTTATTTATATAGCGCTTTTTACATTACAATTGTTTCAAAGCAGCTTTACAGAGATAATAGTATTGTTAAATTTAAAATTAAATGTCCCCAACTAAGCAAGCCAATGGCGACATTGTATAATATGACTTGTATTTTGTACAAAAACTTGCTGTTTTGTTTTATTGTATTTAAATGTATTTGTATTTTTGTAATTTTATTTTTGCATGAAAATAGCTTTGAATGCTGAATGCATTAATAAATATGAATCGCAGCACAATTATTAAATAATGCAATTAGGCCGATTAATCGGTTGACCTCAAGTACCAGATTTGTTTTTGCCTGCTATTCTCTTTCTAAATGTTGACCTGTTACTTGTGCTGTTTCTAGATCATGAAGATGCTGATTTGGAAGAACCAGAAGAACCGCGAATGGTTCAAAAGATCGTACCACAACTGGAAGGAAAAGATTACCCAACTAACTACACCCCAGATTCAAAGGGCCACGGCAAACCGGATCCCCAGCAAGCTTTTATGGTCGAGTTCTCTGACGACGGTCAACGGAAAAAACGCTCGCAGTCGTTCACCAATAACATGTCTTCTCCTGACTTCCAGTCTGCTTTAAAAAGCAAGCTAGACAAACGTAAAGTTGCAGGCCAGACTGTAGAGCGCCCAACCTCATCATCCACACATAACCCAGCCACACAACAGTTCACCATTCCCCTTAAAGGCTCTGATGAAACGAAGCGTGCCGAGTCTCTCAGACGGGAGAAAAGCGAAATGCGCATGAGCACGACATCAAAACCCTTCGGCAGCATCGGCCGCAGATCCAAACTTTCGCAAGACTTCGCAGCCGAGTTGCTCAGGGTGTCGAAACCCAACCCTGCTTCCACATTGGACCATAAAACCTCATCTTCTACACCTACGACAATCTCTAGCTCCTCTCAGAGTTCTCCTGCCACGTCTCATTCACAAAATCCCACCATTAACCAGACCAGCACATCTGGTCACATGGAAGCCAACTCCACTCCGCATGAAGAAGAGGATAGTTTAAGTGATGCGGGGACCTACACTATTGAAGCTGAGGAAGCAGATAAAGAGGTCGTGGAGGCACGGAGTTTGATCGATCAGGTACTTCAGTTTGACATTACATTTGAGTAGCGCACCATTAGGGGTGGGCGATATGAGCAAAAATTCATATCACAATATTTTTCACTGTCCGGACGATATCGATATTATATTGCGATATGAAAAAAAATATGAATCACATTTTAGTACATCTTAGTTAAATTACATGCAAAATATGTATTTTAACCCTATAACTAGAAAAAGGCGAGGGATTTAATTGGACATAGACCTGAAAAATCTTTTTTTATTGTGCTTATCTTTGTTTTTCTCAAAAAGTGCAAACGTGCAACATGAGGTAGGCCTGAATTCACTTATCTCTTTCCACTTTTTATTTTGCGGGGGTCAAAATAATTCCTTCGTTAATAATTCGTAAGATGAGTAACACTGGAGTTTAGTTTATTGAATACGTTACATAAAAAAAAAATAGTGTGATTTCAGAGAGGTTTGACACTTAGGCCTAATTGAAGACAACATTATATTAACCGAGAAGTTTTTGCATACTGACCAAAACAGAGAAGTAGGCTAAGTAGGCTGAGAATTTAATTGTTGTTTTTATTTATATTTTTGTCCATTTATCGAACTTTCATACCTCTCATATAGTAATTATATATTACAATGTATCAATTTACTAATGCTCGGACACACTCGGTCGCTCGCGGAGTTCGCTTCGCGCGCGCGGTGTGTGTGTGTGGTCAGAGACGGAGTGACACTCTGTCACAGTTACAGAGAACGAATCCACTGCGTGTTGAGCGTAAAATAAATAATAATAACGAACCGCATTATGTGGCGGCCGGTGTTCATTCTGTGGCACACCGCCACAAATTAGTCTGTGTGTGTGAAACACTGGACTCTACCATGCTCTCTGTTTGATTATTAATGCCTGTGCATCACGTGAGTTGGACACAATAGAGGAAAAGGTTAAACGTTCAGTCTTGTTTTTGTATCGTCATTAGTAGTGTTAAAGGTTGTAAAGAGTACCAAATTGAACAAAACAATATAACTGCAAAATTTGAATTTAAGAATATATAACGGTATTCTCCGTATCGCAAAATCCATATCATGGTACAACATAATACCAATCACGTTCATACCGGTATAGCGCCCACCCCAGGCACCATATATCATGTCTATCATTAGAGAGTTTGCTGTATTTATAACGCAGTATGGAAATATTTCCACAATACACTACTAGTTATTTGCCACACTAAAAGCCAGCCCGTTAAATGCCTGGCTCATTTCAGCGACAAATGGAAGTTTTATCAGGAAGCTAATCGGAAAGAAACCACTGGAAACTAGCGAGGTTGCAAAAACAAACATGATAAAAGCTCCAGTTTGATGGCATTTTCTAAAGATTTAAAACCCAAGCAAGGGTTCATAGCTTAAGTCGTACTTGAAGTGCTTGAGTTTGACTTTTTTATTTAAGTCCTGTAAAACCCTTGAAAACAGCCATATTGATAAAAAAGGTACTTGAAAAGTGCTTGAATTATTGAAATACGATATATGTGAAAGTCATGTTTTCATTTTATCGATAAAACAATCTTTTCACACACAATGATAGAATTATATACACTACCGTTCAAAAGTTTGGGGTCGGGAAGATTTTTAATGTTTTTAAAAGAAGTCTCTTCTGCTCACCAATGCTGCATTTATTTGATTAAAAATACACAACAAACCCACTACCCAGTAATATTGTGAAATATTATTGTAATGTAAATTAGCTGTTTTCTATGTGAATATATAGTAAAGTGTAATTTATTCCTGTGATCAAAGCTGAATTTATCATCATTACTCCAGTCTTCAGTGTCACATGATCCTTCAGAAATCACTATAATATGATGATCTGATGCTCAAGAAACATTTATGATTATTATCACAGTTGAAAACAGTTTTGCTGCTTCATATTTTTGTGCAAACCATGATTCATTTTTTGCAGGATTCTTTGAAAGTTCAAGAGAAAAGCATTTAATTAAGAAAGAAATATTTTGCATTATTATAAATGTCTTTACTGTCACTTTTGATCAATTTAATGCGTCCTTTCTGAAGAAAAGTATTAATTTCTTAAAAAAAAAAAATTCATATTGACCCCAAACTTTTGAACGGTAGTGTACACTGTAGAAAAATAAAATTGTTGCTGTCTTAAATTCCTAAGCACAGTCCCCTTGGCTGTATAATAAATTATATTAAACGAACTTAAAAAAATGAGTTGCAGCTAGTTTTGTATAGAGAGCAATTTCTCATGGCTATGAGCGTGATATTGCTAATATGAATAAATATTCAAGTGTCAAGTTGACTCAGTATCGGTATCGGCTCCAATACTGCCATTTTTGCCGGATCGGGTATCGATCAGTCGAGGCCGATCCAAATCCGACATTGTGCGTATACTATTCTGTGTTATTGTTAAGCCCCACAAAACTTTGAATTGCCATAGTATATGAAATATGCTAAATAAACTTGCCTTGCCTATAATATAACTACATCTTGATCTTGACTATAATTTATCGTGAAATAAAATAAGATTTTGATCATATCGCCCACCCCTACATTTAAAACTTAAAAAAACCCACAAACATAATCTGTCATTGTTTCAGTTCGGTTATTCAGGTTATTTCAGTCACTTCCCTCGTATATGATCACATTTCTAGTGCGTTCCTGAAAAATTCACCCAGTCAAGAGTTGAAGAGGTCTGGTCAGTTGAGAACAGACTTATAAAAGCCTTCATAATTCATGCATGCTTTATCATTAACAGGTGTTTGGTGTTGGCAACAACAGCCAATCCTCAGCAGCAGAAACAACATTTAAGCCTATAGTTGTTGACACTGAGGGTCACGCTAGTCTTCTGCTCAGTGAGAATAGCTCAGGCCTAAAACTGGGCCAATATCCGAAAGACCATAGTGACACAGACAAGGGTCCTGTACAGGTAAACTCTCATATATAAACTTTAGCATGCTCACTCCGGGTCATGGGCGTCAGTAGATCTGTCTGTCAATCACTGAAATCATCTACTTTTCCACCGTGGTTTTATTAGGATGTTTCTTGGGCATCTTCTCAAAGCTGTTTTGATGGGGTTTTTCTGCTTTTTGATGATTATAAATGGGTGATTTGGATCTTTATATGGTTGAGATATTTTCATTTGGTATATTTTTTTTCTTTGAATTTACTGTTTGAGTACCAGAATCGATATATTTAGTATGCCAGCATAATTGTATTAGGTTTTATTTAAATGAAAGGAACTTGAGTTAGTTTAATTATTTATATTCTTTACAAAAAAAAAAAAAAAGATATATTAAAATAAAGTAGTCAAGTCACCTTTATTTATATAGCGCTTTTTACAATAGAGATTGTTTCAAAGCAGCTTTACAGAGATAACAGGAAAATAATGTTGTAATAGAATTGTTAAATTTAAAATTAAATGTCCCCAACTAAGCAAGCCAAAAGGCAAAAAGGTGACAATAAAAATTAAGTAATAAAAAAAAAAATGTTATAGCATAGCTGTTATTTCTTAAATGAGTGAACGCTACGAAAGTTAGAGTTTTAACTATTTGCACATTATTAATTGAAATATTTACAAAGTTTATTCTTAATTTAATCGAAGTCAAATGTCACCTAAAAGTGTCACCTAAAAGTATATGAAATTTGTAAGTATATGTATTTGATTATTTATAAGTATATGGCAAGTTTATTTATATAGCACATTTCATACATAGTGGTAATTCAAAGTGTTGCACATTAAAATAAGTTTTTAAAAAAAAGAGGGAGAAAGGTAAGAAATAGACTTAAAAAAAATCTAAAATCTAATTAAAAATAAATTATGTATCAATCAAAGAAAAATAAGATGGTAAATAATTATTTGCTAGACAATTTAATAAACATTTTCACAATATTTAATTAGAACATTTGCTCTAAGCAGTTCAGGGCAGATCTACAAGAGTTATTTTATATTTAAAGCAACACTATGTAACATTGTTTACCTTAAAATAATGTTTCCAAAATCTTATCAGTGGTTCATCAAGTCGTAACAGGGTGAAAGGCACTTCTGTCATAGCCTGATGGGGTCTGTGTCACTTTTACTGGCACTATGTAACTTCGGGGTTCGGGTAGTAACCCAACCACAAAAAGAACTACAAACTCGACTGCTTTACGTCAAGCGCTACAATAGTCATTATTTCGTTTTTCTTCGTTTCTGATGTCACAATACATAATCCTTTCATGAAATCATGTAACATACTCTACCTGGTCTGTGGACATCGTTCATTCTAAAGCCGGTGCTGGGTAAACAGCGAGTGTGTGTGCGACGGTAGGCTAAATTATTTACGACAGCGGTGATGGACAATTTCGTTTCCAACCAGTAGGGCGACCGAAGAGGAAAAGTTACTTGGTGTTGCTTTAAGTCAAATGTGCAACAAACTTATTTCACAGATAAAGTGAAAATATCTCAACTTAAAAAAAGTGTTTCCACTTTAAATGGATGTGATGTAACCGAAGTCTTTAGTTGAATGCTCTGGCTTGCTCTACAGATGCAGTCGCTGAGGTCATTAACGCCCGGAGGCTCGCGCTGGGTTTCCCGCTGGGCCAGTCTGGCCGACACCTACTCAGACTCGGCTCCTGCTTCAGGACGGTCTGATATCCCAACACAGGCTGATCTCTCTACCGGAGGTATGGACGTATTGCTTGCTTGCTTCTCTTTTGTCTTTGCGATAGGGCTGCACAATATATCGAAATATGCATATCGCAACAGCTTGCAATAACTGGGGTCATGAACTAAAGACAAAGAGAAATCACTCACTGCTGTTTGCTGAATAACTTTTGTAGCTTTAATAAAAATCAATATATATTTAATGAAAACTATTATAAATAATTAGTGAAAACTTAGCAGTGTTTTATTTTTTACATTTGATTGAGTTTCTGTTGTTTAATAAACCTAGGATAAGCTGAACCCCTAAACCCTGTGATTTACACTGATGTTAGAATAACACTTCTTATGCGACAGTAAAACACTACTGTTCACTTTCAGAAGCTGTACGGATGTTTTCTTGTCACAAAAAGAATGTGTGAAACGCATATAGGTTATATATTATTATGTACACAACATCGCATTATTTAATAAGTTGTCGCATATCGCATTTTTCTTCAGAAGAAAAAACTTGTATTGCGATATTTCGTTTTTTCGGCTATATATTATATATAATATATATATATATATATATATATATATATATATATATATATATATATATATATATTATATATATATTATATATTAGGGCCGGGACTTTAACGCGTTAATTAAGATTAATTAATTACAGACTTTAACGCATTAATTAAGATTAATTAATTACAGACTTTAATTAATCTTAATTAACGCGTTAAAGTCTGTAATTAATTAATCTTAATGAACGCGTTAATTACAGACTTTAACGCGTTAATTAAGATTAATTAATTACAGACTTTAGACTTTGCACCGCGGAACGTTTCTCACTGGATGAGTTTCGGCGGACCGATTATACTGGAGCACCAACAAGCGTCAGAAGAGCTGACGGGATCGCGCTTCATAGATCGCCTCAGTCGGACTAAATTAAGTTCTTTTGTATTTAGCCCTACAAATGTGACTCACACCTTCACTCTCAAAGAGGTTATTTTTTATGAAAATCCAAAGTTGCTTTCCCTTGAGTATGTTGTTAACTTCTTTATCTTGTATGCAAAATTCTTCATCCACAAGCAAAAATGGCTTAAATCTCCTTTGAGTTTTCCTCTTTTTCTGGCTGATTTTGACTCTTTTATTTCGTCCCTTAGACTTATAAATAAATAACAAGAAAAGTGAAAATGTTTTGATGCATTATGATGATTTATTCAAAGACATGACTTGACATTATTATGCTTTTCTTTCTTTTTAATGTATTACATAATTTGATGTATGCAAACCCAGGATATTTATTTTATGTTAGGTACCTTTGTTTGTTTGTTTGTACACCTTGCTTAACTTCCCTGAGTTGGTAGTTATGTATAAGTTCTGCAATAAAAAAAAATAGATCGCCTCGATCGCTTTGGTTGGCCCCGTGGATGGGAAATTTTGTTATAAAAAACGAACGGATGGAAGCGTCGATAAGAGCATGGTTGTGTGCAAGCTATGCAACAAGGAATTCGCTATTGCTATTAGTGTAGTGTTGCAATATGCTATTGCTACACTTAATGGCAAAAATTGCACTGGTCTGCTGGACTTGGTTGAACAAAAATAAACAATATGTTGTTGCTTAAGCTTATGTATTCAGTCATTATTCAATGGTATACTAAAAATCCATGTGAAAAAAATGACTTCTCACTGTTCTCAGGTCAAATATTTATGCGATTAAAATGCGATTAATTTCGATTAATTAATTACAAAGCCTCTAATTAATTAGATTAATTTTTTTAATCGAGTCCCGGCCCTTATATATATTATATATATATATATATATATATATAATATATATATATATATATATATATATATATATATATATATATATATATATATATATATATATATATATATATATATTTTGCGATTATAAAAACAATTTCACCAGATGATTTGAATAGCGCTAACTGAAAATGAGTCATTCTAGGATGATTAGGGTAATTTTGTAGGGTGGTGCATCTGCATAGAAAATTATAAACAAATTACAAGCATAGATAAATACTAGGGATGCACCGAAATGAAAATTCTTGGCCGAAACCGAAAAAGAGGAAACCAAGGCCGAAAACCGAAACACCGAAAGAAATTATGCCAATTATTAGTAGGCCTACCATTGCATTTATGGCTATGACTGTGTGCTAACTTTACTAAAAATCAAGGCATTGCAATTGCATAAATTAATATTAAAGTTTCAAAGAATAAATCAATTACAAATTATCCAAATATTTATTTAGCAAATTGCAACAATGCACAGTATAAAATAAAATTCAAACTAAAATGGTAACGTGACCCCACTCATGTGTACATTAAATAATAATGTACAGGCCTACTGGCCTGCAGAAAGGTTTTAAAATTAAATGTTCTCTCAAAGTGCATTTAGGTTCGCAACACGTTGATTTTTCTATTTTTTTTTTTTACTAAGCCTATTTAAAATCGTATTTGATTGCAGAGCGCCGTAGCGCTCTCTCTTTCTTCTGTGTATCTCTCGCACGCTCGCTCTCTCTCTCTGTACCTCTCGCGCACTCCTCTCGACTCTCGTCCTCTCTCCGTCTACCTCTTGCGTGCGCTCTCTCTCTCTCTCCGTACCTCTTGCGCGCGCGTGCTCTCTCCCTCTCTCTCTCCGTACCTCTTGCGCGCGCGCTCTCTCCCTCTCTCTCTCCGTACCTCTCTCGCGCGCGCTCTCTCCCTCTCTCTCTCCGTACCTCTTGCGCGCGCGCGCTCTCTCCCTCTCTCTCTCCGTACCTCTCTCGCGCGCGCTCTCTCTCTCTCTCTCTCTCTCTCGCGCTCTCTCTCTGGGCCGTGTTCCTCTCATATTCAGCGTAGCGATCGGAATGTTTGGATTTCAGGTGATAAATTAAATCCGACGTCATCACAACATTTCGGCCGTATTGTTTCGGTAATAAAAGTCTTACGGCCGAAAACCGAAAATGCACTTTTGGGCCATTTTCGGCCGAAAATTTTCGGTGGCCGAATATTCGGTGCATCCCTAATAAATACGATAGAAGAAAGAAACATGAAAGAAGCAGTGCTTTGTTTTGTCAGGTAAATCTAATAGTATTCAGGTAAAGAAATTGAATAATGTAAAATAACAGTCTTCACTGCATAAATTTAAATCTAACTAACTTATAAAGTGTGTGTGTGTTGTGTGTGTGGTGTGTGTGTGTGTGTGTGTGTGTGTGTGTGTGTGTGTGTGTGTGAAACAGCGCGCGAGTCCACTTGCGCTTGACGCCTGACTTAAAAACACATGCTAGGGATTCTTTCACTCTATGATGGTAAAACTTTCCAAATAATCCACGAATCACATTAAAAACGATATATCGTGCAGCCCTAATTTGCTATCTTTTCCTATTAATTATGTCTTTAAGCTGGTGAAAGGATCATCCACCAAGTTATGCTTAACCGAATTGCTATCTACTCGGAAACAGGTCCTAGCAGCAGATCAAGACGAGTTCTGCCTCCGGTTCCTGTGAAGGAGAAGATCGAGACGCCGCCGCCTGCAATACACATCCCGCCCGACTCCTACCGTTCCGGTTTGGAGAAGAGTTTCCAAGTTCAGAAGCAACAGTGGGATCCACAGAAACTAAGAGTCCAGGATGATCTGGATCCAGACAGCTTGAGCGATGCCAGCAAGTCCGATGATGGATCTGTGGTGGAGCAAAGCAGGACGACTCCTGACACAACTTACAAGACGTGGAACCGGTCTTCAAATACGCAACCCAATCAAGAAGAGACAAAAGAGATGGATTCACCTCCCAAATTCTCCACCGCTACTTTAACGCGACAGCATGCGAAACTTACCAATGTTGATCACCCAAGCAAAGATGACTCTCTTGGTGCGGACAGTTCAGTGTCTATTCTCAGACAAGAAAGTTACACCAAAGTAAGGGCTAGTGATGACATCCAGTTGTCCAGATTGCCTCAGATATCTAGTCAACCCTTAGGCAAAGATGCTTTTAAAGGTGTAAGCAATCAAGACACTCAGTCGTACCTCAAAGACACGGAGGATGTTTTAGCTTCTCTGGAAGCCAAGCTTCTGGATCAGCAAGAAAACAACGGGCGCTCCCATCTGGATGACTCGTTCTCGGAAGAATCGGACACTTCCAGTACAATCAGTGGCAAAAACGCTTTGGTTTCTGTTCCTAAGAAGCTTGTAGGCGTCAGAAGCCTTTTAAAAGGTACCGGACAGTATTCAAGAGAACCGAAGACTTCCGATGAGCCATCGTCCGGGATAAAGGACAGTGATGGCAAGAGTTTTCAGCTCCGTCGTAATCTTAGTTCTCTCGACTTTGCGCCAGAACGCCAAAGTCCCACCGCAAGACGTGACGTCGTTTCCGACCAGGAATCGAATTCCCTTCCTTACAAAAAGTACACTATTCCTCTTCAGAAGGAAGGCAGCAAATCCAAAGCTACGGTGCAACAAATTCTGGCTCGCTCCAATAGCCTCTCCGCTCCGAGAGCCACGAGAGCTTCGACGCTACGCCGTTCCCGCTTGGGCGACGCCTCCGACAACGAAGGCACCGAAACCGACAGAACGTCTCAGAACTCCGACGTCAATGCCTCGGGAAACATCCGAAGCGCTCAGGAAAGTAAGAAACTCTCCCGATTGGACATTTTAGCTTTGCCTAGGAAAAGGACGGGCTCTTTTAACACTACCAGTGACACGGAGTCTTCCGCGAGCCGGACGGGATTTTCAAACCGAAGCGTGGAGTCGGGAAGCTCCGTGAGGAAAGCTTCAGTGCCAGATCCCAAGGCTCTTAGAAAGGTTACAAACGCCATGAAAAGGCAGCCGATCGTTCGCGGACGCTCCAGCAGCGCTAAATACGCCAGCAGCACTGCTAGTGAGTATCATGCTTCACAATGGCTTCTGTGTTTGCTTATTTCAGTGAGAGATTTGCCTAAACATTGGGCAATGCAAGGTAAACGTTATTAACCCTCTGGTGCTCTAAAATTTTACAATATTTTTCTTTTTCCTCATTGGAATGGTACGAAATTTGGTACTTGCTATGTGAACGCACACAAAATAATCATGGACATGAAAAGGTTAAATGGTACTGTAAAAAATAGTCAAAAAAGCCAAACAAAATCTTATTGAAAGCAAAAATTTAAGATGCCAGGCTCACATTTTTAACACAACTTGTTAAGATTTATGGCTTTGATTTCTTCCTTTTTAGAGTGAAACATGTTTTTGAAGAGAAAAAAAAAGTTATGTTCAGTTTTTAAAACTTTTTTTCACTTCAGCAATAATCTTCCAAGTGTCTTCTTTTAAAAAGAGATCAAACTTAAGTCAGTGCTCTAAACCATTCAAGATTTAAGACAGTTTAAATTGGAAATTAAATTTTCAGGTCTATGCTCAAGTGAACAAATGAATTATAAATACAGTGTTAATATAATTTAGTACCATAAAATCATTGGCTGTGCATCCATTTATCAGAGTGATGAGCTTCCAAAAAAAATAAATACAAGACTTTTCTGATGTGAAATTCTTTCACTTTTCTCTGATTGACTCTTCCAACGATCATTGACTTGATTTGTGCGCGATTGTTTGTATCGCACAATTGGGCTAATGACCGTTTTTAACTAACCAAGTCTCCAATATTACTAATTTTTAAATTTTGGAGACGACTAGATAACAATACTAAAAACTTAACCGGTATATTGTGAAATCAAGGTAATTTGTTGTCATTTTTGTTTCCTGGTGGGATTAACAATCTAAAAGAGTCCATTTGGGCAATTGGACCCACAAATGGGAAGTGGTTGTTGGTTTTTCGGGTGTCTTATTCTGTCTTTTTCTACGTCTGCTTTTTTATTTTGGTGTCTATCCCATCCTCTGATGACTTGGTGTACCAAACACTCCCCATTCCCAATTCCCTGGGCCAAGGCTCCAGGAGGCGTCAGAAGGGTTCAGACTACGCCTCCACCTCAGAGGATGAGTACGAGTCTAACCTTTGCACCCCTAAACACAAACGCTCCCATCATTCAGGGGCCCAGCAGAACCCCAGTCTCCATCCAGCAGGTCCGGTGCGGGCCGTACCCCGTTCCAGAGACTCCGAGGGGGAAGGACACGAGAGCGGCGCCTTCCAGAACTGGACGTCTCATAGCGCAGAGATTGCCAGGTGAGGACGGATTGAACATATAGGGTCCTATGATTTCTGTGGGAAATGCAGATTGAATCACATAATCAAGTCATAAAATGTAAATTTGACATTTTGGATTGTCGCCTTTTATCGCCTGTGTCGCCATTGGCTTTTGGCTTGCTTAGTTGGGGACATTTAATTTAATATTCAATAATATTATTGATCTGCCTCCATTGACACCATTATATGAGAACTGAGCTTGACTTTATAACAAAAATGAAACATAACTGAACTTCCTTAAAGGATAATTCCGGTATTTAGCTCTTTGAGTCTATTTTCTAGTGTGTTTTGGATGAGCTAGAGCGGTGGACACACAAATGTTGACGATGGGTCCTGTCTCGATTTTTTGACTCTTTTAGAATCGCCTCTGAGCGCTTCAGAGTGGCTGTCTATGGGCATGCACAAACATGTGCTTAAAACAACCCAACGTTCGTTTTCAAAACTGTGACACTCACCGAGTGGTTAGTGGTGTTCGTTGATGTTCCAAAACAAGTAGCGTAGCGAAATAGTTTCTGTCGTGTTTTATTTGGCATTTAAAAAAATCGCATTGATGTCTATTAGAGGACTCAGTGCTCGTTGATATTACTGCGCTAGCGGAGTGTGCTAACACTTCAGACTCAAATATCCAGCGGAAGTTTACACGCGGTTGTGAGGTATCTGAAAAAATAGTTCCACTATAGCAAATAACACTGATTGAAATCATACATTGCACCGATATATTTGTTTTTAATCCTCAATGAACACCACTAACCACTCGGTGAGTGTCACAGTTTTGAAAACGAACGTTGGGTTGTTTTAAGCACATGTTTGTGCATGCCCATAGACAGCCACTCTGAAGCGCTCAGAGGCGTTTCTAAAAGAGTCAAAAAGTCGAGACAGGACCCATCGTCAACATTTCTGTGTCCACCACTCTAGCTCATCCAAAACACACTAGAAAATAGACTCAAAGTGCTAAATACCAGAATAATCCTTTAAGCTGGACTGTGACGCTATTTTATTCTGGAAACAAACTTTGTTGCATTATTTTCCTGTTAGTCTGTAAAGCTGCTTTGAAAACAATCTGTGGCCGGTTTCACAGAGCGATTTTAGACCGGTCTATAGTGTTAGACAAGTCTAAAATTTGCTCATAGTCTAAGGCAAGTTAGACTGTTTCACAGAAATAAAGACTGACTTAATTTAGACCCAAAAAAATAGACACCTTAAAGGGGAACTGAAACGAAATGGGAAGTAAAGGTGATATAACAGATGTGCTATCATTGTTTTTTGTGGAAGCACACTTAAAACTGCTGAAGTAGTTACAAGGGGAGAAACAGTGATGTTAGTTTGCTGTTTTGTTACTGGGGCGCCGCCATCTTGAGTTTCAACGGTCCGTGACGTCACTGAGCTCCAGCAAAATGGCATTTCAAGAGCATAACACATCGAAAAAAAAATTGATCTGTCCAAAAAGCGAATATAACCCCTCCGATGCCATCAAGGACCGAATAACCTGTTTGCAAAATGACTCTGGCATAAATGTGACCACGGCAGGTCCTGTAAACAAGTTCCACTCACCCCTTCGCTGTTATCGTGATGTTCACCTTCACCGTAGATCACCTTGCTAAATTAATCCGTCATCGAGGATTTTATCCGATATAAGCAATATCCATCGACGACACCCGCAAGACACTGGTTAGTTACTGTAATTTCAAATTGTGTATGAGAGTCGCGGCGGCGCACCTTGCCAGTTTAAACCTGACGAGCGCACACCTAAACACAATGCACAGACAGCCAGTGGTCACTCACAGCGGTGCACTAAACTAAAATCTCTTTATCGTCTTATTGCATTCAAAGTGTCAAAAACACAAGGTTCACATAAACAGTGTGTTTTGTCTTAAGTAAATGCAAACATCTGTTAGAAATCGTGTATGTGTATCATCAGTATATTCCAAAGTCACAGCACTATCAGTATACGTTTCATTGATACAGTGAAGAATATGGAGTTTTTATTATTTCATTTGATGATTTCAATTTCTTACTTAAATGCTGTTTTTAGTGTTAACTTGTCATAATCAGAGTAGTCGGACATAACGTTAGTAGCCTACAGTGACATCATCGAACACGGCTGCACTCTGATCACAACAAATGTGAATTTCAATATTGGGGAAATCTTCATATATCGAATTATTTTTTTTCCGTTTCAGTTCCCCTTTAATCCCAGACTAACTGAGGTCTAAAACTCCAACCAGCAGTAACAATCAGTTACATTACAATCAGCCAAAAGTAAAGGGAAAATGGCTCATAATTTGTGGTTTGCTGACGGCGTTATGGAGAGAGCTATGCGAAGGGAAAGGGTTATTAGGGAGCACAGTAACCTACTGGAAATATATAATGATGAGGACTTTTCTGTACTACTTTAATGCTCCGCTCATCGGTCGGATTAACGCTGTTAACTGTCGTAGCAATCTTTTTCCAAATTAAGCATTTCTTCTTGTTACTACATTCTCTGCTAAATTTCCCAAGTGAAATGTCCTTGTATCTGTTATACTCCTCCAACAAACACGTTTTCCGCTGGGGTAAACTGCACTGAGCGGCTGAATGCGCTTACTCGATCCGCCATGTTTTTTGTTTTGAAAAGTGTCTTATTTTACCCAGAATGCATTGCAGTCCTAAAGGATTAGTTCACTTTTTAAAAAAAACTTTTGCTGATAATTTACTCACCCCCATGTCATCCAAGATGTCCATGTCTTTCTTTCTTCAGTCGAAAAGAAATTAATGTTTTTGATGAAAACATTCTAGGATTTTTCTCCATATAATGGACTTCAATGGGACCCAAACGGTCCAAATGACAGTTTCAGTGCAGCTTCAAAGGGCTTTAAACGACACCAGATGATGAATAAGAGTCTTATCTAGAGAAACCATCACTCATTTCAAAAATAAATAAAAGTTGTATAAGCACAAATGCTCGCCTTGCTCTGTTCTGTGATGCGCGTTCGTGACGTCACGTAATACGCAATTATGTTGAGACTCTCCTGTTGGAACTCATTCATCAAAATGAACGAATCTTTTTTCGAGTCCTTTCGTTCATTCAAGTGGCTTTAAACGTTATACTTCTAATCGCCAAATTCCCCGAACACATCCACCTACGCAATCTTGGTCATATTCTGAATAAAGAAATCATTATTATGCAGTCAAAAATAATTTACAGGGAACAGAAATAATTTACCTTCCGAGTCTTTCGTTCATATGTCATGTGACCGACTCAATGAACGGATCGTTCATGAATGATCCATCACTAGAACAGAGTCATCACAGAACAGAGCAAGGTGAGCATTTGTGCTTATAAAACTTAATGGGGTGAGTAAATTATCAGCAAAAAAATTTTCGAAAGTGAACTAATCCTTAAAGTGCTTTGTGCAACGGTCTGATTTAGATGTCTATCTGAAGTCTGACTATCTACTATTTCTAAGCCATAGTCAAAGTCTATCTTTGTGAAACCGGCCCCTGTATTATAAAAAGCGATAAATAAATAGCGGTGACTTGAAAAAAAAAAATTAAAAGTAGGACCTTACACTTAAAGCCCTGATATACTTCAAGCGAAATCAGAGAACGAAGGATAGAAGGGTAAAATTCACAATCCCTCTGTTTTAATAATAGTTGGATAATGTTTAAACCACATTTTGATTGACTTACATTCAAGCTCAGCACTACAGCTCTGAAAACTGAACATGAGATTGTGTTTTGGTTTGGTTTTTTCCCTGACTTAGACGTGCATTGACTGTACCCAGTGTAGATGTCGTTGATTACAATGGGAATCATCATAGGTGTAGACCTAGGTAAATTCTTCATGCATTCCAGTTGTATTTGTCAGTAATTAAGTTAAATAATTGAGTGTGAATTCAAATTATGCATTAATTCCAACACACAAAAAAAGTCTTATTACTTATACTGCATTGCCCCATTAGTATTTGTTTTGATATGTAATTGTAAATTACAAAATGTGATTTTAATGCATGTTCTTTGCTAGATTGAGTCAAGACCTGGCCAAAGATTTGGCTATTCTGGCCCAAGAGATTCATGATGTTGCTGGAGATCCAGAAGCTCAGAGTGTTTCTACAGACAAGATGGGACCCGCCATATCTGCCCACGAGGAGGTACTGATCCTGCAGTGCATTTGATTAAAAATACAGGGAGGAAATATTATGAATTATAATAGCTGTTTTCTATGTGAATATATAGTAAAGTGTAATTTATTCCTGTGATCAAAGCTGGATTTTCAGCATTGTCTTAAGTGTCACAGATCCATTTGATGCTTAAGAAACATTTATAACTATTATTAATGTTGAAAACAGTCGTGCTGCTTCATATTTCTGTGAAAACCATTATAAATGTTACTTTTCAGAAATCTTTGCTGAATTGGAAGTTCAAAAGACCAGCTTTAATTTGAAATACAGGTGAAACTCGAAAATTAAAATATTACATGAAATCAATAAAACTGGTCTGGATTTTAAATACAGTAATGTCGGACCTCTGTAAAGTAAAATTGTGCATATGTATAGTTATATATACTAAATATATTAGTTTCACCTTTTAATTTTAAGTACTGAAATACATGAACTGTTGCACGATATTCAAATTTATCGAGTTTCACCTGTAGAATCTTTTGTAACATTATAAATGTCACCTTTGATCAATTTACCTAATAAAAAACTAACTTCTTTCAAAAAAAGTTACAAACTTACATCTAAACTATACATCTTAAACAACTCATGTTTTCTGCCATTTTCAAATAGGCTTGAATCTCTAATAATATATATCTAATATCTGCTGTAAGGGTTCTTTCACTTATGAAGGCCTGTTAATTCTTTATCTGGTGTTTATCCACATCACTCTTTCAGTTGCGGCACCAGATTCCCGAAGCCAGTGTGAGCTTCCAGAAAGAGTCTCCGGTTGCAGCGCCGGTGTTCGAGGAGTCTGAGGGCCCGAGTGCGACGCAAGACGAGGTATCAGTGCTTCTCTTCTGGTGACGGTTCGGGGCTGTTCACTAATGCTGCGTTCACGGCGAACGCGGATTAAAGTGTCTGGAGCGAGTGATTTACATGTTCGCGTCCAGTTCACGTGAAAGAGGTGATTTTATTTGGTGCTGTTTGTGCATTCATGCGTTTGAAGTGAATTCGCGTTTGAAATTCCCGAGTTGAAAAATCTGAACTTTGACGTCTGTTCGTGCCGCGTTAACCAATCAGGAGCCTGCTTGCTGCTGTGATGTGATATTTGCAGCTAGCGCCTGTAGTTGGTGTCCTGGAGGGTGATCCTCGCTCCAATGCTGGACCACAGGTCATCACACTGGCCGCGGGATAGGCGGAGCGTCATCCAGACGCAGCTTCTGGAGCAAGTGGTGAAAGTTGCCAAACTGGGAACGCCTCCGGAGGGTCTGGTGGACCCCAGTACGGCTACAATGAACCCTACACCGCTGTTCTGCTCTCCAGAGCAAATACAGAGCAGTAGGGCTGTAGTCAAGACCACCTTTGTCGAGTCCAAGCACTGTGCACTGCGCGCGTGCATTGATATTAACTACCAGCTATACAGTGTGCTAACCTCGAAAATCCAGCTGTATTCTAACCAGGGTGGGAATTATGTAATTTTAGGGGCAAGGCCATTTGGCCTCCACCTTTTCTTTTTTTTTAGGGGCACCACGGCCATATGACAGGGCACAAAGGCCATTGAGTACAATTCGATGGTTTTCCCATTCACATTCATACCATAACATCCTAATTTTGAATAAGACATGGATTATGACTTTAAAAAAAAATAAAAAAATATTTTACCTTCTGTGAAATGATTTGGCTTCAGATAAAAAAAATCAGACAGAAAATATAATATTTTATGTATAATCAGGCATGAAAACGGTTCAGGGGTGAAAAAGGTGAGAAGGATATTACCCCTCTAGGGGGGTCCGGGGGGCATGCTCCCCGTAAGAACATTTTATATATTCCATATTTTAAAGCATCAATCTGATGCATTTTTAGATGCATTTTTTTGCATACCAGCGCAGTTAAAAAAAAAAAAATCAAATAGAAATTCTATAACTGTGTTGAACTGATAATCACTCTTTTGTGTGTTAAACACAATCTAATACAGACAACTTCATTATAAAGAAAAAACAACAAATCAAAAAAATATGATCATAACCTATGACAAAAATTATATTATAAACTAGATTAGTGGATAACTCAGCAGTAAAATTTAGTCTACAAAAATCACAAGTGTACAATAATTTTATCAAATCTGAACATTTAGTGAAAAAAAAAACATTATTTACTGGGGAACAAATAAGAGACAATAAGTGTAGTACTAAATCTGGTAAAACGTTACACTTTGCTCTTTGTATTGTTCTAAAATACATTAATGAAATACAAGATAAAAATCAGAAAGATCAATTATTTTATATATAGTCTAGGCTACTATAAAATTAAGACATTTTTTTTTTAAATGTATAGCACAGCTGTTTAATGAGGCAGCAACATATGAGGGATAGGACAGAACAAAAAGGGCTATTAAGAATCTTTCATTGCGCAAAAGTATTATATGATTATGAAAGGACCCAATACAGTGCGGCACAAAGCGCGTATGCGCATCCCGAGCGCAGAATGATGCGCTTGAAACAACACAGAGTCACAGCGCTCAGCTCTTCGAGTCCGCATTGAAAAGTTAAAAGCACGAAGGAAAGACATATTGATGCGTAGTGTATTATACAGTATCTATCTATGCAATAGTTTATTGAGCCTTTTCTTTTAACAGTTTTAAATTTCAGTTACTGCGCGCGTGAAGAACAATTATAGTGCTCCAGTGTTCTGATCTAACAGACACACGATAGAAAGGAACACACAGCAATACAGTCCAGCAAGTCATTTTATGCGAAACCATAGAGCTTTATCTACAGATCAAGTATAATAATATTAACATTGAATCATATTGGAGAGAGTTTCATCGTTGACTGTGTTGTAACCGAACGCAAGGCGCTGTTTGATGCTGAATGGAGAATGACTGACAGCCGCAGCGGAGGGAAATGTTTTCGTGAACTTGAATTTAATGACTTATATTTCTATCTCACGTCACATCATACTATAGTATGGCTTCATATAGTATACCATTCTGTTCAATTCAATAAAATATTATTCCTGTTAATAGAAATCTGATGTAAACTGAGAATATATAAATATTTCTCCAAATCTGCACACTTTTGAGCTAACAGCCGTGAGTGACGTTGTTTTGTGAATCGCTGTCATGACGACAGCACAGGAGTTCTCTTACGAGAGTATCTCTCGTACCGCGTAATATCTTACGCTATGGGAATACTCTTTCCTCGAGATATTGAAGCCAAAAATTATCCTTAATTTTTTAAACATGCAAAACGCTTTTGCAGCAGCAAGCAGACAAGGGCGAGACAGCTCGCACGCCCATTGGCTGCCTTGCTGGAAAAAATGCAGCCTATCGAGTGAGGCACTGCGTGACGTAATGACGAATGGGGACGCTTCGCGCTCATTTCGTCATGTCCCGCCAGTAGAGGCGTGGTCTCGCCCTATAAATACCCCCTCGATAGCTGTATTTCCTCTGATTTTTCTACTCTTCACGCGAAGCTCACGCATCGCTGGATCCAGAGTGAGAAGCCGCGCCGTTGACTTGTAGCCTTATCAGCGGGACGTGCCATCTTCTGAAGTCGCTGGCCCAGCCGCCTTCAACCGCCGTACCTGCTGCGCTTTCCGGCGTACTATATCCTTTTACTCTGCTAAGTGTGTGTGTGTTTGCTTACGTGACGCAACACCCATTTATCTGTTCTAAAAGAGCTGCGTCTTTTTAAAGATGCCTTTCTGTGGCTCGTGCCGCGCCCAACTCAGTGATGAGGACCGTCACGTCATCTGTGTGTCCTGCCTGGGTCATGAGCACGCGGCTATCGCGCTCGCGGATGGTGGATGCCCGCACTGCGAAATTCTGCCTATGGTGACTCTGAGGACTCGCCTGGCGTCGTTCTCTGAGCCCGCGTCCCAGCCTTCTGTGCCGCGCCGTAAGAAGCGTCGCGCCCAGCGCGCTCCCGAGCCTTCTCCAGCCCGCCAAAGCTCGCCGGTTCGCCCGCCTGCTTCGCCGGCTTCACTTGAGTCGCTCCCGGACGGACAGCGCCCGCCGTCTGCCGCCGCTTCCGCTCCCGAGCTGGACGAACCTACTGAGGTATGCTCTCTTGTGGCTTCTGATAGCGAGGATTGGGCGAGCTCTGTGGACCTCCCCCCCGCTGACGTGTCTAGCCAACCCTCTGGAAAGAGACCCGGCATTGAGGCTGAGCTGATGCGTCTGCTCACCCAGGCCGTGGAGTGCATCGGCCTCGAGTGGGAGGCGCCTGCCTTGCCGCCGCGCAACAGACTCGACGGGCGCTTTCTCAAGAAGGACGAAGCCCCGTCTAAGTCTAGGGCCGCCCCCTTCCTCCCTGAGCTCCACGACGAAGTCGCCAAGTCATGGACTGCCCCGTTCTCCGCCAGGCTGCGCACTTCCACCTCTGCGGCTTTTTCTTCTGTCACCGGCGCGGGAGATAAAGGATATCTCTCCATTCCTCCTGTGGAGGCGGCGGTCGCGTCGCATCTCTGCCCGCCCTCTGCGGGACGGCGCGCGCAGACGACGCTTCCTTCTAAAGCCTGCCGGGTGACTTCATCGCTGCACGGGCGTGCTTACACAGCCGCTGGACAGGCGGTCTCAGCGCTGCATACTATGGCGGTCTTGCAGATTTACCAGACTGACCTTCTCCTTAAATTGGACGAGGAAGGGCCGGGTGCTGTCAGTGTGGCGGATTTACGAGGCGCTACGGACCTTGCTCTACGCGCCGCTAAAGCCGCTGCTCAGGCCATGGGGCGGAATATGGCCTCTCTCACCGTTGCCGAGAGACATCTGTGGTTGACGCTGTCTGAGATGACGGAAGCTGAGCGCTCTGTATTCCTCGACGCGCCCATTTCCCCTGCGGGCCTCTTCGGATCTGCCGTCAAAGATTTCGCGGACAGATTTTCTGAGGTGCAGAAGACTTCGCAGGCCATGAAGCACTTCCTCCCGAAGCGCTCGAGCTCCGCTGCAGGTCGCTCTAAGCAGCCGTCTGCTCGCAGCCTCGGCCTGCATCGCCCGCAGCCGCCGCTACACAGCGCCGCCAGGCCCGGGATCAGAGACCGCGCTCTCGCTCTGCTGGACGCCGCCCCGCTCAGCGCGGGCCCCGGCCGAAGATTGAGCTCAAGCCCGAGGCCTCGAAGCTTTCCTAGCCACTCTAGGAAAGCGACGGTGTTCGGATCCCGCTGCGGCCGGTTCCCCACCGAAACGATTCGCTCGTTCAGTTCCTTGCGATGTGACTGTGCCAGTGTATTTAGCAGTGAAGCAGCCGGTGTCTCAGCCCGCTTGCCTGCACACAAAAGCCGTTTTTATGGCTACCCAGATAAATCCAATAAAGAGTGTATTTTCTGGTATACCGGCCACGGCCGATGGTGTTATGAGTGTTGTAAGAATGCCCACGCCCCAGTGCCCATTCCCACACCCAGACACAGCCCGCCACGGTGCGAGGCTAGCACACATAAATCTGACTCAGGTCGATTGTGCAGACAATGTAGTGAATGCGCCCACACAATGCCCGCTCACGCTACATGCCGCGTGTCACTTGGTTTCTGTAAAAACGAAACCAACACACAATCTATCGGCTCCGGCCGAAAGCGTGTACAGTGCAGTAGATGTGCCCGTAAGTTTGCGCCCACATCCTCCCGCAAGCACGCCGAATCCCACGGGATTCGCCCCGCTCACTCTCGCTGTGCGTCCCGCCATAGAGAATTTGAGCGCGGCCAGGCTGCCCGCTGTGTTCAGCGCGCCCCCCGCCTCGAACGCTGTAAACACGGCGTTGTGTACCCAGGGTACCGGGGCTCTCGAGCCGTTGCATGGTCACGGCCAGAGCCCGGTCTGCATTCTACCTCTAGCTATTCACGCAGAAGCGTGGTCAAAGCTACCCGGGGTATCAGACTGGGTGCTGAACACTATAAAGAGAGGCTACTCGCTACAATTCGCACAACGTCCCCGCCGTTATACGGCGCGCGTCGAGACTACGGTGAGAAACGAAGTATCTCATCTACTTCGAGCCGAGATAGCGAAACTGCTGAGCAAGGGGGCCATAGAGCCCCTTTCTCGGGCTCAGAGCGAAGGGGGCTTATACAGCAGATATTTTCTGGTACCGAAAAAAGATGGGGGCTTCAGACCCATTCTGATCTGAGAAGTAACAAGCTGTGAAGGCAGTTCAGGACTTACGACCAGGAAACCGCGCAAGTGCGCCAGGGGACTGGTTATGTAAGATTGAAGACGCTCCAACAAATGGGTCATCACAGGCGATTCTGAGATCGCGTTGAGGGCGGGCATATCAATACAGTCTGCCGTCGACTGTCCTTGCACCGTACATTTCGGGCATGACGCGCTCTCGCACCTGAGACTTCAGGCAGCGGGTATGAACTATTGGACGATTGTGATTCAGCTCGATCCGGTCAGGTATATAACACGGCCCACATGCTCGAGCACTCAGAAACTGGCTGACAGTACTGGAAAGCGTTGTCCAGCAGGATTCTTCGGAACAGTGTTAGACTCGCATCCTGACGGCACGCCTGTCACCGGAGCGCGTACTAAGTATTCAGCGCATTTATCCTTCCGCCACGGCTCTATAGTCCCGCTCAGACGGTTTCAGAAAATGCTGGGCCTGATGGCCTCAGCATCCTCTGTACTCCAGCTGGGCCTGCTTCGCATGCGCCCACTGCAGAGGTGGCTGAAAGCACGAGTCCCGCCCCGGGCATGGACCACGGGCCGGTGTCGCCTCAGGGTCGACCAATGGTGCGTTTCGGCTCTGAAACCCTGGAAAGTAACCAGCTGGTATCAGTCTGGTGTGAGTCTGGGGACCGCCTCAAGGGTGAAAGTGGTGTCTACGGACGCCACCACCACGGGGTGGGGAGCGCTGCTCGAGGGCAGACCGCTGGCTGGCCTATGGTCAGAGCGGGAGAAGCTCCTTCACATAAACTGCTTGGAAATGATAGCAGTCGACAAAGCGCTACGGCGCTTCCGTCCCCTGATAAAGGGCCACCACGTCTTGGTCCGGTCGGACAACAGGTCAGTGGTGGCGTACATAAATCGCCAGGGCGGCATCGGGTCCACACGCCTTTGCAGGCTGGCGGAACCCCTCTTGGTCTGGGCCCAGCGCAACCTCCTTTCTCTGAAAGCGGCGCACGTGCCTGGGCACCTGAATACGGGTCCAGACAAGCTGTCCAGAGACAACGTCCCGACAGGAGAATGGTCGCTGCATCCGCAGACGGTCCAGCTGCTGTGGGAAACGTTTGGCAGAGCGCAGGTGGACCTGTTCGCGTCCCGCGAGAACGCTCACTGCCCAGTATTCTTCTCGAAAAGCAGGGACACCATGCTTGGCCCAGCGGTCCCCTGTATGCTTTTCCCCCCGTCTCGCTCCTGCCTCAGGTGTTGGAGCGGATCAGGGAAAATGGATGCCCAGTGCTGCTTGTAGCTCCGCTCTGGACGAACCAGGCTTGGTTTCCGGTCCTGATGCGGCTGGCCAGCACTGCCCCGTGGCCTGTACCATTGAGGAAAGATCTCCTCTCTCAGGCGGAGGGCTCGATTTGGCATCCTCGCCCGGAACTGTGGTCCCTGCACGCATGGGCCATCAACGGGTACCCGCTAGCCTCCCGGAAGGAGTGCTAAACACGATCGCGCAGGCTAGAGCTCCGTCTACCAGACGGCTCTATGCCTCGAAATGGTCGGTGTTCTCTACTTGGTGTCGAGCCCGTGGCTTTTCGCCTGTGGACTGCGGGGTTAAGGAAGTGCTTGCCTTCCTTCAGGAGCTGATGGATAAGGGAAGGACCCCATCCACGCTCAAAGTTTACGTGGCGGCCATAGCACCGTTTGCTAAACCGGTGTCTGGCCAGTCGCTGGGGAAAACGACTTAGTCGTGCGTTTCCTACGAGGAGCTCGGAGGTTAAACCCTCCCAGGCCCCCTTCAGTCCCGGCTTGGGACCTTTCCACGGTCTTGGAGGCCATGAAAGGCGCCCCGTTTGAGCCGATCCAGCTGTCGGACATGAAGCACCTGTCCCTTAAGACGGTGTTTCTATTGGCTCTCGCTTCAGTGAAGCGTGTAGGGGACTTACAGGCGCTTTCTGTAAGTGCGTCATGTCTGGAGTTTGGGCCTAACGACTCACAGGTCGTACTCAAACCGAGGCACGGCTACGTGCCGAAATCCCTCAATACACCGTTTAGGGCCCAGGTAATTTCCCTGTCTGCCCTTCCGGTTCTCAATGAGGAGAGGGACGCGAGTCTCCTTTGCCCTGTCAGGGCGTTAAGGGCTTATGTGTCCCGCTCGGCTGAGTTCAGACCGACCGAGCAGCTTTTCGTGTTGTTTGGCGGCCGTTCTAAGGGACTTGCCGCTTCTAAACAGAGCCTATCCAGATGGATAGTGGATGCCATAGCGCTGGCCTACACTTCCAAGGGCCTGCAGTGCCCATTGGGTGTCAAAGCGCACTCCACGAGAGGCGTGGCCTCGTCGTGGGCATGGTACAGCGGGGTCTCCCTGCAGGATATCTGTACGGCTGCGGGCTGGGCCTCGCCGTCTACATTTATCAAGTACTATAACCTGGAGGTGCCCGCCTTACAAGCTAAGCTTCTGGCGGTCTGAGCTTCGGGCTTATCGGCCGCCATGCGGCTTATGTGTACCCCTACGGGTCTGTTACCCCTACGGGACTTTTATGAAGGAGTGATGCTTCTAGCCTCTCCTCCTCTACTCTGTGTGAGTTGTGGTGATTGTGCACTAGATGCGCCCCGGGCTTGGCCCTGGGACTCTGGTGTTGGATCCCTGTCCGCACGGCGTGTTGCATGGGGTTCCCCATAGCGTAAGATATTACGCAGTACGAGAGATACTCTCGTAAGAGAACGTACTCGGTTACTAACGTAACCTCGGTTCTCTCTAGAGAGGGAACGAGTACTGCGTATCTTGCCGTGCTTGGAATACGCTCTGGTTCGCTTAGGCGTTGAAAAATCAGAGGAAATACAGCTATCGAGGGGGTATTTATAGGGCGAGACCACGCCTCTACTGGCGGGACATGACGAAATGAGCGCGAAGCGTCCCCATTCGTCATTACGTCACGCAGTGCCTCACTCGATAGGCTGCAGCTTTTCCAGCAAGGCAGCCAATGGGCGCGCGAGCTGTCTCACCCTTGTCTGCTTGCTGCTGCAAAAGCGTTTTGCATGTTTAAAAAATTAAGGATAATTTTTGGCTTCAATATCTCGAGGAAAGAGTATTCCCGTAGCGTAAGATATTACGCAGTACTCGTTCCCTCTCTAGAGAGAACCGAGGTTACGTTAGTAACCGAGTACGTTTTTTATGAATGAGAACGCGATGGGGAAAAAAACGCTTCAGTGCGACGACGCACTGGCAACGGTTATTATGACACTGTACCTGCGCGAATCCACGAACTAATTGAAGTTCAGAGACTACTTGGGTGGCCCATTATGCCACACTGGCGCTTTATACATGGAACTTGGACAGGGCCAGGGCACACAGGCCACTGTGGCCGTACGATGATTTTTTTTTTCACGGGGCATGAAGGCCAAAGTGTAGGGCAACGGCGGCCATGGCCGCGTGGCCGCGGTATAATTCCCACACTGATTCTAACAATAACTTATCTCTTCTTATTAGCTAGGCTCCTTGCATGCTGGCTAATAACTGTTTTTAAAGCTGGGTCTCCAACATTGACAGCGCTGTGTTGGACAGATTTGTGCAGCGGTGTTCCATGAGGGAGAGAGAGAGGGGGACGAGCGAGTTAGTGCTGCGCGAATGTGCTACGGCGCTCTGCAATCAAATACGATTTTAAATTGCGCTTGGTAAAAAAAAAAAAAATCTAAAATCAATATGTGGCGGTCAGCGTTGATATTGTGGTGGGCCGCCACAAATAAATGAACTTATGAGAAACCCTGCCTGTGTTTCACTGTGGATCTGTAGGATGCATACTTTCACATCCAGATAGATCCCACAAGAAGTGGATTTAGCCTTGAACACGTGTCTATTTCGCTTCAAACGCTCACTTTACGCTCACTTTACTATACGCGCGTCAAATTCGCTTTGGATGTGCAAGTGGATTCAAAATGTTCAAGCATCCAACTAGACTTGATAGACGCGATTTTGACGCTGGATTCTCGTTCGGTGTGAACGCAGCATGACTCCTGTAGTTGAGCTGTAAACCTCTTCTCCTGTCAGGTTACGCTGAACACTGTAATGCTGAATCCAGTGACCCAGCTGTCTCTGGCCATCCGCGAGAACACCGAACAACTGACCGAGAAGATCAAGTAAGAGTTTGCTTTTCATGTAGTTTTTTTTTCTTGTAGCTATTTAAAGGCTTTTTTCATTTTCACATTGTCATATTTTTCCAGGGTTTTGTTTCATAATAAGATGGATGTTTTGAGTGAAATGGATGCGAAAATCAATGCGGTTGACGATTCTCCACCACTGAAAACATCAAACAAGGCGAGTCTCTTTGTCTTTCCAGGAATAAATATTACGAAGTACAATCTGAACTTCACTGAACCAACTGTAATGTTATAACTAATAAATAAAAACATTTTCATGATGTTGTTTTTTTTAATTCAGGGAGTATATTAGACCTGGGAAGCTAAATTATGTTAATATGAGTGTTATTTTAGGATTGCTGATTGATTATACATTTATAGGTTTTATTAATATTCCAAATTAGTTTTATTTTTATTTTCAGTTTTCCTTTTGTTAAATTGTAGCAATTTTGCTTAGTAGTGGTTTTTTAATATATATATATATATATATATATATATATATATATATATATATATATATATATATATATATATATATATATATATATATATATATATATATATATATTTTATTTCAGTGTTAGTTTTGTTATTTTAGTACTTCGTTTAACTAAACAAATGTGAAATGCTAAAAACAGGTTTTTATATTAAAAAAGATAGTTATATATTTTTCTATTATTTATACTATCATAAATATATATTTTTTTATTAAATACATTTATTTAAAAAATCTTTTTTTTTCAAGTAATGAAAAAAAGGTTTAACCCTATTGTTTTTATTTTTAGTTAACAATAATGAATCTGGTTTATATCAAGTGTTTGGTAACACTTTACAATAAGGTCACATTTGTTAACATTAGTTAATTATTTAATTAACAATGAGAAATATATTTTTGCAGCATTTATTAACTTTTGTAAGTGTTAATAGAAATGTTCATGTTAGTTCACAGTGCAGATATGACATTTGTTCTAAATCTATTAGTAAATGTTGAGATTAACATTAATAAATGCTGTAGACGTATTGTTCATGTTAACTAATGAAACCTTATTGTAATTGCAACTGTTGCTCTTGAATAATTTTATCTTCTTTTTATCTCCTTGCTCGTCTTTTAGGAAATTGCATCCATTCTCAAAGAGTTGAGGAGAGTTCAGAAACAGCTGGAAGGTCAGTCGATGCTCCTCTTTTTCCTTTCTTTTCCTTGCCAATGTCAAGTCACCTTCATTTATCCTGCGCTCTTAACAATATAGACCGTTTCAAAGCAGCTTTACAGTGATAATAGGAGATTGTGTTGTCTTTACAGCAGATCTAGAATAAAGTTAGTTTTGATTGATTCACTTCTGTTGTAAAGCTCATTAGTTATTAATTTAGTGGCCGCTCACACGACAGCGTTTAAACTGGAAACTGAAAACATTAAATGAGTTCATTTGTAATTTAATGTGTTCACAATGTAAAATACCATTGTATTTCAGTTAAAGGTGTACATTTATGGAACAGTTGTCATGAGGAACTAAAAATGTGTGAAACTTAGTAAGTTAAAGAAAATATTTAAAAATAATGCAATAAAATTATATGAAACAATTTAAAGAGTGATAAATGAACAAGCTGTTTTTGTTGTATTTTGGAGTGTGCAATTATATTGCATAGTCAATGCAATGCTCATATTTTTGTATTATGTTTAGATTTGTTTGTCAACATTATAATGATGTAAGACAATAATTTTTTAATTAAAATGAGATGTTTTTAAAAAGGGTATAGACATTATAAGCAAGATCTTCAGCCTACACCTGTTTCAGACGGCTGTAAATATGCTGTTGTTTGTCAGCTCAATTGTGTTGAAACTAAGTTGTCTGTCTGAAATAAACTAAACTAAATTTACACTTTAATGGTGTTTGGAGCTCGAGAACGCAAACTTAGAAACCGGTTCCAAGATGCAAGTTTTGAAACATTTTTAAAACGTTATAATCTCCACGTAAACTTCAAAAAACGTGAATTTTGAAACCGCAGACGGTGTGCACATGCATATTACGTGTTTAGTCTATAGATATGCGTGTGTGAATATATATGTGTGTAGTCTTTCTTTACAAATAGACCTCAACAAATGACGCGTCTGGCCTTAAAAATTCACAAAACAGAATTTTTAGTCGCTTCCGTGTATCCATGCGAACTGGAATCATTTAGTTTGATAAAATGTTTCCCATGACTCCTGAAATGAGGTTCAGCTAGAGAGCTAACTCGCTCGTGTCTCCTTCAGTCATCAACACCATCATCGACCCGCGAGGAAACCCGGATCTCAGCAGGACGATTCCCTCGGCAGGCGTCCGCAGTTCCAGAGCCTCGTCCCGGGACTCCAGATCGGCTCATCGAGGAGGAGACCCACGCCCAACACCCGACGCACGTTCAGAAGCTCAGACCGGGAGGGGGCGTTTGTATGACCATCTGTGTGTGTGTGTGTGTGTGTGTGTGTGTGTGTGTGTGTGTGTGTGTCATCACTAGTCACTTTGCTAATGATTTCAGCATTAAACTATGTAGGTTTAGAGTCAAACACGTCTAGACCGATCGCTGGTTTGGCACAAGCTCCTCATGAAAATCTCAGGCGTTTGAGAGAATATTGATACGTTTATTATATATTTGCACATTTATATTTGCTCCAAACCAATTTCAACAGCTTGTGGCATTCATAATGAAATGATTGAGAAACTGCACAGATTTTGGCATTACATGTAATAACTGTAAATACACAATGTTAATGATTTTGTTTGTGATCTTGGTCACTTTTTTTATGGTTATGGAAATATAAGAGTAATTTACATGATTATTTAAATCTCTTTTTGTCTCTGTCGGACAGGGTATTTGTATGTTAAAGATCATTAAAGTATTCAAATGTAACAGTTTTGTTCTTTTGTCATTTTTCCATTGAGGTTTTGTTTTTCTGATTTTAGTCTGATATCATAATGAGCTCATGATGTTGATCTATATTAATCTAAGATCAGTATAAACTGGTTAATGACCCTGACTAGTTATTTTAATAGTTAAAGATTCTGCATCTCCATATAAACATTGTGTGGTCGTGTTTCTGCCGAAATGAAAGTAAAACTCTGAGCATTCGGGAGTTTCTGACACTCTTTCACGGTCTTTAATGCCTGTGTGACGTGTGTTCGGACAAACACAAGTGCACTGAATGAGGTATGAAATAATATTCAGCATGCATACAGTATATTATATTAACATGTCTGACTGTTAGACATTGAAGTTGTAAACAAAGATTGTTGGAGGTTTCACAAGAAAATACTGCTTCAGTCTTTCTGTATTTCATGTTTGTTTCTGTTTAATTGTGAAATTTACTTATGAGAGAAATTTGTTTTTAATTAATCCTATATCAAATATCTTTCAGTGTGGTTTAACAACACATTCTGCCTTAAAATCTGTGCATTTAACTCACAGAAGATTCAAGCTGATAATCAATCATTAACTGTGATCCTCTCTATACAATTTTATACAAACATTCATATTTTTAAAACCAATTTAGATGCATAAATGTGCATTGAATTGTCTTTGATAGAAGGAAATCAGATTCATTTATATAAGTATTTGTTTTTGGTGTCAGTGTGTTAAAGCACAACTGAATCTATTATTATTTTTTAAGAGCATTATTTATTTTGATAATACCATGTTTGTAGAGCATGTGTAGATACAATTGTAATTATTACCGGTGTATCTTTTGATACAAATCTAGTTTGTCAGTTACTTATATTTAAGATGTGATTTCTAGATGTTTGAAAGCCCTTTTCACATTACATAAGTGTTGGTGCCATGAAAATAAATAAAAAACAGAAATGAAAAGCGAATGAGGAACTGACGACTACATGAAAATATTTCCCTTTGTACTTCACAAGAAAACAATCAACACCTGCTCAACATGTCTGAGTAAGTTCACTGCACTTTAACGGTGTTTTGCGTTGATTTATTACAGAAATATAACCCCGTTTCAGCTGTAGATTCGATGATGCTTGTACACTCTTTCTCTGAACAGTTAGTCGATGTCAATCAGCTTTTACATGTTCTACCTTTAGATCTTCACGTTTACGAGATGTTCAAAAACGGACCTCATATCAGAGCTTACATGACAATTATGTGTCAAATACCAAGGTAAGTGATGCTTTAAATGGGCTGTATGTAATAATTTTCATGTATTAGTCACCTTTAATTGCCAATTTGTGAACAGCTTGTACAGAAACTTTAAAACGAGACCTTGAAGGGTGAAAGCCTGTGCAGACTGATTTTTATGTGAAGGACTCGGGACGTTTTTGCGGGAAAATCAAAATGATATGACGGTTACGCGCGTTCCCTAGAACATCTCTTTTAAAGCAGCACTATGCAGGATTTCTGTTTTTGTCAAACAGTGACCCCTAGAGTCGCTGTGGGATACTTGTACTGTCCTAAATATCACGCACGCAGAGATGTCTCTGCACTCACCATAGACATATACACTAGACGTCACCTTGGCTACAGCAGTTCATTGGAACGAATGCGTCAATAGAGCCGCCATCTTGGAACAGGGGGGGGCCCTTCTCTTTATGCATCAGCGTCAATGTATAGGCAAAGGTCTAACGGAAATAAAATCACCATAAATCGTCATGAATGCGATTTTCTAGTTTTTTGGTTTGTTTCAACAGTCAGACATGTATTTATCATCGAGTCCAGAGAAATTTATAAAAAAAAATTTTTTTTAAAAACATTCTTCCTAGTTCAGATTTCGTTCGTGAACATCCATATGCAGCACAAAAGTCCGGCATCATCCATGAATTTGACGACCACCATTCAACACGAAATCAGTAATATAAACATTACAATGACTCCAAAGCTGTTCATTAAGGTAAAAAAGTTACTTAGTTCACCTTTAATTACCTCATATGTTGACGTTATGTCGGCGAATCGCAGATCTGGCTCAAACATCCACATCGCTATGATCAGATTATTTCTGAACTGCTTCTTTCTTTCATTTTTGTTTTTTTATTTAGTTATTGAGAGGAAAGCGCAGCACATATTTACATAGGCCTACCCAGTTAGCAAACTGACCTTGAATCAACGTAGAAACGACGTTTCTCGTGACATCAACGAACGTCGAAGTAAGGTTTTACCAATGTCAGACACGCCTTTTAAAACGAATGGAAAATCGACGCAATTTGTTTGCTTTCCTAACGTTGAAACGATGTTAATTTCATTTGGATGAAATTATGTTGTACAATAAACACATTTTCTACTTGTTTTAAAAATCCCACACTTAATTATATTGTTAATTTAGTTATTGAGAGGAAAGCGCAGCACATATTTACATACCGAGTTAGCAAACTGACATTTGAAGACTTTTTACGTGAATCGTGCACATCGAAACAACGAACAAGTCAAGTGTCGAACATCGAAGTAACGTTTTACCTACGTCAGACACGCCTTTTAAAACTAACGGAAAATCGACGCAATTTGTTTGCTTTCCTGACGTTGAAACTATGTTAGAAATTATGTACAATAAACACATTTTCTACTTGTTTTAAAAATCCCACACTTTATTATAATAGATAAATTAGGCTACCCTGTATGGTAATAATTTATTAAACGCACACATCACATTCAGTTATCATTGCTTTAATTTTTATACAAAAAATGAATTTACATATACAGCTAGAGGGTTAGTAGGCTATGTGCTCTAAAAACTTATAAGACTAATATACAAAAGGTATTTACACTCAAATACACAGAAAGGAGTATAAAAGTAAATTAAAGTCTAACATAATCTATTAAAAAGTCTCAAGTTCCAAATTAAAAGTGATATTGACTCATGTTATTTTGTACCTAATGCAAGGCAGAAAGTTAAGAGACTGACAGCCACAGTCACAATTTACTATCATCTAAACATCGCTCTTCAGCAGCGTGAAGTTCGTTAACTATATCGCTGCAAAGATATTCGTTAACTATATCGCTGCATACATATTCGTTAACTATATCGCTAATTACAAGTGTTTCTGAATTCTACATATAAACCCTTTAAAGAGTTTTTCCATCTCATCCACAGGTTTGATGATTCATATCTAATATGGACGTTATGTTTTTCTGTTTGCAGAAATCAAAGTGCTCTGTTTCTGCCCTGTTGGCCACTGGAGGTTTAATCGTTTTAGGGGTTTTATTGGCCATTGTGGTAATAGAGAAATTAAAGAATGAAGATGATTCGAGTCCCCATCACACACCGGCATGCTGTAACTACACCGTCCCCAATGAGGACAGCAGGTGCGCGAACTTCCTGTTTTCATGATTTCACTTCCTGTCACCTTCAGCACTTCTTGAGTGTAATACGAGTTCCCTTTGTCTTTTGATTTTGTTGCCTAAATGAGAGCTGACCTTTAGTTTAGATTCAACTTCATTGAACTTTTAAGAATTCCCCAAGTTAAATCCCCTTCAACCAGATTCAACCACAATTGTGTTATCAAACTGTTCACGTCATCACATTTCTTTGACATACATGTGACTGAGTTGATCATAATCACTATTTCAATTGTCCACTGATATCAGAGAACATGCAAAAGAAATAAAAGAAGAAATCCTGGTGAAAATCTAATTTACAATTAGATTTATGAGTATTAAAGTTGTTCAGTTAATGCCTAATCAAATGTAGTTTGTAGTTGTTTTGCCATTTGCCAAACTGTATTGTAAAAATGTTATATTTTATTTTCTATTTTCATTAAAATTTGTTAGTTTTAGTAATGTTTTTGTGTTTTGTAATTTAGTTTTTTTTCTATATCGTTTTATTACATTTTAGTTTATTTACTTTTACTTATTTTAGTACTTGTGAGAAGTGAAAAAGGTTGCCTTGGCAACTATCTGATTTTTTTTTTACTAACAATAGTTACAATTAGTAACTAATAATAGCAAATAACACTACTAATAATACTAAAATAACATAAAAATAGATATATAAAGACAAGTAAATAAAATAACCCTAATAAAACCTTAATAATAATAAGTTTATATGTATGTGCGTATCTAAGTATATATGTTATATATATATATATATATATATATATATATATATATATATATATATAATATATTTATATTTCACTTAACGGTTATTTCAAGTAATTATATATATATATATATATATATATATATGTAACCCTTTTCGTCTGTGTGCTCCCCTACTGTATGTCTCTGCGTTGTGTTTGGGTGATTGGTGTTGAATGAGGAGGACACAGGTATCGTGGTCGTCACACAGTTACGAAGCTTTATTTTCAGCTCTTTTTCTGCATCAGCCACTTTTCACAAAGGAAATAGAACTGTTAGTTCCCAATATCAAAAAATAAAAATGCATACAAAATTATAAAACGAAACAATATAGTTTTAGCTGCAGTATTAAACATTAAATCACAGGGGTTCTCAAAGACTGGAAAAATAATGAATAAAACCCAAAATACTCAGATAAACGTTAAAACAATATACAATATACAGAAAAATATACCCCACCACATGGAATCCACAACCCATGAAATAACAGCAGAAATAAAAAACCATCCATCACAAATAACTGCACATATATGTTAGTAAACATCTCCAACAGCAATATATCTCTTCAAACCACATGGATGGCCAATATAATAAAATAAATTAAATGGATGAAACAGAGAAACAGTGAAAACCCTCCTTACCTTTTCACAAAGGAAATAGAACTGAATTAACAACAGCTCCACCCATGTGAAGAAGGGCTCACTCACACAGTGAAACACTCATGGAACACAGCTCCCCCCTAAGGCTGGGAGAAACATTTTACATCTTTCCTACATCCACCCCCTCTTTAAATGATGCCGTCCCAGTCATCACTTAAAAAACAAAATTAAGTCAGTTTAAATCTTAAAATTATCTTTGAAGTGTCTGTGTGGGGTGTGTATGTATTGCTAAAGTAGAGCTGCCTCTTCTCTTTAGCCTTTTCCCACACTTGCCTTCCTCTCTCTATCTTCTCCTTGTCAATCTCGCTTTGGAGGACATGTATCTCCAAGGAGAGTCTATTTGGAGGGCGCCTTTTCCGCTCAGGATATCTCCTTTCTGGCCGCTCAGGACTGGAGACTTCAGGTGGCATCTGCTCCCCCTTCTTCTCCTTTTCACTCAGTCTCTTTCAATTGACTTCCATCCTGTTCATGCTCTTCGTCCACAACATCTGGCCATTCCACACTTGTACACTGTGTAATAGTGCCACTGTCTCCACTTTCAGTTGTCTCCACTACTTCCTCTTCTTCCTCTGAAACACCTGAGTCCATTCCAGACACTTCCTCCATGTCAGACTCTTCTTGGGCAAGGTACTTGGAGCTCACCGGGAAAAACATGCACTGGGACAGAAGATTTCGGTGGATGACTCTTTCCCTGTCACCATCTTCTGGACGAACCACATACACTGGAATTCCTGGCTGTTTCTTCACCACAACATATGGACGTGGTTCCCACCTATCAGCCAGCTTCTGTTTCCCCTCGACATAACACACTTTCACCATCACTCTGTCACCCGGTTGGAACACATGGCTTTTGGCTTTCTTGTCATAATACTTTTTCTGAAGATCCTTAGCATGCCTCGACATTCGGTCTGCCTCATCATAAGCATAGGTCAAGCACTCATGCAGAGTCTGGACATATTCACTGTACTCACATGGTTCTTTTGCTGTTGACAGGCCAAAAAGGAGATCAACAGGCAGTCGTGGATGTCTGCCATACATCAAGAAGTATGGGGAGAAACCAGTTGAATCGTGTTGAGTGCAATTGTAAGCATGTGTCAGTGCATCAATGTATTCATGCCACTTGGATTTTTTATCAGGATCAAGAGTACCCAACATATTCATCAGAGTTCTGTTAAATCTCTCTGTGGTCCCATTTCCCTGCGGATGGTAGGGGCTAGTATGAGTCCTTGTAATCCCCGTCAGTTTACACAACTCCTTCACTACTGTACTCTCAAAATTTCTGCCTTGATCTGCATGGAGTCTTGCTGGGAAACCAAATCGACAGAAGAAATTCTTCCACAGCACCCTTGCCACAGTGACAGCCTTCTGGTCTTTTGTGGGGTAAGCCTGGGCGAATCTTGAGAAATGATCGGTGACCACCAGGACATTCTCTATTCCTCCCTTAGACTTCTCCAGGACAAGGAAATCCATGCAGATGAGTTCCATAGGGGCATTAGTGTGAATGCTCACCAGCGGAGCCCTATTTCCAGTGGGAGTTTTCCTCAGACAACATCTTTCACACTGCTCACACCATGACTTTATTTCACACTGCATTCTCGGCCAAAAGAATCGTTCCCGGAACAGATTCAAAGTACGCTCAAATCCCAAATGAGTCGTCGTGAAGACTTGTTTTAGTCAACAGTCGCATTTTCTCCGGCAAGACCAGCTGATCAATGGACCGTCCCTGAACATCCTTAACTTGCCTGTAAAGAATTCCATCTTTGACCACCAGTCTCCTCCACTCTTTTAAGAGAAGCCGTGCATCTTTCCCCTTTTCCAATCTTTCTCCACGTCTTGGCTTTTTGTTTAGTGTCTTGTAATGCAGGACTGGCCCAATGACAGGGTCCTCCTTTTGACATCCTCTGATCTCCAGCTTTGTCATTGCAGGCAGCGCATCAGTACCTGCTCCATCAAATGGATTTGCTGGCTCATCAACCTGGCCCAGAAACTCTCCCTCTTTGCATACAACAGTTCTCTCCGCTTGCTCACCAACGTCTTCCTTCCTCCCTGACTCATCCCCACAGGACTGGCCTTGCTGCGTGGAGGAAATGCACTGTGGGCAGGACTGAAGAGTTTCTATGACCTCTTGATTAGACATCCTTGAGAGTGCATCGGCATTAGCGTTGGACTTCCCTTGCCTGTACTCAATGCCAAAGTCAAACATGGCAAGCTGTGACACCCAACGCTGACCAGTGGCGTCCAACTTCGCTGTACTCATCACATATTTAAGTGGATTGTTGTCAGTCAGCACAGAAAACTTATGCCCATAAAGGTGATCATAAAACTTATCTGTAACAGCCCACTTTAGAGCCAAAAACTCTAGCTTATGTGCGGGGTAGCGGGTTTCAGGTGGTCTCAAACCTCGGCTTGCATAAGCAATTACTTTTTCCACACCATCCTGAACTTGTGCAAGGACCGCCCCAAGACCCTCACCAGAAGCATCCGTTTGCAGAACAAATGGTAAGCTGAAGTCGGGGTAGCCCAGAATTGGTGCTGTAGTTAGTCTCTCCTTCAGTGCTTTAAACGCTCTCTCACATTCATCTGTCCACTCAAACGGTTTAACAGTTCCAGAAGTTCTTTTCACCCCTCTTCTCTTCTTCTTTGGGTCTCCAGAGGTAAGTCTATACAGAGGTGCCGCCAATGTTGCATATGCCTTGATAAACCGCCTGTAGTACCCAGTGAAACCAACAAACCCCAGCACTTCCTTCACACTCGACGGCCGCTTCCAGTCTCTGACTCTGCTTATCTTCTCAGGATCTGTATGAATACCCTCTGCAGACACCACATGGCCCAGGTACTGAACTTCTTTCCTCAGTAGACTACACTTTTGAGGCTTCAGCTTCAAACCATGTTTGCGTAGCCGGCTGAACACTACTTCCAACCGCTCAAGATGCTCTTCAAAAGTCCTAGAGAAGATAATCAAGTCGTCAAGGTAGATAAGGAGGCTCTCAAAGTTCAGATCACCAAAGCAGCAGGTCATTAATCTTTGGAAGGTTGAGGGGGCATTCTGCAGACCAAACGGCATCCTGTTGGCCTCATATAATCCCATGGGGGTGCTGAAAGCAGTTTTGAGCTTGTCCTGTTCAGCCACCTCAACTTGCCAGTAACCAGATGTGAGATCAAGAGTCGTGAAGAACCTTGCCTGTCCCAGCGCCTCCAATGCCTCCTCTATTCTTGGTAGCGGAAAAGCGTCTCTGGTACTGCAGGAATTCAGTTTCCTGTAGTCCACGCAGATCCTCAGGGAGCCATCTTTTTTAGAAACAACAACGATGGGAGATGCATATGGGCTTTTGCTTGGCCGAATGACTCCAGCTTCTTCCATCTCTGATATGGCCTTCCGCACTTCCTGGTACTGAGACGGGGGTATTTTGCGATAAGGGAGGTGGAAAGGTTTAGAATCCACCAGAGGTATCTCATGTTGCACAGTGGTGGTACGCCCATAGTCCATGGAGTGTTTGGAGAAGACATCAGCATTTCTCCTCAGCAAATCCTGAAGCAAGGCCAACTGCTCCTCACCTTCCACTGCTGCAGCACTAAGATCAACCCCACATGTCATACCATTAACAGACTCAACGCTGGTAGTCTGCTGCTGACTTTGACAAGACACTGTCACAGAATTCCCACACTGACTCGGACACATGAACTGGTTCTGGCACAGAATTGGGCACTTTTCTTCCTCTTCAACGACATTCTGAACCAGGAAAGCATCTGCAAGTAGGGTCCTTGGGTTGACGATAACATCCTTTCCAGACAGATTTAAGAGTCGGATGGGAACACAACCTTTTTCGACATTAGCAAGCAGCCTGGCGACCATAAGGCCTTCTGGAACCCTTTTGGAGGACTGGCTCTCCACTAGAACTGTATATTGTGTTCTCTTCGGTCCACCCACAACTCTGCCAATAACATCCTGCTCCTTACCAGCTGGTATCCTTATTCGGTGACCAGCATACTGTACTTGACCAACTTTACCTGTAGCTCCACCAGGTTCACTTTTACTCACATCAACCATTGCAGAGTGCCACTCAGGATTGGTCAACTTCACTTTGGCCAAATATTTTCTGCCATATGATGCCTGAAGGACATTTCTGGAAACCCTTATTACATTAGTTCCAATGAGCAATGGAACACTGGACCGGTACTCTGTCACAGGGACAACAAAAGCAGGAACATTTGAGTAGACCCTTCCCAAAAACTTAAGGTTGATGCAAAGCACACCAACATAAGATACAGGTTGACCAGCGGCACCTTCAATGGGGATGTCTGATGGCTGCAATTCCTGACCACATAGGACAGGATGTCGGCGCCAGAACTCATCAGTAATTGTAGTTACTTGAGAGCCAGAGTCGATGAGAGCTTTACACATTTCTCCATTCACTCTGACCACCCCTTCATTACAGGGACCTACCAGCGGGGTATCAGCTGGTTTTGACCTGCCCGTTTCATGTTGCTGGGGACTCTGTTGCATGCCTGTGGTTGCCCCGGTAACCACAGGCCCTAAGCATTTAAATCCTGCCTGGTCTCTGCTCCAATTTCAGCTTGGGCTGCCTCATCAGTCATCACTGTCCGACACAGACGTGCAATGTGTCCCGGTTTTCCACAACGATAGCACACTACGCCCCTTACTGCAGTGTCACTACTCTCTTGAGGTCTCTGGGTTCGAGGAAACACAGTCTGTGGTGATGCTCCAACTTTAGCCTCAAGCTGCGTCAATCTATTTAGCTGATCCTCCTGACTGCTCACCAGTTTCTTCACCATGGCTGTGAGTTCAGTAAGATCTGTATTTTGCCTATTTCCTTTTTCTGTTCTCGGCTTTTCGCCACTCAGGTTACCACTCACTGTCGTAAACTGAGCCTGTGCATACGTCTTTCTGGCCTTTGGCTGTGTCTGAAACTTCCTTGTCTCCCGAGCCAGGTTACGAAGTTCTGCTTGAAGTTCACGAAAACTTAGAAGTCTAGGCTTCATCGGTGCTATCCTGTGAAAAACCTCTTCGTCACTCAATCCTCTCATGAACTGACGAGTCAGTTTGCCGTCCCGGTCTGGAAAAGGCTGGCCTCCATACTGAGCATCTTCCACTGAACGTAAAGTGGCCTCCAGAGCAATGGCAAATGAACACGCTGATTTCGCCAGGGCGCTGGTATCTCTCATAGAAATCAGCTAATGGGTCCAGGGATGTCTGCATATCACTATACTCAGCTCGTAGTTCTTCAAAAGCCCTGCCAGCAGTCTGCTCATTAGGAGGGAGATTCAGAACTAGCCTCCTGGCTTCACCACTCAAATGTCGCACTACAGTAGAAAAGGACAGATTTTCGGGCATTCCTCCAGCATCAAGGAGGTACTTCATATCTCTTATCCAGTCTTCAATCAGTATCCTGCAATCGGGACCCCCGCTGAACACCTGCACATTTCGAACTTGATGTGTCTGTGTAAAGCTGGGCTGTGGCGTGGTCATTCCAGAGGCAGGGATGTATGCATCTTGGTGATGAGCCACCTGCGGAGGTGCAGTTTGAGGTCCCTGCACTGAAACGGGTTGTTGTGCATGCATATGTGAACCATGAGACACCGGCACTGTCACAGGAGCATACACAGGAGGTGAGGACGACGACACAACGGCACAGTGTGAATGTAAGGTGCGCTGTCGATCATTGTAATTTCGGTGCAATTGAATGAATTCTGTCTTCTGCAAAAAGTTGGTCCCAGACAAGACAGGAGGTGCAGGAGGCTGGAATGTATCAGGTGGTTTTGAATACATGGCATTTGGCAAGCCATAACTGAAGGATGGAGGAACCTGAGAGGCCGTTGGATGACCTGGCAAGTTGGTTTGGGGTGAAACAGCCATGGCAGCAGGAGAGTGCAGGCCATATGGAGAAGTGTACATATTGGGTGCCTGGATCATACCTGGACAAGTAGGAATGTAAGGTTTAGGCGGCACAGTCAATGCTGGGGGCAGGTATGGTTCATTTGGAGAAGGGGACATGTAAGTTGGCATTCTGTTGGCCACGTTTGGTGAAGCCTGAATGGCATTGACATTGTCATGCATGTTAATTTGGGACAAAACAGTGGGCACATTAGATGGATCTGGGCTAACTGAAGACATGGGCATGGTGGTTGGAAGACCATAGGATTGGTTATCTGGGCCTTGGGCATGAGCTGAGGGCGGTTGCACAAAAGCGCTGGGGCAGGTGCCCAACTGGTGCCAGCTCGCTGCCGAGGGGAGCGCATTTCCTGTATGTGCAGCTAGCTGCCTTGTCTTTGGCCTGACAGACTGTTGGGGGTTATTATTTGGCTGGGATACAGTTTCAATACTCGCAATGATGGGCATGCTTATTTTATACTGTTGGATTTTGTCCTGCTGTACTGGTAACCATGGGGTGGCCTGGAAGGGCTGCCTTAGTGGTACTTGGGGACGAGGAGGTGGGCGATGAGGGGTGGTTTCATGGAGCCCCTGCATTTCTCTTCCACTTCTTTCCATTTTCTCATCTGTGCAATACACAATGTGTATGTAGTGTGTAATACATTGTGTGTAGTGTTTGAAACTGTAAAAATATGAAAAATGTAGTAAAGTGCAAATTAAAGTTATTAGTGAATGTGTTGTATATATCTTATGTTTGCTGTAATCACAAAGCAACAGCTTATAAATTAAGGTAAATGAAAAAAAAAAAAAAGACCCAATTCAAGAGATTTAAACACACCTTAATGCACGAAAAAAAAAAAAAGTATATGGTTTCAAAAGACACAGCAATTCACAAATGTGTTACTCAAATCAACAAATGAACACTCTTATAGCACAATATCAAAAGTTCAGAGACAGGAAAAAAATTATTATTCTTAAGCAACACTCAGTTCAGTCCAGCAATATATTTAACACTGTCACTTTAAAACAAAAGTTTTTTTTTTTTTTTTTTCACTCACACTTCTTATTTGTCAGATTGCTTCCGTTGACGTAGAAAACCAACGATCCGGGTCACGGCACCAAAGATGTAACCCTTTTCGTCTGTGTGCTCCCCTACTGTATGTCTCTGCGTTGTGTTTGGGTGATTGGTGTTGAATGAGGAGGACACAGGTATCGTGGTCGTCACACAGTTACGAAGCTTTATTTTCAGCTCTTTTTCTGCATCAGCCACTTTTCACAAAGGAAATAGAACTGTTAGTTCCCAATATCAAAAAATAAAAATGCATACAAAATTATAAAACGAAACAATATAGTTTTAGCTGCAGTATTAAACATTAAATCACAGGGGTTCTCAAAGACTGGAAAAATAATGAATAAAACCCAAAATTCTCAGATAAACGTTAAAACAATATACAATATACAGAAAAATATACCCCACCACATGGAATCCACAACCCATGAAATAACAGCAGAAGTAAAAAAACATCCATCACAAATAACTGCACATATATGTTAGTAAACATCTCCAACAGCAATATATCTCTTCAAACCACATGGATGGCCAATATAATAAAATAAATTAAATGGATGAAACAGAGAAACAGTGAAAACCCTCCTTACCTTTTCACAAAGGAAATAGAACTGAATTAACAACAGCTCCACCCATGTGAAGAAGGGCTCACTCACACAGTGAAACACTCATGGAACACAGCTCCCCCCTAAGGCTGGGAGAAACATTTTACATCTTTTACATATATATATATATATATATAAAATATATATATATATATATATATATATATATATATATATATATATATTAACCCTAATAATAAAAACGTATTATTTAATTTTATCTCGGGTAATGTTTATTTTATTTTTAGTAATCAATTTTTTTTAATTAAGATTTTAGTTTACAATTTAGTAGAAATAACCTTAGTAATAAAATAATTAAATAAAATGTATATGTGTGTGTGTCACTATGAAGAATAATTTAATAATTCTTTCTAAGCATGTAATTTCTGTGTGTTGATCTTAATTATTAAATTATTCTTCATAGTAAAGCAGAAAACACACGGTTGGCTTGTTGTGGAAGTAGATTCACTCGTAGAAGCCATTACTCATGGAAATGTAATAATGTCATTCTGCATAAAGCGTGTCTTGATCTGTTCTGGATGTGAGCGCTGCTTTATTTTCTCCCAGGATTGTTCTCGTTGAGAGTTTCCCTGTCAGTTTGGATTACGGGAGAAACGCCAGCGCTGGGAAAAGCCTGTTTGAAGCCTGGAAGGATCTTCTGTCTTCGGCCACCAAACAGATCGACGTGGCGTCTTTCTACTGGTCTCTGACGGGTGACGACATCAACGTGAACTCCAGCACCGACAGAGCTGTGAGACTCATTCACTCTCACTGTTACAAACTCATGTTTGCATGTGGAAATACTGGTGCTTTTGAACTATGAGGGTAACCTGATGCCATAAAGAACACTACTAATGCGCAGGTAAGAGTTGTGCTTATTAGGGCTGGCTCCAAATATTCGTTCGGTGGGTTGGTATTCGATTTGAAAATGTGACATTCGAATATTCGTTTTTTGTTGTTGTTTTTTGCACACCTGGCATCCCCCTCGAAATTTTATTGTTATTTTTATTTTAAATCTATTATTGCTACCTTGTTCTTTATTTAGGCTATTACAGTTCGTTCATTTTTCGTTTTTCTTTTTTTTTTTTTCGTTATTCTATATTTAAATTTCATTTTTATTTATTTAAATTTCATTTTTATTTAAATTGTGTTTTTATTTATTTAAATCTACCCTACTTTGTCAGTGAAAAAAATATCATAAGACTACCTTATTAAAAATATTGCTTAGTTAAAAGACCGGTGTGTGTGTGTGTGTGTGTTGTGTGTGTTTTATATCACAGTGTCCATTCTCTGAGTATATAAGCCCTGCTAACGTGAGGCGAGCCACTTCTTTATTTAAATCTACCCTACTTTGTCAGTAATTTGTTAGTGAGAAAAATATTAGTCTACCTTATTAAAAATATTGCTTAAGTTAACAGACCTGTGTGTGTGTGTTTTATATCACTAGTACATTGTCCGTTCTCGGCGCATATAAGCTCTGCTCGCGTGAGGCGCTCCGCTTCCCCCTCGCGCTGTTCTGTAGTTTATTAAAAATGTATTAATTCTGAACGCGTCGCGTCTCACCTGTCTATCTATATTGCACCAAATATGACACTGCACTCCCTTGTGAAGTCGTTTGGATGAACGGTTTCTCGAAATAGTCAAAAATGCAACGGACAACAGACTTAGGATTCCAAGCTACGAATTCGATGTTCATTAACTTACCGAGCTTCAAATATTCGATGTTCATTACTACGAGCTTCGAATATTCGATGTTCATGTACTACCGAAGCTTCAAATATTCGAATGTTCATACTACCGAAGCTTCGAATATTCGATGTTCATTACTACCGAAGCTTCGAATAATCGAATGTTCATTACTACCGAAGCTTCAATATTCGATGTTCATTACTACCGAAGCTTCGAATATTCGATGTTCATTACTACCGAAGCTTCGAATATTCGATGTTCATTACTACCGAAGCTTCGAATATTCGATGTTCATTACTACCGAAGCTTCGAATATTCATGTTCATTACTACCGAAGCTTCGAATATTCAATGTTCATTACTAACCCGAAGCTTCAAATATTAATGTTCATTACTAACGAAGCTTCGAATATTCGATGTTCATTACTACCGAAGCTTCGAATATTCGATGTTCATTACTACCGAAGCTTCGAATATTCGATGTTCATTACTACCGAAGCTTCGAATATTCGATGTTCATTACTACCGAAGCTTGATATTCGATGTTCATTACTACCGAAGCTTCAGAATATTCATGTTCATTACTACCGAAGCTTCGAATATTCGATGTTCATTACTACCGAAGCTTCAAATATTCGATGTTCATTACTACCGAAGCTTCGAATATTCGATGTTCATTACTACCGAAGCTTCGAATATTCGATGTTCATTACTACCGAAGCTTCGAAATATTCGATGTTCATTACTACCGAAGCTTCGAATATTCATGTTCATTACTACCGAAGCTTCGAATATTCGATGTTCATTACTACCGAAGCTTCGAATATTCGATGTTCATTACTACCGAAGCTTCGAATATTCGATGTTCATTACTACCGAAGCTTCGAATATTCGATGTTCATTACTACCGAAGCTTCGAATATTCGATGTTCATTACTACCGAAGCTTTGAATAATCAATGTTCATTACTACCGAAGCTTTGAATAATCAATGTTCATTACTACCGAAGCTTCGAATATTCGATGTTCATTACTACCGAAGCTTCGAATATTCAATGTTCATTACTACCGAAGCTTTGAATAATCAATGTTCATTACTACCGAAGCTTCGAAGCTCAGAAAATGGTATTCGGACCAGCCCCAGTGCTTGTAAAGCCATCATTATTTATTTAACATGTATGTGTGCATTAAAAGTGAGCTAAATGAAGATGAAGATGTGTTCTGGCGACTGGTGTGTTTATTGAACCAATCAGATGAGAGTAAATCGAGAGTCAGCGAGCTCCTCATTTGATTGGTTATATTATGAAGAGAATCGTACAGAACTGTAAGCGCAGCTAAAAGAAAGGCGCAACTGTAAAAATCAGGTTATTTCGGGAACATTTCGAGATCGGTTACAGGCCTCGTTCATGTGTGGAAATAAATCAGATATGTGCCAATGCGAGTGTCATGTAAACAGGCAGATCGGATTTTCTGAGGCATTAGGCTATACGTCTCCGTGGTTTAATGATGAGAGAAACCCCGACGCGCATCTGCGAAGGGACGAAACGTCATGGAGAGGAATGTGGACACACGTTGACACAACATATCAAAGGTTGGGTTGCTCATCCTAAAATTTCGGACCCACTGCTCTTCGTTAAAGCCCTCCACGATCTCATGAAAGTGCGTATCTATAGCACGAATTTTATTTTTCGTGCCATTTACGCCAAAAATAGTTTTTGCGTGCATATGATATGCACTTACGCACGCACGCACGCACTCCACACCCCTAATCCTACCCAAGGGGTTTACAGTGCGTATCATGCACGCAAAAACTATTTTTATATCTAGAGAAATAAAGTTAGTGATATAGATAGTATTAGATACGCACTTTAATTAGATCGTATTGCATGTTCCCACCATGTTTGGCGGACTTCGCAGAGCTAGCATCAAGCCTATTTTGCATTCGTCCATCTGTGCAAGAACCCGCTGCATGCGTTACGTTTCAGATAGCATGTCAAGTGTAAATGCATGAATCGGATATGGGTCACAATTGAAAGAACGAGTAAACGGACGGTCAAAAAAATCGGATGTAGGCAACATATCAGAATTGGGCATCTAGACCTGCAGTGTAAACGAGGCCTTAGACATTTGCAACAGTTAATTTTTTTACACAAAGGTTTTGTTTTACGGATCAATCGGTTTTGCAATTCCTGAATCCGTTGTTTTCGCTTGCAAACTGCTTTTGGCCATATTTGTGGGGTGGGGGTGGGGGTGGGGGTGGGGGGGGGGGGGGGGGGGAAGTGCCAAAAGTGTAAGCGTGGAAAAAATGGAAGTCAGAAGAATACAGATCATATTTATTTTGTGTAAGCATCAAGCTGCAGTTTCACAGTACATGCATGACACTAACGAATAACAATAAAATACTGCAAATATTTCTTTTCTTACACTTTAAAGGCGATTTATTTTTCCTTCACAAATCTTCTCTTGCACAATTTACGCTTGCAATTTTTTTTTTTTTTTTTTTGATGTTGCAAGACATAAATTTGGTCATATAATACACCATTTTCCCCCAAAACGAAATAAAAAAATAATAATAAAAAAACGTAGCAAGAACAAAACAGGGGAGTGCCTCAGGTATTAGGTTTCACACAAAGTCTGATCTTATTGGCTGAATAAATTTCAAGAATCCATTCCACAAGCTCTCAAATTTATCCATTTCAAATCTACGAGGGGAAGTCAGTTTCTCCATAATGTATCATGCATTATATCAACCCAATTTTCCTTGCCATTTCCTAGTAATTCCCTTTTATCCTGCTGGTAACTTGATTTTAAACATTTACAATTCAGATTCTTTTTACCTTGCATATTAAGTCTTCCCAAATAAAATGTGTCAAAAGTGAAAGGGAGATTAATCCGTAAAATCTTGTCCATACATTAAGTTCCATCCAATATTTCACCATCGAAGGACAACTCCAAAAAATATGAACATAATTTGCACTTTTCCCCACATCCCCGCCAACAGCTTGTATCCCGATATTTTGTCTGAGCTGAAGTTCTAAAATATCTCACTAAGTTTTTTTTTATCCATGTTCCCTCCAAGTTAAGGATTACGGTTGCAATCTTATATACACTTTGACAAATCTTACCCTACGCATGTGGTTCTTTATGGCATCATATTACCTTCATATGGAACCTTTTTGATTGTCATCGTTATGTTTGTGTCTCAGGGCAGAGAGATTTTAGAGGAGTTCAGAGCTTTACCGTCTAGAAACGTGTCTGTGCGAGTGGTGACCAGCATCCCGACTGTGGCTCGCAATTCAACAGACCTAAAAGTCCTGAAGGAAAACGGTCAGGAATTGTGCCTTCCATAAAAGACATGGATTATTTATCTTAAAGTCCCCCTGTGGTGAAAATCCAGCTTTTAATGTTGCTGTGTGGTGTTTTTAATATGCTTTAAGACAAACCATGTGTAAATTCATAAGTCGACAGCATTGCTGAGTATTTTCTTTTAAAACTGCAGTGAACCAAAGACAGTCTCAAAAACACTGAAATCGCTGGTGTTTCTGACGTCACAAACTACCTGTAACCAATCAGATCAACGTGTGATCGTCAACCAGTGGATCTCTGAGTGAGTGAGTGAGTGGAGAGCGGGGCTCATTTGCATATTCATAGAACAGCGCATACTAAATGAAGCAAGGGTGTCGAGTTACATTCAAGATATTTTAAGGCATGAAGAAATTTTTTCCAAGGAAAAAACATTAAAATATGTCATTTTGGTGATCACAGATGAGTTTTAAAGGGGAACTGAAACGAAATAGGAAGTAAAGGTGATATAACAGATGTGTTTTCATTGTTATTTGTGATAGCACATTTAAAACTGCTGAAGTAGTTACAAGGGGGGAAACAGTGATGTTAGTTTGCTGTTTTGTTACTGGGGCGCCGCCATCTTGAGTTTCAACGGTTCGTGACGTCACTGAGCTCCAGCTAAATAGCATCTCAAGAGCATAACAGATGGAGAGGGGTCTTATTGCATTGTGATCTGTCCAACTTTATCTGTCAACTTTCTCTTTATCGTCTTATTGCATTTAAATTGTCAAACACAAGGTTCTATGTTTATCAGTATATTCTAGATCCCTGCATTACTGTAGTTCTTAAAGTGACAGCAGTCTATATAAGAAGCAGTATACGTTTCATTTATATAGTGAAGAATATGCAGTTGATCATTTGATGATTCAATTTCTTACTTAAATGCTGTTTTTAGTGTTAACTTGTACAGTTCTCTGTCCATACTGTCAAAATCAGTCAGTTCAGTCAGAGTAGCAGTAGAGTAGCCTGACATAACGCTAGTAGTCTACAGTGGTACCGTGCCAGTGACGTCATCGAACACGGCTGCGCTCTGATAACAACACATGTTCATTTCAGTATTGGGAAAAACTTCATAAATGTTTTGTTTTTAACATTTATTTTTGAATGAATTTGTTTACAATTTGAATAACCAACATGTTATCGAATTATATTTTGTTTGTTTCAGTTCCCCTTTTAGGGATAACATGATTGACTACAGGGGGACTTTAAATAATTAGTCGCAAGTCTTTTTTCAACGCTTCTAAATTTCTACTCTTGATTAACTTCGAAAAATGAATCCTTATTTCCTTTAGTCCTAACTGTGTGTGTTTCTTCATGTAGGAATACAGATACGACGAGTGAACTTCGGCCGCTTGACTAAAGGAGTCCTTCATACTAAATTCTGGATTGTGGATGGGAAACACGTTTACATCGGCAGCGCCAACATGGACTGGAGATCTTTAACCCAGGTGAGACCCGACGTTTGCATTCGGGCATTTAACACGCTTTTATCCGGAGTGATTTACAGTAGACGAGCTTCAGCAATTAGTTCCAGTTTTCCCAATATACACTGCCATGTTCATTAGAAAGAAGCTGTCAAAGAAATGTGAAGCTTGAAAGCACAGACTTCAGTTTGATCTCTGTTTATGTTTTTTTTTTTTTTTTTTGCTTGAATAAGTACATAATTGAGGTTAGATAAATAAATACTTGTCAGTGGTCACTAAGATGCGTATGTGTATATGTATTTATGTGTTAATTGAATGAACGTAAGAATTAAAGGGGTTGAAGTACATAAGTTTTACTTCTTCCTACTCCTTTTCGCACATGTAATTGGAGAAAAAAAACACAGATGAACAGCAAACACTACTTCTATGTTTTTAAACATTGTTTTATATTTTTATATACTTTCTTTTCCATGTTCGAAATAAAGATTTCAATTAAAAAATAAAATTAAAGACCCTTGGTTATTGTTGAAGTAAAAAAAGTTTAAAAAGTTAAACCCAAAAAAAGTTATAGGGGTTTATGAAAATTATCATTATTTTATATAAAATATATATTTTATGAAACATGATGAACTCTAAAACTGCTAGAAAATCAAAGTCATAAATCTAAACAACTCATGTTCCAAATTTGAGGTTGATATCTCAAAAAATTTGCTTTCAGTGAGATTTTGTTTGGTCACAGTAACAGATTTTCCCCATTAGATGCAGCAAAACTCAGATTTATGATTTGCAGTAGAGTTTTTCTCTCTTAAACACACACACACACACACACACACACACACACACACACACACACACACACACACACACACACACCCCCACACACACACACACACACACACAACCAATTATAGCTGCATTATTTATCTAATTGGCTCAATAATATGCATAAGCAGAAAATAGTAATAAATTGAGTATTTGCTTTATAGGCCAAACCTGTGAAAATGACACCATCTGGTAAAAAATAGTAAACATTTACATGTTAAAGCCTTGCCAACAGAATGAAAGCCTGCTAGCAAAGATTGCATAATTTTATAGTTAAATGGCCCCGAGATTAAAAATTGGTTTCAATGGAGACATTTCTGTCCAAAAGGTCCTGAGTGGAACTATTTTGTGTGACTGGTGTATAATAGATATATGAAAGGAAATGGGGGTGAAATAGTAAAATTCCAATAAAAATACACACCTGTGCCTAAAATGTATGCAGTTAACATTAACTGTGTCTAAATGATCCAAAAAACAAAACTGTAAAAGATAAAAATGAGCATATATTTGCAAAAGTGTTCAATGGAAAAGCTGGACGATGTTTTGAAAGTTGTGATATTTTCAGCAGTCTCTAATTGTGTGTGTGTGTGTGTGTGTGTGTGTGTGTCTCTCTCTCTCTCCAGGTGAAAGAGCTCGGTGTGGTGATCTATAACTCCAGTGGTTTGGCTGCTGACCTGCACAAGATCTTCCAGTCGTACTGGGTCATGGGTCGACCCAACACTTCTATCCCGGATCCGTGGCCGTCCTCCTACCAAACCTTCATCAACCAGGAGCATCCGCTGCCACTGAACCTCAGCGGTGTGGCCAGTCGAGTCTACATCACGGTGATTACACACGCTCAGATCTTCACGGCTCACAAACAGATTTGTGAGCATTGTAATGTTTGAAGCATATCAAATATCAGTTTGAAAAGAAGGTTTTAATATGAGTGGTTCCTCCATAAATCTATGAGATCTTTTCTTCATGCTCTGGAAATACAAACCGGAAGACCACAATTTTATTGTTAACAAACCATTAAAAATTATTTTTGGTCAGGGAAATAAAGCTGAAAAAAAAAGAATGTTAGATGAAAAACTTAAACTTAAATACATATATTAAAATTAGAAATGTCGCCTTGAAATATTAAAATTATATAAATCGAAGCAAAATTAATGGTAAATAGAAATATATAAATAACAAAATTAAGTAATTAGGCAATAACCATTATAGCATTTAATAACATTTTTGTTTTATTAAGGTAGTATTAATAAATGTAACTGTTTATTGAATATCTGCACCTTTTACTATAGTAATGTTGCTGTTGTTTTATAAAATCATGTCATCAGGTTTTTAATGACTGATACTGATATCTACAGACTATGTTGATATTTATCGCAAATGAGATGTGCATTTATTTCACACAATATTTACTCAGTTCACTACAAAAATTAAATAAATTAAATCAAATAGTCTCAAAATGATGAAATGTTGGCAAATTATCTGGTGATATGCACTACTACTTAAAAAAATATAGAAATTAACTCAGCAAGGACGCATAAAATGTCTTGTAATATTATAAATGTCTTTACTTTTGGACAATTTATTTCAAATAAACGCTGTTCTTGTAAAACTTTCTATTCATCAAAGAATCCTGAGAAATAAAATGTATCTCAGTTTCCAGAAAAATATGAAGCACGACTGTTTTCAACTGTGATAATAATCATAAATGTTTCTCGAGCATCAAATCATCATATTATAGTGATTTCTGAAGGATCATGTGACACTGAAGACTGGAGTAATGATGATAAATTCAGCTTTGATCACAGGAATAAATTACACTTTACTATATATTCACATAGAAAACAGATGATTTACATTATAATAATATTTCATAATTTTACTGCATTTTTGATCAAATAAATGTAGCGTTGGTGAGCAGAAGTCTTCATCTCTCTCTCTCCTCTTCCTCAGGCCTCTCCGCCGGCGTTCTGCCCGGTCTCTCGAACCCGAGACCTTGATGCCATTCTGTCGGCCATCGGAGACGCGCAGGACTTCATACATGTGGCAGTTATGGAGTTTTATCCCGCTTACAAGTACTTCCATCATCACGGGTGAGTTTCAAGTCAGCTTTATTTCCATAGCGTTTATACAACACAGATAAAGACAAGATCATTAAAAGACTGCGATCTCGATTCAAACACACGTGATCTTATTCCTAAATGATGATGATTCGCCTGTGCTCTTAAACCTTTGACAAGTACGATCACAGAGAACTGACAACACCGGATCATTATTTCTGGATCACAAAAGTAAAAGTTTGATAAGTATGTAAATAAACACTGACCTACGGTAGTGATCAAAATAGAGCAAATCAACTTTTTAAAGTAACTTGACACTTCAAATGAAGATTGTATAAATTACATGGTTACACCAGTAGGTGGCGACAACTGACTGTTAAAAATGTGTTTGTCATTGAATCATTCTTTCAAGGGATTCGTTCAAAAACTCCAGTCATGAAACGTGTTTCAAAGATACTCGGATGGTGTACTATTCCCGGTCAGAATCCGAAGTGCAGATCGATGCACACACTAACGGCTAATATTACCCTCAACCCATCGCGCGCTGGACAAGGATTCGGTTAGAACTACAAACACGAGTGAAAGTATTAAAAAAAACTACAGACATGGAGGACGTACGAGTCCGGCTGTTATGTAGAGGTTTATATAAAGAGGTTTGAGTGATTAATTATCAGTATCTAACCTGATGAAAATGAATTTATTCAACGTTGTCTACATTATATTGTATCTGCAGCAGCATTGTGAACATTTTTAAAGATGCGTTTAGCCATTACCTTTTAATGCATCATTATATTCAAATTACAAACACATGAGGTGAGTCTCCACATTTAAGACCCACGACTGCAGATGAACATGCTACTATATTTCTCTCCGAAACGGTAGGAAATTAAATTAGATTGAATGGAGGATTTTAACTGTGATGAGATGATTGACAGGGCAGTTTACGGTGACGCACGCGACAGAGCTGTCCGTTAAAGATGACATGATAGTAGTGTGTCCCAAAGCTTGCCTACTCTCTTGCTACACACTCAAAAGTATGTACTTTTTCTTCACAAAAAGATTACATACTTTTAGGTCGTAGCAAAAGTAGGCGAATTGGGACTGTGCCTAAGTCTTTATGAGTGAGTCATTGAATCATTCATTCAAGAGATTCACTTAAAACTTAGATTCGTTCAGTTACAAAACAAGTGAAGTTTTTGTGAGTGAGTCATTGAATCCTTCATTCGAGAGATTAGTTCAATTATTTTATTACTGGACAAATCAGCGTTTTGAAGTATTTGTGAGTGAGCCATTGAATCATTCATTTAAAAAAATTCAAAATATTTTTTAAACCGACTGCATCACTTAGCATTTTGTTAGAATCTCTAGTAAATGACTTATTTTGTCTAGTTGTCTGTTCAGAATCGTGATCTCTATTTTAAAGGAACACTCCACTGTTTTTTCAAATTAAACTCTGTTATTCCCTTAACTAAGACGAGTTGATACACAGTGTGTGCGCTCAATCGCTCTGGCGCACCGCGACACTTTGAGAGCAGTTAGCTTAGCCCAGTTTATTCATTAAGATCCAAACAGAGATGAAGTTAGAAGCGACCAAAAACCTCCACGTTTTCCCTATTTAAATACACGTGTAGTTACACGACCAAGTATGGTGACACAAAATAAAATGTGGCGCTTTTCTAAGCGGGTAAAACTATAATGTATGGCGGAATAGCACTTGAGAGCACTTCGACTCGGCGCAGTAATATCATCACTCCTGAATGATCCTGGATGATCCTGGATGATCCTGAATGATCCTGGATGATCCTGAAATGATCCTGGATGATCTGAATGATCCTGGATGATCCTGAAATGATCCTGAAATGATCCTGAATGATCTTGGATGATCCTGGATGATCCTGAATGATCCTGGATGATCCTGGATGATCCTGAATGATCCTGGATGATCCTGAAATGATCCTGAATGATCTTGGATGATCCTGGATGATCCTGAATGATCTGAATGATCCTGGATGATCCTGAAATGATCCTGAATGATCCTGAATGAATGATCCTGGATGATCCTGGATGATCCTGAATGATCTGAATGAGCCTGGATGATCCTGAAATGATCCTGAATGATCCTGAATGATCCTGGATGATCCTGAATGAATGATCCTGGATGATCCTGGATGATCCTGGATGATCTGATGATTTTGAATGACAGGATGAATCCTAGAAAGATCCTGAAATGATCCTGATTATCCTGAACATGATCCTATGGATGAACTGAATGATCCTGGATTGACGTAAAATGATACTGAATGATCTGAATGATCTTGGATGACTCTGATATCCGATGAATCCTGATGATCCTGAATGATCCTGGATGATCCTGAATGATCCTGAATGATCCTTGGATGATCCTGAATGATCCTGGAAAGATCTGAATGATCCTGGATGATCCTGAAATGATCCTGAATGATCCATGAATGATCCTGGATGATCCTGGATGATCCTGAATGATCTGAATGACCTGGATGATCCTGAAATGATCCTGAATGATCCTGAATGATCCTGGATGATCCTGAAGAATGATCCTGGATGATCCTGAATGATCCTGGATGATCCTGAATGAATTCCTGAATGACCTGGATGATCCTGAAATGATCCTGAATGATCCTGAATGATCCTGGATGATCCTGGATGATCCTGGATGATCTGAATGATCCTGGATGATCCTGAAATGATCCTGAATGATCCTGAATGAATGATCCTGGATGATCCTGGATGATCCTGGATGATCTGAATGAGCCTGGATGATCCTGAAATGATCCTGAATGATCCTGAATGATCCTGGATGATCCTGGATGATCCTGAAATGATCCTGAATGATCTTGGATGATCCTGGATGATCCTGGATGATCCTGGATGATCTGAATGATCCTGGATGATCCTGAAATGATCCTGAATGATCCTGAATGAATGATCCTGGATGATCCTGGATGATCCTGGATGATCCTGAATGATCTGAATGAGCCTGGATGATCCTGAAATGATCCTGAATGATCCTGAATGATCCTGGATGATCCTGGATGATCCTGAATGATCCTGAATGATCCTGGATGATCCTGAATGAATGATCCTGGATGAATGATCCTGGATGATCCTGATCCTGAATGAATGATCCTGAATGAATGATCCTGAATGATCCTGAATGAATGATCCTGGATGATCCTGAATGATCCTGGATGATCCTGGATGATCCTGAATGATCTGAATGATCCTGAAATGATCCTGAATGATCTTGGATGATCCTGAAATGATCCTGATGATCCTGGATGATCCTGAATGATCCTGGATGATCCTGAATGATCCTGAATGATGATATTACTGCGCAGAGTCGAAGTGTCGCCGCCCGCCAGAGCGATTGAGCACACACACTGAGACGAGAGAGGTGTGTATCAACTCGTCTTAGTTAAGGGAATAACATAGTGTAATATGAAAAAACGGTGGAGTGTTCCTTTAAGCAAAAAGTGCATTTCCATTGCTGTGTGTGTGTGTGTGCGCAGATACTGGCCAGTCATTGAAGAGGCTCTGAAGCGCTCCGCCATCGAGAGGAACGTGTCCGTGTGTCTGTTGGTCAGTTGTGGTCGAGACACTGACCCGTCCGTTTGGCCTTTCCTCCGGTCTTTAGATGCTCTCCGTTCCCCGTCTGACAACATCAACATCGCAGTGGTGAGTCAGTGTAAATGAAGGAAGGATATATTATCACCTATAAAAATCTGTTTTTAAATGCTGTTTATCCTGTTTTATTACACAGAGGCTGTTTATTATTCCGGTGGGAAACCATCGCACATCCCCTATACCAGAGTCAACCACAATAAATATATGGTGACCGAGAGAGTGGCGTATATAGGTGAGTTATTCACTGCACTTTTACTCTTGTGACAAGAGTAAATAAATATCAATAAAAAGAGCTATTAAGGGATTCTTTTTAACTTCAGTATTTTTTTATATTCTATATTTTACTATACTTATCTGTGCTTTTATAATATATATATATATAAAATAGTAGTGCAGTGAAATCTATTAATCACATCTAACAAAAGTTTGTAAATATGTGTGTGTGTGTATATATATATATACACACACACACACACACACACACACACACACACACACACACACACACACACACACACACCACACACACCTTTTGTTAGATTAATCGTTTTCAATTCACACACACACATTAATGCGAGAATGACTCTGAGTTTATGTATTGTAAGTGGCGATTGATAGTGGATAAGTAAGGGTTAATGCCCGACGAGGTGTCCGTTGTAAGGTTTTAATGGACGACGGCGAGGTGTAAACCGGCCGACGCGCAGCGGAGGACGGTTGCCTCCGCCGAAGTCCATTAAAACCTTACAACGGACACCTCGAAGGGCATTAACCCGCTTATACCATGGTCACTTGCCAAATAAAACATTTTTAAAACATTAGTTTATATTTTAATTAGGCTAAATCTCTAGTTTTTACAAATAATAACTTGCCTGACGGTTTATTTAGCAACCGGAGATATTCATAGTCCGCTCAGCTTGTAGAACCAGGTTCAAAAATGCATTTTTAGTTCATGAAACACAAAGGCATAGTTATTTTTTTTTTATTACACATAAAACACTATGTGTTACACTTGTCTACACTAACCACAACCTCCGAAGCACCGCTGTAACGTTAGGTCGACTCTCCGATGCTGGACTGGAGAGCCGTCAAATAATGTCTGTGACAGGCCATCGATGCGAGAGCAGTCTGCGGGCTTACTGGGCTCCGTCAGTCCGTGAGAGCAGTGTGAGAGACTGAAGATGAAATAACGAAGTCGCTCATTGTTGTATTAGTCCCAGAACAGCCGATTGCATCATCGCACAACCCAGGACCCTGAACGAGCGCGCGCCCTGTGTGGACTGCCTGTTGCTATGGTTACTCACAGCTGTTGTAGGCAGCGCATTTATTTATTAATTTCGAATGGTAAACAGGCAGTTTCACCAGAACTTCTTTACTAGGTGTCCTCTATCACTTTTTAACGGACACCCTGCAGCCAATCAGAATCGAGTATTCACCCAGACCATGGTATAATAATATATAATGTACTGACACACAGTTAACATACTGCATAAAAGTTTTTATATTTATATCACATGATACAGTTAAGTAACATCACATGACCAAGTGTGCTGTTTTCCTAAATATCACAATTGAAAATGTGACTAATTTCATACGACAGTTCAATAAATAAGTAGTTAATATTAATGTCACTTACATTTAAGATGCAATATTGAGTGTTTTGTTCTATTTAAGCATTGAAAATACTTCCAAATAAATATCACAGCAGAACTATATCGCGCTTCTCACATCACTGAATGATTCAGGGTTTCGAAGCAATCGGTTGAGTCAAAGATTCAACGACTCATTCATAAACAACTGCCTCATTCTTGAATGAATCGTCCGTCTAAACGAATCGTTTGACGTGAAAGTAAACGGCAGGTGACCATCTTATTGGTGACCCCCAACATTTCTTATTTGTATATTCAACAAATATTTAAAAGAATCTCATAACATTATTTAACGCAGTTGTAATTGTTCAGTGTAAATGATTTAATTTGATTGGTAAACTCCTTATAGTGTCTTAATTCTTAGTTATAATTCTAATTTAATTTATTGATCAAATTTAAGAGTTTGAAATGAAAGTTGAAGCATACATTAGGATTAGGTGGGAAAAAAACTTTATAAAGGTAAATGTGCACAAATGTGCAGATTTAAACATGTCAAAGTTGATAGAAACTGAATATCGCTTTAGAATAAATGATATTTACACCCAAAAAAAAAAAAGAAAATTCCGGACAAGCGACATTTTTACTCGGATGACCGATTTACTTGCACATAACACCCTGATATATATAGTTTTGATGTGTATATTCATATGAACAACTGACACGGATGCTGAACTGAACTGCATCCCTGCTGTGGTGTGTGTGTTCAGGCACGTCTAACTGGTCAGCTGACTACTTCAACACCCACTGCCGGAGTGGGCTTAGTGGTTTCCCAGGATGCTTTGCAGGGGAACTCTTTCCATCATCAGCTGAACGCCGTGTTTGACCGAGACTGGAACTCAGAGTTTGCCGTCCCGCTCGCTGAGCTCAAGCTCAACCATGACTGTGTTTTCTCCAAACACACTCCATAGATCGACCATAGATTCAAACTAACATTTCACGTGTGCAATCCTTCTAGGCATTAAACTTGAAGTATAAATGTCACTTATATCTCACGTTTTAAACCGCTGTAATATTTGTATCATTATTATATATGTGTTGATTGCATGTCTCTAAATAAGGGAAGCCTTTTGGCCATTTCATTTGAAAAAATATTTTCTAATTCAATAAAAATGAATAAGTATTATAAATTGACCTAGATGGAATGTAATAACATTTCAGTGTTTTTCATTTCCAGTGTTTCAACTTCTATATATATACATATATAACTTTCAACTATATATATATATACATTTCATTGTTAATGTTTATGTATTTCATTGTAATTGTATACACAAAAATAAACATTTTCATATTTTTTTATCAGCATTTTCTCAAATTATTTATTTACTAATATATATATATTTACTAATATATATATATATATACACACAGAGTCACTTGGGATTTTTAAATCATATTCAAGGTTTACTTATTATTGATTGTGGTATTCCTTGTTGATTTTTTCTTTTATTCTTTATTATGTATATTCACTATGTAAAGCACTTTGAGAAGCGCATTGAAGGCACTATATGAAATAAACTTTTATTATAATTACTTATATAAAATATGCATGTATGTAGTAGGCCTATAGATTGTATGTGTGTGTGTGTGTGTGTGTGAGTGAGTGAGACACGGAGTGAGAGATTATATGTAATAGGCCTATAATACAAAGTGTAGCGTTATTAAAAAAAAGTTTTTATTGCATCAAAAAATTTAGAGATTTTTACATGAATATACACATCACAACAAGTAGAAAATAACAAGAATATGTAAAAAAAAAAAAAAAAAAGGTAGGTCATGGCATGCCAGGGGTAAAATTATTACAATAATTTAAAGTAACAAAAAGCTTCATAGGTCTTTCTTGTTTTTTGTTCTTAGTTGTTTTGTAATGTTGTAGTGTTATAAATGTACATACATTTTGGTGGGATTCCCGATGCTTACCGTTAAATCGCGTCATCATCACAGTCTGTGAATAGGGAGCGCATGAAGTGTCCAACATTCCTCACTTTGTTTTTCCGGTTAATTAACTCGAAATAGCTAATTTAGCATCAACACAAGAGTTTACTACAGTAAAAAACATAGTAAATCATCCTGTAGCGATGTGGATCTGGTGCCGCTAGAGGGCGGTAGTGACGTCATGTGATTGTGTTTCGCGCGCGAGAAGAAGAAGCGCGTGAAGGGGCGGAGCTTCAGTTCAGCTGAGCGACGTGTTCTAACCAAACTGTCTGTTAGCAGTTCATTCATCACTGAAGACATGGTGTTATTAGAAAACGACGCGGTAAGATCACTTTATATTCATATTCTGCGTTTATCAGTTGATAACACGCACGTACTGTACAAGAGATTCCGAGATTTCGTGTTTAATCGGACGGCGTCGAGTTCAAACGTGTTAGCAAGCTAAAGCACACACACACTTCACACACACTTCACACTGGATTCTGCTGCTGTAATGTCGGCTAACTAATGCATTTAGCTTATTTCAGAGTCGTTTTAAAGTATGCATGTTAGTATTTATTATAAACAATGTTAAAGTAAGTCAATGATTGCTTTTTAGACTCTTCATAGACACTTCTGCTTCGTTTCAATAGGAAAAATCAAAGTAGTTCGTTTGTATTATCATAATAAAATGTGATTAATTACCTGATAAAGAGATATTAAAATTAATCAGCAACTTGTAAGCTTAAACTACAGCTGTACAGGAGCTAAACACGTTACATGCATTACAGTGTGTTCACATAATGTCGAGGTGTGTGTGTGTGTGTTGTGTGTTTAAATAAGTAAAAAACAATGTCATAATAGAAAAATGAAGGCATATGACTTGATAAATCAAACAATACATTTTTAATTAAATGTAATCTTTATTTTGGTATTACTATTTTAATAGTAGGCTAATGTTATAATTATAATATTATTTATATTTACTACTATTCCCTTTATTTGTTATTTTCTGTAATTTCTTATTCGTTAAATTATATTTAATACATTTTTATATTTATGCATTGATTTATTTTTAGGTTATTTCCGTAATTGCCACATTTATTTATTTCAACACTTGTTTTTAGAAATTAATTCTTATAATGCCATTGGTTGAGTTAAAATAGCTTATATATATATTAGGGCTGGAAAAAAATTTATCGCGATTAATCGCATCCAAAATAAAAGTTTTGTTTACATAAAATATGTGTGTGTAGTGTGTATAATTATTTTGTATATATAAATACAGACACATGCATGTATACATTTAAGAAATATTTGCATATATATACTGTATATATATTTATACATCATTTATATTATATATAAATATACATTTTTTTATATTAATAACACATTTTTCTTAAATATATACATGCATGTGTGTGTATTAATATATTCAAAATTTTTACACACACATATTTTATGTAAACAAAACTTATTTTGGATGCGATTAATTTTTCCCCAGCCCTAATATATATTTCTCTGACATATTCATTTGGGTTATGAGAACATTTTACTGAAAAAAACAAAACAAGTGCTTATTAACTTGTTTGAGATGTTTTTTATGATCCACATTACAGTGTTTACTGAACAACATGCACTAATTATGTTTTGAGGAGCAGCACTCGTTCACTTTTATTAGCATTTAATTGTGGAGCATGACAGTTATGAGTGTGAACCGTATTGAGGTGTGTGTGTGTTGTGTGTGTGTGTGTGTGTGTGTTTCTCTGCAGTTCCTCACTGAACTCACACGGCTGTTCCAGAAGTGCAGGAGCAGCGGCAGCGTCGTCATCACACTGAAGAAGTGTACGAGACACACACACACACACACACACACACACACACCCCTACCTCACTCACAGATCTTTATACTCTACTGGAGCTTTTTAATGTTTGAAATTAAAATTATTCAAATTATAATGAAATCTAAAATTTGACATTTAAAATTAAATCTGTGTTATTGATGATTGTGTGTAGATGTTGTGAGCTATTCAGTGTTGTTGATGAGTGTGTGTAGATGTTGTGAGCTATTCAGTGTTGTTGATGAGTGTGTGTAGATGTTGTGAGCTCTTCAGTGTTGTTGATGAGTGTGTGTAGATGTTGTGAGCTCTTCAGTGTTGTTGATGAGTGTGTGTAGATGTTGTGAGCTCTTCAGTGTTGTTGATGAGTGTGTGTAGATGTTGTGAGCTCTTCAGTGTTGTTGATGAGTGTGTGTAGATGTTGTGAGCTCTTCAGTGTTGTTGATGAGTGTGTGTAGATGTTGTGAGCTCTTCAGTGTTGTTGATGAGTGTGTGTAGATGTTGTGAGCTCTTCAGTGTTGTTGATGAGTGTGTGTAGATGTTGTGAGCTCTTCAGTGTTGTTGATGAGTGTGTGTAGATGTTGTGAGCTATTCAGTGTTGTTGATGAGTGTGTGTAGATGTTGTGAGCTCTTCAGTGTTGTTGATGAGTGTGTGTAGATGTTGTGAGCTCTTCAGTGTTGTTGATGAGTGTGTGTAGATGTTGTGAGCTCTTCAGTGTTGTTGATGAGTGTGTGTAGATGTTGTGAGCTCTTCAGTGTTGTTGATGAGTGTGTGTAGATGTTGTGAGCTCTTCAGTGTTGTTGATGAGTGTGTGTAGATGTTGTGAGCTCTTCAGTGTTGTTGATGAGTGTGTGTAGATGTTGTGAGCTCTTCAGTGTTGTTGATGAGTGTGTGTAGATGTTGTGAGCTCTTCAGTGTTGTTGATGAGTGTGTGTAGATGTTGTGAGCTATTCAGTGTTGTTGATGAGTGTGTGTAGATGTTGTGAGCTCTTCAGTGTTGTTGATGAGTGTGTGTAGATGTTGTGAGCTCTTCAGTGTTGTTGATGAGTGTGTGTAGATGTTGTGAGCTCTTCAGTGTTGTTGATGAGTGTGTGTAGATGTTGTGAGCTCTTCAGTGTTGTTGATGAGTGTGTGTAGATGTTGTGAGCTCTTCAGTGTTATTGATGAGTGTGTGTAGATGTTGTGAGCTCTTCAGTGTTGTTGATGAGTGTGTGTAGATGTTGTGAGCTCTTCAGTGTTGTTGAGTGTGTGTAGATGTTGTGAGCTCTTCAGTGTTGTTGATGAGTGTGTGTAGATGTTGTGAGCTCTTCAGTGTTGTTGATGAGTGTGTGTAGATGTTGTGAGACTCTTCAGTGTTATTGATGAGTGTGTGTAGATGTTGTGAGCTCTTCAGTGTTGTTGATGAGTGTGTGTAGATGTTGTGAGCTATTCAGTGTTGTTGATGAGTGTGTGTAGATGTTGTGAGCTCTTCAGTGTTGTTGATGAGTGTGTGTAGATGTTGTGAGCTCTTCAGTGTTGTTGATGAGTGTGTGTAGATGTTGTGAGCTCTTCAGTGTTGTTGATGAGTGTGTGTAGATGTTGTGAGCTCTTCAGTGTTGTTGATGAGTGTGTGTAGATGTTGTGAGCTCTTCAGTGTTGTTGATGAGTGTGTGTAGATGTTGTGAGCTCTTCAGTGTTGTTGATGAGTGTGTGTAGATGTTGTGAGCTCTTCAGTGTTGTTGATATTGTTGGTCATGTTGTGTGTGTGTGTGTGTGTGCAGACGATGGCAGAACGAAGCCGGTCCCCAGGAAAGGCCATCCAGAGACGTATGAACCGGCCGACAACAAGTGTCTCATCAGAGCTTCAGAGGGCAAGAAGAAAATCAGCACAGTGGTGAGAGGATTATGCAAGTGTGTGTGTGAGTGTGTGTGAGAGTGAGCGTCTGACAAACCCTACATTATGGGGACAAAATGTCGCCACAAAGATAGCAATATCTGAAATCCTTGTCCTTGTTGGGACATTTTTTGTCCCCAGGAGGAAAACAGCGTATAAATCATACGAAGTGATGTTTTTTGAAAATGATGGGTAGGTTTAGGGTGTGTGTGTGTGTGTGTGTGATGGGTAGGGTTAGTGTTGTGTGTGTGTGATGGGTAGGGTTAGTGTCAGTGTGTGTGTGTGTGCGCGATGGGTAGGGTGTGTGTGTGTGTGTGTGTGTGATGGGTAGGGTTAGTGGTGTGTGTGTGTGTGTGTGATGGGTAGGGTTAGTGTGTGTGTGTGATGGGTAGGGTTAGTGTGTGTGTGTGTGTGATGGGTAGGGTTAGTGTCAGTGTGTGTGTGTGTGTGCGCGATGGGTAGGGTGTGTGTGTGTGTGTGTGTGTGTGATGGGTAGGGTTAGTGTGTGTGTGTGTGTGTGTGTGTGTGTGTGATGGGTAGGGTTAGTGTGTGTGTGTGATGGGTAGGGTTAGTGTCACTGTGTATGTGTGTGTGATGGGTAGGGTGTGTGTGATGGGTAGGGTTAGTGTCAGTGTGTGTGTGTGTGTGTGATGGGTAGGGTTAGTGCGTGTGATGGGTAGGTTGTGTGTGTGTGTGATGGGTAGGGTTAGTGTCACTGTGTGTGTGTGTGTGTGTGTGTGTGTGTGTGTGTGTGTGTGTGTGTGCGCGCGATGGGTAGGGTGTGTGTGTGTGATGGGTAGGGTTAGTGTCACTGTGTGTGTGTGTGTGTGTGTGTGATGGGTAGGGTGTGTGTGATGGGTAGGGTTAGTGTCACTGTGTGTGTGTGTGATGGGTAGGGTTAGTGTCACTGGTGTGTGTGTGTGTGTGTGTGTGTGTGTGTGTGTGTGTGTGTGTGTGTGTGATGGGTAGGGTTAGTGTGTGTATGGGTAGGTTTGTGTGTGTGTGTGTGTGTGATGGGTAGGGTTAGTGTCACTGTGTGTGTGTGTGTGTGTGTGCGCGATGGGTAGGGTGTGTGTGTGTGATGGGTAGGGTTAGTGTCACTGTGTGTGTGTGTGTGATGGGTAGGGTTAGTATAAGGGGATAGAATATACAGTTTGTACAGTATAAAAATCATTATGCCTATGTAGAGTCCTCACAAAGATAGCAGACCAGACGTGAGAGAGAGAGTGAGAGTGTGTTTTTCTCAAATGCTGAAATTTGCAAGAATTTTAACACAATTATTCCATGAACACTCAGTCCATGTGGAGGTTCAAACCTGCAGAAGCATGAATAAATAAAAAAAAATATGCCTTTATTTTTCTATTAATAAATTAATGACTTGACAAAACAAACACAATTAATTTAAATCAATTTAGTCCTGAATTCATTTTTGTTGCTTAACTTAACCCATTTATTATTATTTTTTGATTATTTATTTGTTCATTTATATGTATTTCCATATTTAAATATTGCCACATTCAACTGTTTTATTTTTAGTCTTTATTCTCATAGTGTCATTGGTTGAATCAGACTCATGAATATGTGTGTATAATAACGCTAAATGTTGATTTATCACGTTATTGTCACTGGTTTCAGAAGCGGATGTTTATTCTTTAACCTCGTCTTAATGTGTCTTTCAGGTCAGCACCAAAGAAGTCATAAAGTTTCAAATGGTGAGTCATATTATATTCACAAAGCTTTATTTATATATTTTTTGGCGCTTGCAACATCTATATGTTAAATCCGCTCGATATTGACTTGCATTTAAAAATAATCAGTAATATTAGTTTGTAACTTGTTGTGAAGAGTGTTTCTGAATGTTTACTGCTAGCATGCAGTCAAACCAAAAATAGAGACTCCAGATATCATTTTTGATATTTGTTTTACTAGTGTGTGCAGGACACTATAGTTCAAAATAAAGTAAACTGTGACATATTATACCCAAAAAAATTCTTCATACTATTGACCTTTGAAGGTGCTATATGTAACTTTTCTACTAAAATGAATCCTTGTTTTATTGCCTGTGTGTGAAGGGGTTGTAATCACACATTACAATGATCCACTTGTCGAGTTTTGCTATTACCTCTGAAGGCCAGTATTCCTGTTTCTATGTGAAGTCTCCGGGTCGGATTTACCGCGAAATCCATCGGATGTGACGTGCATGCGCGCTCCCGACCCTCTCTCCTTATATACAGTCTATTGTAGACGGTCAGAGTTACGTCCGGTTAAAGACGCACATTTTTCGGCTTATCCACCTTTTTCCTGGTTAGCGAATTTACCCATGATTCATAGCGGGTTTGAACTGGAATCCGGTTGTCCTTTTCCGGTTCTAAGCTTTATGAAGATTGCGCCGCTTGCTCAGAACGCCGCAGTGATGTGCTGATTAGAAAATATGTGAAATAAATAAGTAGGGCTGCCCCTGCCCGTGCACGACTGAAGTTGGGTTGGAAGTTATGTATACTATATGGGAGAGAATACTAAACCATAATGAGCGTTTTCGTAATATTGCCTATTCTGCATCACAACGCGCTTGCCACAATAAAAAAAACGGCAAAAGTAATGATTATGCATTAAACATTTGAATTGTTTATTAATAACTAGTGTTTTCTGTAAGTATCGACTGCAAAGATAAATTTGATGATGCTGACTCGCCATCTTCGCAGTAGTGAACGCGCCTAGAGAGAAATGCACACTTAATACGAATTAACCTACATAAGCAGAGAGCAGCCCATTTCTGCTCGTTTTTAATTATTTTGTTTAAAAGTACACATTTCAAGCTTTCTATATACTTCTCATGTATGTGAGGCAAGTAGCCTAACTTATACGCTGAGTTTCGTTTATTAATAAGACGCGCTATATTTGTCAGTCATATTTATTATTCTAGGCAATTTGTGGATAAAACATTGATACAAATGAAGATACAATTTTTACTAAACGAATTTCACTTTACAGAAAGGCTTTCTACAAAACAAAACTTAATAAGTGGTCAAAATCATGCCTGAGCCATTCCAAATGTTTTCCGATATATTGGGCATTATGATCATATCTGACTCATCTCATGCGGTTCCCTTTTCATATAATCAACATAGATGAAATAAATAAACAAATAAATAAAAAACATTATATTGTGAAACTTAAATATAAAAAGTATGTTTAGTTTTTTTTTAAATATATTTATTATATTTATTAAAAAATATGTAGGCTATGTGTGCGTGATGTGATGGAGGGGTGCTATTTTCGAATAATAATTGAATAATACCCAGCGATCTTCGAATATTATTTTTGCTTGAAATGCCCATCCATACTGGTAACGTATTACACCTTTTTCGTTGGATGCTTCAGTTTTAGCGCAGCTAACCAAAAACGTCTACTCTCTGGCACTGAATGTAGCTGATCCGAACCGGACATAGGCATTCTCTCCTTTTAATCTTATGCTCAAAGCACCCAGTTTCTAAAGTTTTTTTTTTTATCTTCTTTGAATTGTAAAATCAACCAACAGCAGCACATAGATAGAGCCTGAACTCATTCTCTCACTGCTAATACAGTGCAAACCGGAAGTAGGCAACCGGAGTCGTCGTCATGGCGGCGTGCATTGTTTAGAGCAGAATAAGGTGGATATCTCGGTCAATCTTTGATCAATATTCCCAAGACTCTAATCGTTCGTAGTGCTGGACGGGGCCTTTCGAACGAGCCCACCCCCGAGGTCCAACTCGCCCGGCTCCCCGAGTTATAGCCGTTCGAAATCGGGGGTCCCAGCGAACGGCGATCCGGTAGGGGGCGTCCCCGAGGCCCGCCACTCTAGCGTTCGGGCAAGGGTCCCCCTGGTGACCTCCTCCCCCGAATTTGAGCTCTCTGGGTCTTTGCGTTCCGGAGATACGAGTGATTTTCTTCTGAGATCGTGACGTCACCGGCGTCCGCAATTTTGCAGCGCGCCCGATGGTTTTCTGCTAATATCTCCGCGAAAACACCACCAAAAACTATGGAACTTACACGGTTCCTTTCAGCTCGACTAGATGGTCCCAACGAGCTCGGTGGTCGCCGAATCCGCCTAGTATTCGGCGAGATATTTGCGTAATAGACGGTATTGTCTATGAGTTCGAGCACGAGCGCTCTTGTGAAATTGGTTGCAATCTGAAACATCACCGCTAGAGGACGCTAAAAGTTACATAGAGCACCTTTAAACATCACCATGAAAATTACTGAGTTGGTTACTTGCATCAAGACAAACAAAACATGTTTTACAAGTTTTTTGAAATTGTTTGTTAACATGGACAAATGTTGCATAATCTAATTACATATGTGCTAATTTGAATAAATACCACAACAAATCTAAACATTGGGTATAGCAGGAGAACATGTCTTGTTGAATCTTGTTGACGTACAACAGTAAAAAACTTAATGTTAAGGTCTGAATGGAACATATTACCCATGAACATTAATACATAATAAATGTACCCTATTCACGTGAGAAAAATAATGAATGGCGTATGAATAGACTATATTTGGGTCTTTTTCGAAACTTTCCCCTAATGGGATTCTTCTGTTTTTTTTCCTTACTTAGGATACAAAATCAGTTGAGTTTGCTTCTGTTGCAATTTGTTCAACCTTTTTTCATAAAATGACTGGACTATTGGGTGATAGCATTGTTTTGACCCAGCAGCTTGTTGACCGGGTTGTCCACCCACGTTGTGATCCTCAGACATCATAGATTTCATTTTTATATGACAACCTTTTACAGCAGCCCATGTCTGCTAAACCCCCTGGGTAATGTGTGAGAGTCTAACAGAAGGACGGACAAAACCAGTCAAATATCAACTGAGTTATTATCAATATGTAAATCATTATTACCATTTTCTTAGCGATAGCGTATAAACTGATAATGTGAGAAATGTTGACTGTGTCTGAATATATTTCGGTTTGTCTGTATATCTCATTGTGTTTCTGAAAGGAGTGACTGTAAAACTGTGTGTGTTTTCCAGGCGTATTCGAACTTGTTGCGAGCGCACATGGACGGCCTGAAAAAGAAAGACAAAAAGAGTAAAAGCAAGAAAACTAAAGCCACATAGTGACGGACAGTACCGGAGTGAAAGACAGGTGTGTGCGATTCATTCAACACTGGCCAGTGCCACTCCGCCTTCCCATCAGCCCCGGCTGATACGTGACATCATCAGGAAGAACCCGCCAACGGTTGACATCTGCTGCTCCAAACCAAGAAACACATCTGAGTCGTCTTTACGTGATTTAATGACCGTTTTCAGTTCGTTAGGGTGTTAATCGGATGCAGATCAAGTTGCTCTAGAATATGTTTATATTTCAAGCCATATTTTGATCTAAACAGTGTTTTATATGGTGAGTGAGTGAACCGACATCACGTTCAGATAATAATTTCAGTTCTCCAATGGCTATTTCTTTTTTTTAAAGCCCTTTTATTGAAAGTAATTTTTTTTTTTTTACATAATTGCTGCCTTTTCTTATTCGAGATGAACGAAACCACCCTAAATTTGCAAATAAATTATTTCTTTTATTGAGTTTGACATCACTAATCATTGGTTTCCATCATCGTGCGGAAATCCCAAAGACTCAGACTCAGATCCTCAACACAGACGTGAACATTATGTACTGTAAAAAACACAAATGAAGAATTGAAATAAATACATTATGTACACTACTAAGCCACATCACGTAAGGTTTCTGAGGTCTGTGGGTTTAGATCATGGTGTTCCTCTTGTCTGGTCTTTCTTTGGTGGACGTCAACATGAGGTTGCGTTTGGTTTTCTCTTCTTCCAGATAACCGTCCTTCATGATCCCGGTAACGAACTGGAACAGAGTCTGGAGCGGGAAAACAAGTGACGGACTTTAGTTACATAAACATGTTAGGCTGCATTACACTGCAGGTCTTGATGCCCAAATCCGATTTTCTGACGACCCGCTTACATCATCTTTTAAAAGTGACCCGTATCCGATCTTTGCATTTACACTATACACTGCTGAAACTACCAAATGTAGACGTTCTGACCCGGAAAAGGAAGTAAAACAGCACGAAATGCAATGGATGCAGATGCGAATAAAAGTATCCAGTGTTTTGCTTTCGCTTTGTATTTGTTTTTTAAGCTTTTTATCTTCCGTTGGCTCTGTAGCCACGAGCGCTTAAACCCGTGCCTCCACATATCTCCTGAAATGTCTTCAAACACGGATTTATTTCTGTAACAACCCTGCATTTTTCCCTGCACTGTCTCTTCGCCCCAAACACTCAAAACACATGAAACCTCCGCATTGCTCCACTGTGTGTGTCCTTCGTCCTCCATCGCGTCTATAATAAGTCATGTGATCTCAGTTGGTGTGTCCGCCTGAGTTGACGTCACTTTTTTTAATGACGTACGACTCGCATTTACTGGGGAATATCCGATTTGTCTGCTTACATGGCACACGCAAATGCACGTATCCGATTCATATCCGATTTATTACCACATATGAGTGAGGCCTGAATCCCATCTGAGAAAATCGCAATCCATGCGTTTTTTTCCTGCTTACACGTTCATGGGTCATATCCGATCTGTGCCACATGAGAGGAAAAAATTGGATTTGGGTCACTTGAACCGTGCAGTGTAAATAAGGCCTTATAGAACACTGTGCATTAAGTATTAATTCTGAATGACTCATTTAACCGTTGTGTCGTAGTTCATGACTGAATAATATTCTTCACAAGCACATTTGTCAAGGACAATTTACCATAAGAAATAGTTTCAAATGGAAAAAAGGATTATTTGACATGAGTTTAGTTATCTTTTGAACCAGGTCATTTTTAGTTTTTTCTTTTTTTTTTCTTCATTGGAATGGTATGACACTTTGTAAAGGTTTTAGCACTTGCTACATGAACACACATGGAAAAATATTCACACTCGTGCTCATTATTAAAAAATGAGCGCATTGGAAATGAATGGGAGATGAATTTCCTCTAGTGGAAGCGTTTGGTACTGCAGCCGAACACAATCTCTGAGTTTTTGAGAAATCAAAATTAAATTTGGAATTCAACTGGTTTAGATTTATGGCTTTTTTTCTTTCATTTTTAGAGTAAAACATGTTTTTAGAAATAAACATGTCAATAAAAAAAATTGAAAATAGTATTTGTGCATATTTTAATAACAATTACACTTTAATAATCTGCCGTGTGTCGTCTTTGAAAAGAGATCAAACTTCTGTTGCTCTAAAAGCATTCAAGAATTACATGTTTAGGTCTATGTATTTATAAATACATTTATTCACTATTATTTAAAAGTTGAATATCGTGCAAAAGTTATAATTTTGATGAGTATGTCTTACAGCTTATGAAAACAACAAATTTTAAATCTCAGAAAATTAGAATATTACATGAAATCAATAAACTGATTTTAAATACAGAAAAACCATGCATGTGTATAAAGTTAATATATAAATATATTAGTTTCACCTTTTCATTTGAATTACTAAAATACATGAAGTATTGCACGATATAATAATTTTTCGAGTTTCATCTGTACATATAATTTAGTACCATAAAATCTCCTAAAAATACTAAATAATAAATAAAAAAAATTATCAAACTAAAATAGTGCATTCATTTAATTTAAATAAAACATTTTTCTAGTAATGTTTGACCAACATCAATCTACAAATATATTAAATCTACATCATTTTTGTAGCACTACTGTAGCCACTCAGAAGATATTCAACACACTTTATTTGTTATTGATTAAAAGCCTCTGACAACTCTTCGCACCATAGACGGCTGTGTTTTCAGTGTTATACGGCAGGGGGCGCTGCTACGGTTTCTGAAAGACTGGCTTTTTGTGAAACACACATTCAATTGTTGACAAAAAAAGAACGCATGAATGTAAAATCAAATGGGTTTTGTTGTTTAAAAGCAGAGGCTCTGTTCTTTCTTTTGATGTATTGTATATTCAAATTTAGTTAAAATGATCCAAAATGCTGGCAGGCCACTTTTAAAAAAACGCCGGAGGGGAAAGAGTTAATAAATCACTGTTTGATAAAATAACCTGTGTAGTTTCTAATACTAAGCATTACAACAAAACACAAACTACATCAAATAAATCTCATTATATAAACATCTATTACTCCTTTTTAAAAGATAGCAAACGCTTTGCAATCATTTTCTCAGAGTAAAGTTTTGAATTTGTTGTATTAGACAAGGAAACCTTGCGAGTAGAGCAATAAACAATCAGACAACAGCAATGTCAATTTATCCTTAAGAAAATATGTGAAAACCTATGAGTGTTTGGGTAAGATCGGTCATTAAGTGCTCAAAATAATAATAAACAAACAACAAACCAAAGCTGAGTTTGCATAGACATCACAGAGTCAGATCATGTGCACCGGATCCCGTGATGTCTGAGCATCTCGTGTTGAACGATTTTTTTCTAACGAAATTTCCATTAACTGATGTTATGCAACTAAACGTAATTTTTTCCTCTCGTGATCAGTCGGATGTTGGTAGGTTTACGTATATCCCAGCCACTGCACTGCCCATTATTAAAGGGATACTCCACCGGTTTTTCATATTAAAATATGGTCGCTTCTCTTCAAGGCCCATATTTAATGCACTGTGCTAGCTAAGTGCTAACATAGTTTTGCGGCAATACAGAGCGATATAGTGCACGCACTGAGACGAGAGAGGTGTGTATCAACTCGTCTTAGTTAAGGGAATAACATAGTTTAATATGAAAAACCGGTGGAGTATCCCTTTAACAATCAAAGGAGACCTGTGTGTGTGTGTGTGTGTGTGTGTGTGTGTGTGTGTGTGTGTGTGTGTGTGTGTGTTATCCAGCATTAATGCAAGGAAAGACTCTTATACTGTGAGCGGCTCATATGAGGAGTTTCTGGTGTTTCTCCTCATTTCTGCTTCGAGATCTTGATGATTGTGGCATTTCTTTGAGGTTTAGAATCCTGTAATTATTTTGTCTTTTATATATTTAATAAACAACTCGGCCTCGTTTTCTGTCCCAACACACCGCACCATCCAGGTCAGGTGACTGTAAATGTTTCCATTGCAGTTTTGCGAAATATTTATTTTTCAAATTGCCTGAAAAACCTCCTCATGCGAGCGTAAAAACTTTTTTGCGATAAATGGGAGTTTTTGCGAAATTGACGTGTTTCCATTGGGTGTATTTTCAATTCGCAATTTCAATTTGAGCAATTTGACGGATAATGTGTCAGACATTTCTGAAAATAAACTGGGTTACCTTCCAGGCCTGCTCCAGTTCTGCTGTCCATCGCTCCTTCAGGATCGGCTGAACGGCACAGATGAACTCGGTCCCACGTACTGAAACACACACACACACACACACACACACACACACACACACACACGCTCAGTACTGCTGACTACAAACATTTGAACTTGAACTAAAATAAACTGAAATCGAATATTTTTACTCTTTCCATGTCAACATGTTTGATCAATTACACAGAAGTTTTATGGCCTCCAGAATATTTCTATTAATATATGAACAAACATGCAATAAATCAAAAGAAAGAACGGTAAAGAACACTAAAAATAATTAAATTAAAAAAGTGACATTTTTTAAACTATGACAATCTATTGAGTGTTAGGTAACAACCTCTGTATTTTCTTATTTAATAAAATATTTACTGTCTTTATTTTTATTTATTCTGTCATCCATTGTTGTATTTCGTTGTAGTAAGTGTTCAGAAATGATTGTTTATATTTTTGTTATATGTTTGGTTTAACAGCAAAAAAAAAAAAAAAACTTTCAGAACACGTAATAGCGCCCCCTACCGTCAATAGCAGGGAAAGAGTTAATGCAAACTAATACTAAACTAAAACTAATAAAAAGTATAGACATTGTTTTTAAAACTAATAAAAATGACCAAAACAAAAAATGTACTACACAAAGTGAAAACAGAAAATAAAATGATATATTATCATAGTTCTGGTTTATTAATGTATATTAAATAACACTGAACAGAACAGCAAAATACTGTCTTTCTTTCTTCAGTGGAATAGAAATAAAGGTTTTTGAGGAAAACTCTCCAGGATTTTCTCCATATAGTGACTCCAACGGGTCGAAGGTCCGAATGTGAGTTTCAGTTCAGCTTCAAAGTCTCGACACGATCCAGACGAGGAATAGGAGTCTGATCTAGACAAACCAGCAGACATTTAAAAAAAAAAAAAAAAAATCGTATATACTTTTTAACCACAGACGCTCTTCTTGCAGAACTCTGCGTTGCTCCACGCATTACGTAATCAGATTGTAAACTGACGTATGCAGAAGTATGGCGAAAAACTCCCATAATATTACCCATATATCCCATATTACCTTTTGTTGTAAAGGGCGTTTGACTTAGTCTTTGCATGTTCAATATTTGTAAATATTGGTTGAAATCAGTCGCAATTGAACTTTCCAACGTGATTACGTAATGTGTGGTGCATCGCAGAGTCCTGCAGGATGAGCATTTGTGGTTAAAAGTACATTTTAATTTATTTTTATAAAATGATGGTTTGTCTATAAGACTCTTATTCCTCGGCTGGGATCGTTTGGGTCCCATTGAAGTCCATTATATGGAGAAAAATCCTGGAGTGTTTTCCTCAAAAACCTTCATTTCTTTTCGACTGAAGAAAGAAAGACATGGACATCTTGGATGACGTGCGGGTGAGTAAATTATCAGGAAATTTTAATTCTGAAGTGAACTAATCCTATAATGAGTTGATTTATATTCATGAATTGATCATGTAGTAGTTGATCATCTGTTTCTGCAACTCTAGAGCAGCGTCTGGAGTCACAATAATCACCAGCGCATCAGTTCACTTTGCAGCAAATGTATATTTCATATAATTCTTTGGTAAAATTCATCACAATAATATAAATATAATTATTATGACTCGGTATGTCAATTTTTACTTTTGTCATAATTTATACTTTTTGTCATAATTTATACTTTTTGTCATAATTTATACTTTTTGTCATAATTTATACTTTTGTCATAATTTATACTTTTTGTCATAATTTTGACTAAGTAAAAATATATTTTTTTAAATCATAATTGACTAAAGTATAAATTATGACAAAAGTATAAATTATGACAAAAAGTATCAATTATGACAAAAGTATAAATCATGACTAAAAGATAATTATAAAAAGTGAAATTATGACAAAAGTGAAAATTATGACACTGAGTCAATTATGACAAGTCAAAATTATGACATTGTAATTTTTTTAAAACTTTGTCATAATTATGACTTAAATTATGTCATAATAATTATGACTCGGTACGTAAATTTTGACTTTTTTCATAATAAATATAACTCTGTGTTATAAGTTCGACTTGTCATAATAATGACTCACTATGTCTTAATTTCGACTTGCGTCAATTAAGATTCACCAAAACATGAATTCAGCAAAACATGAATATAAAAATGTTCATATGTGGTGAATATTTCTCCCATACAGTCACTAAAGTAAAGTATTTTCCTAAAGACTTCAGTGGTAAACGTGTGTTCTGATAAAGTTGAGTATGACTCACAGATTGACACCTGTCACTCAAACACCTGTTACTTGCTCATTTTCTACACTTTGCATCAAATGCATATTTCATATAATTCTTTGGTAAAATTCACCTGATCATGGACCAAAAAGATTTAGTAAATAATATTCACATAAATGCACAGAATGCTCCAAAAATAGCATATATAAATACTACTTCAAAAGATCGGGAACTATGTGTTTTACAAAATTATATATGTATCGGAGCAAGAACTGATGAGAATTAAAGTTCATAAATGGATGTCAGTAAAAAAACAGAAAATACTTTATTTGGAAAGATAAATTTATAAATGGATTCCAAAAACAATTTTTTTTAAATAATTACACAAGAGTTCAGTGATCCCAGTTCAACCCAAAAAGTCACCAAACTACATAGTTACGATATAGATCTTTCCCAAAAGTTCAAAATACGTTCGTGAGAGGATCGTTACCCAGTAAAGGTCACAGAACTAGCGTGTGTTGAGAGGATCGTTACCCAGTAAAAGGTCACAGAACTAGCGTGTTTCGAGAGGATCGTTACCCAGTAAAGGTCACAGAACTAGCGTGTGTTTGAGAGGATCGTTACCCAGTAAAGGTCACAGAACTAGCGTGTGTTCGAGAGGATCGTTACCCAGTAAAGCTCACAGAACTAGCGTGTGTTCGAGAGGATCGTTACCCAGTAAAGGACACAGAAACTAGCGTGTGTTCGAGAGGATCGTTACCCAGTAAAGGACACAGAACTAGCGTGTGTTCGAGAGGATCGTTACCCAGTAAAGGTCACAGAACTAGCGTGTGTTCGAGAGGATCGTTACCCAGTAAAGGTCACAGAACTAGCGTGTGTTCGAGAGGATCGTTACCCAGTAAAGGACACAGAACTAGCGTGTGTTCGAGAGGATCGTTACCCAGTAAAGGTCACAGAACTAGCGTGTGTTCGAGAGGATCGTTACCCAGTAAAGGACACAGAACTAGCGTGTGTTCGAGAGGATCGTTACCCAGTAAAGGATCACAGAACTAGCGGTGTTCGAGAGGATCGTTACCCAGTAAGTCAAAAGGTTCAAGGAGTTCCCAGTAAGACACAGAACTGTGTGTTCGAGAGGATCGTTACCCAGTAAAGGTCACAGAACTACTAGAGCTCGTGACTGTGTGTTCGAGAGGATCGTTACCCAGTAAAGGACACAGAACTAGCGTGTGTTCGAGAGGATCGTTACCCAGTAAAGTCACAGAACTAGCGTGTGTTCGAGAGGATCGTTACCCAGTAAAGGTCACAGAACTAGCTGTGTGTTCGAGAGGATCGTTACCCAGTAAAGGTCACAGAACTAGCGTGTGTTCGAGAGGATCGTTACCCAGTAAAGGACACAGAACTAGCGTGTGTTCGAGAGGATCGTTACCCAGTAAAGGTCACAGAACTAGCGTGTGTTCGAGAGGATCGTTACCCAGTAAAGGACACAGAACTAGCGTGTGTTCGAGAGGATCGTTACCCAGTAAAGGTCACAGAACTAGCGTGTTTGAGAGGATCGTTACCCAGTAAAGGTCACAGAACTAGCGTGTGTTCGAGAGGATCGTTACCCAGTAAAGCTCACAGAACTAGCGTGTGTTCGAGAGGATCGTTACCCAGTAAAGGACACAGAACTAGCGTGTGTTCGAGAGGATCGTTACCCAGTAAAGGACACAGAACTAGCGTGCGTTTGAGAGGATCGTTACCCAGTAAAGGACACAGAACTAGCGTGCGTTCGAGAGGATCGTTACCCAGTAAAGGACACAGAACTAGCGTGTGTTTGAGAGGATCGTTACCCAGTAAAGGACACAGAACTAGCGTGTGTTCGAGAGGATCGTTACCCAGTAAAGGACACAGAACTAGCGTGTGTTCGAGAGGATCGTTACCCAGTAAAGGTCACAGAACTAGCGGTGTGTTCGAGAGGATCGTTACCCAGTAAAGGTCACAGAACTAGCGTGTGTTCGAGAGGATCGTTACCCAGTAAAGGACACAGAACTAGCGTGTGTTCGAGAGGATCGTTACCCAGTAAAGGACACAGAACTAGCGTGTTTGAGAGGATCGTTACCCAGTAAAGGTCACAGAACTAGCGCGTGTTCGAGAGGATCGTTACCCAGTAAAGGACACAGATCTAGCGTGTTTGAGAGGATCGTTACCCAGTAAAGGACACAGAACTAGCGTGTGTTCGAGAGGATCGTTACCCAGTAAAGGTCACAGAACTAGCGTGTGTTCGAGAGGATCGTTACCCAGTAAAGGTCACAGAACTAGCGTGTTTGAGAGGATCGTTACCCAGTAAAGGTCACAGAACTAGCGTGTGTTCGAGAGGATCGTTACCCAGTAAAGGTCACAGAACTAGCGTGTGTTTGAGAGGATCGTTACCCAGTAAAGGACACAGAACTAGCGTGTGTTCGAGAGGATCGTTACCCAGTAAAGGACACAGAACTAGCGTGTGTTCGAGAGGATCGTTACCCAGTAAAGGACACAGAACTAGCGTTGTGTTCGAGAGGATCGTTACCCAGTAAAGGATCACAGAACTAGCGTGTGTTCGAGAGGATCGTTACCCAGTAAAGGTCACAGAACTAGCGTGTGTTCGAGAGGATCGTTACCCAGTAAAGGACACAGAACTAGCGTGTGTTCGAGAGGATCGTTACCAGTAAAGGACACAGAACTAGAGTTGTTTGAGAGGATCGTTACCCAGTAAAGGTCACAGAACTAGCTGTGTTGAGAGGATCGTTACCCAGTAAAGTCACAGAACTAGCGTGTGTTCGAGAGGATCGTTACCCAGTAAAGGTCACAGAACTAGCGTGCGTTCGAGAGGATCGTTACCAGTAAAGGCACAGAACTAGCGTGGTTCGAGAGGATCGTTACCCAGTAAAGGACACAGAACTAGCGTGTTGAGAGGATCGTTACCCAGTAAAGGTCACAGAACTAGCGATGCGTTCGTGAGGATGTTACCCAGTAAAGGACACAGAACTAGCTGTGTTCGAGAGGATCGTTACCCAGTAAAGGCACAGAACTACGTGTGTTCGAGAGGATCGTTACCCAGTAAAGGTCACAGAACTAGCGTGTGTTCGAGAGGATCGTTACCCAGTAAAGGACCCAGAACTAGCGTAGAGTTCGAGAGGATCGTTACCCAGTAAAGGACACAGAACTAGCGTGTTTGAGAGGATCGTTACCCAGTAAAGTCACAGAACTAGCGTGTGTTCGAGAGGATCGTTACCCAGTAAAGGACACAGAACTAGCGTGTGTTCGAGAGGATCGTTACCCAGTAAAGGACACAGAACTAGCGTGTTTGAGAGGATCGTTACCCAGTAAAGGTCACAGAACTAGCGTGTTTGAGAGGATCGTTACCCAGTAAAGGTCACAGAACTAGCGTGTGTTGAGAGGATCGTTACCCAGTAAAGGTCACAGAACTAGCGTGTTTGAGAGGATCGTTACCCAGTAAAGGTCACAGAACTAGCGTGTGTTCGAGAGGATCGTTACCCAGTAAAGGACACAGAACTAGCGTGTTTGAGAGGATCGTTACCCAGTAAAGGTCACAGAACTAGCGTGTGTTCGAGAGGATCGTTACCCAGTAAAGGACACAGAACTAGCGTGTGTTGAGAGGATCGTTACCCAGTAAAGGACACAGAACTAGCGTGTGTTCGAGAGGATCGTTACCCAGTAAAGGTCACAGAACTAGCGTGTGTTCGAGAGGATCGTTACCCAGTAAAGGACACAGAACTAGCGTGTGTTCGAGAGGATCGTTACCCAGTAAAGGTCACAGAACTAGCGTGTGTTCGAGAGGATCGTTACCCAGTAAAGGACACAGAACTAGCGTGTGTTCGAGAGGATCGTTACCCAGTAAAGGTCACAGAACTAGCGTGTGTTCGAGAGGATCGTTACCCAGTAAAGGTCACAGAACTAGCGTGTGTTCGAGAGGATCGTTACCCAGTAAAGGTCACAGAACTAGCGTGTGTTCGAGAGGATCGTTACCCAGTAAAGGACACAGAACTAGCGTGTGTTCGAGAGGATCGTTACCCAGTAAAGGACACAGAACTAGCGTGTTTGAGAGGATCGTTACCCAAGGTAAAGGTCACAGAACTAGCGTGTGTTCGAGAGGATCGTTACCCAGTAAAGGACACAGAACTAGCGTGTGTTCGAGAGGATCGTTACCCAGTAAAGGTCACAGAACTAGCGTGTGTTCGAGAGGATCGTTACCCAGTAAAGGTCACAGAACTAGCGTGTTTGAGAGGATCGTTACCCAGTAAAGGTCACAGAACTAGCGTGTGTTCGAGAGGATCGTTACCCAGTAAAGGTCACAGAACTAGCGTGTGTTCGAGAGGATCGTTACCCAGTAAAGGTCACAGAACTAGCGTGTGTTCGAGAGGATCGTTACCCAGTAAAGGCACAGAACTAGCGTGATTTGAGTAGGATCGTTACCCAGTAAAGGTCACAGAACTAGCGTGTTTGAGAGGATCGTTACCCAGTAAAGGTCACAGAACTAGCGTGTGTTCGAGAGGATCGTTACCAGTAAATACACAGAACTAGAGTGTGTTTGAGAGGATCGTTACCCAGTAAAGGTCACAGAACTAGCGTGTGTTGGAGAGGATCGTTACCCAGTAAAGCTCACAGAACTAGCGTGTGTTCGAGAGGATCGTTACCCAGTAAAGGTCACAGAACTAGCGTGCGTTCGAGAGGATCGTTACCCGTAAAGGTCACAGAACTAGCGTGCGTTCGAGAGAGATCGTTACCCAGTAAAGGACACAGAACTAGCGTGTTTGAGAGGATCGTTACCCAGTAAAGGTCACAGAACTAGCGTGCGTTCGAGAGGATTGTTACCCAGTAAAGGACACAGAACTAGCGTGTGTTCGAGAGGATCGTTACCCAGTAAAGGTCACAGAACTAGCGTGTGTTCGAGAGGATCGTTACCCAGTAAAGGTACACAGAACTAGCGTGTGTTCGAGAGGATCGTTACCCAGTAAAGGACCAGAACTAGCGTGTGTTCGAGAGGATCGTTACCCAGTAAAGGACACAGAACTAGCGTGTGTTGAGAGGATCGTTACCCAGTAAAGGTCACAGAACTAGCGTGTGTTCGAGAGGATCGTTACCCAGTAAAGGACACAGAACTAGCGTGTGTTCGAGAGGATCGTTACCCAGTAAAGGACACAGAACTAGCGTGTTTGAGAGGATCGTTACCCAGTAAAGGTCACAGAACTAGCGTGTTTGAGAGGATCGTTACCCAGTAAAGGTCACAGAACTAGCGTGTTTGAGAGGATCGTTACCCAGTAAAGGTCACAGAACTAGCGTGTTTGAGAGGATCGTTACCCAGTAAAGGTCACAGAACTAGCGTGTGTTCGAGAGGATCGTTACCCAGTAAAGGACACAGAACTAGCGTGTTTGAGAGGATCGTTACCCAGTAAAGGTCACAGAACTAGCGTGTGTTCGAGAGGATCGTTACCCAGTAAAGGACACAGAACTAGCGTGTTTGAGAGGATCGTTACCCAGTAAAGGACACAGAACTAGCGTGTGTTCGAGAGGATCATTACCCAGTAAAGGTCACAGAACTAGCGTGTTTGAGAGGATCGTTACCCAGTAAAGGTCACAGAACTAGCGTGTGTTCGAGAGGATCGTTACCCAGTAAAGGTCACAGAACTAGCGTGTGTTCGAGAGGATCGTTACCCAGTAAAGGACACAGAACTAGCGTGTGTTCGAGAGGATCGTTACCCAGTAAAGGTCACAGAACTAGCGTGTGTTCGAGAGGATCGTTACCCAGTAAAGGTCACAGAACTAGCGTGTGTTCGAGAGGATCGTTACCCAGTAAAGGTCACAGAACTAGCGTGTGTTCGAGAGGATCGTTACCCAGTAAAGGACACAGAACTAGCGTGTGTTCGAGAGGATCGTTACCCAGTAAAGGACACAGAACTAGCGTGTTGTTGAGAGGATCGTTACCCAGTAAAGGTCACAGAACTAGCGTGTGTTCGAGAGGATCGTTACCCAGTAAAGGACACAGAACTAGCGTGTGTTCGAGAGGATCGTTACCCAGTAAAGGTCACAGAACTAGCGTGTGTTCGAGAGGATCGTTACCCAGTAAAGGTCACAGAACTAGCGTGTTTGAGAGGATCGTTACCCAGTAAAGGTCACAGAACTAGCGTGTGTTCGAGAGGATCGTTACCCAGTAAAGGTCACAGAACTAGCGTGTGTTCGAGAGGATCGTTACCCAGTAAAGGTCACAGAACTAGCGTGTGTTCGAGAGGATCGTTACCCAGTAAAGGTCACAGAACTAGCGTGTTTGAGAGGATCGTTACCCAGTAAAGGTCACAGAACTAGCGTGTGTTCGAGAGGATCGTTACCCAGTAAAGGTCACAGAACTAGCGTGTGTTCGAGAGGATCGTTACCCAGTAAAAGGTCACAGAACTAGCGTGTGTTCGAGAGGATCGTTACCCAGTAAAGGACACAGAACTAGCGTGTGTTCGAGAGGATCGTTACCCAGTAAAGGTCACAGAACTAGCGTGTGTTCGAGAGGATCGTTACCCAGTAAAGGTCACAGAACTAGCGTGTGTTCGAGAGGATCGTTACCCAGTAAAGGACACAGAACTAGCGGTGTTCGGAGAGGATCGTTACCCAGTAAAGGACACAGAACTAGCGTGTGTTCGAGAGGATCGTTACCCAGTAAAGGACACAGAACTAGCGTGTGTTCGAGAGGATCGTTACCCAGTAAAGGTCACAGAACTAGCGTGTGTTCGAGAGGATCGTTACCCAGTAAAGGACACAGAACTAGCGTGTGTTGGAGGATCGTACCCGTAAAGGACAGACTAGCGGTTTGAGGGATCGTTACCCAGTAAAGACACAGAATAGCGTGTGTTCGAGAGATCGTTACCCAGTAAAGCACAGAACTAGCGTTGTTTGAGAGGATCGTTACCCAGTAAAGGTCACAGAACTAGCGTGTGTTCGAGAGAGATCGTTACCCAGTAAAGGTCACAGAACTAGCGTGTGTTGAGAGGATCGTTACCCAGTAAAGGTCACAGAACTAGCGTGTGTTCGAGAGGATCGTTACCCAGTAAAGGTCACAGAACTAGCGTGTGTTTGAGAGGATCGTTACCCAGTAAAGGTCACAGAACTAGCGTGTGTTCGAGAGGATCGTTACCCAGTAAAGGACACAAGAACTAGCGTGTGTTCGAGAGGATCGTTACCCAGTAAAGGTCACAGAACTAGCGTGTGTTCGAGAGGATCGTTACCTAGTAAAGTCACAGAAACTAGCGTGTTTGAGAGGATCGTTACCCAGTAAAGCTCACAGAACTAGCGTGTGTTTGAGAGGATCGTTACCCAGTAAAGCTCACAGAACTAGCGTGTGTTCGAGAGGATCGTTACCCAGTAAAGGTCACAGAACTAGCGTGTGTTCGAGAGGATCGTTACCTAGTAAAGGTCACAGAACTAGCGTGTGTTCGAGAGGATCGTTACCCAGTAAAGGACACAGAACTAGCGTGCGTTCGAGAGGATCGTTACCCAGTAAAGGACACAGAACTAGCGTGTGTTGGAGAGGATCGTTACCCAGTAAAGGTCACAGAACTAGCGTGTGTTCGAGAGGATCGTTACCCAGTAAAGGTCACAGAACTAGCGTGTTTGAGAGGATCGTTACCCAGTAAAGGACACAGAACTAGCGTGTGTTCGAGAGGATCGTTACCCAGTAAAGGACACAGAACTAGCGTGTGTTCGAGAGGATCGTTACCCAGTAAAGGACACAGAACTAGCGTGTTTGAGAGGATCGTTACCCAGTAAAGGTCACAGAACTAGCGTGTGTTCGAGAGGATCGTTACCCAGTAAAGGTCACAGAACTAGCGTGTGTTTGAGAGGATCGTTACCCAGTAAAGGTCACAGAACTAGCGTGTGTTCGAGAGGATCGTTACCCAGTAAAGGTCACAGAACTAGCGTGTTTGAGAGGATCGTTACCCAGTAAAGGACACAGAACTAGCGTGCGTTCGAGAGGATCGTTACCCAGTAAAGGTCACAGAACTAGCGTGTTTGAGAGGATCGTTACCCAGTAAAGGACACAGAACTAGCGTGTTTGAGAGGATCGTTACCCAGTAAAGGACACAGAACTAGCGTGTTTGAGAGGATCGTTACCCCGTAATACTTGGGTGGAGCGTTGTAGCGATAGTGGCTCTTTCCCAGTTCCAGCGCCAGAGTCTGCGACCGCTCCAGCTGATCGAGTCTCGCTACACTCTTCTCGATGAACGACATCACTCTGCAGAACACAAGACAAGTCACCTTTATTTATTTTGACTCAGACCCCACAAACAAAAATATCTGCTTTGTTATTCTTTTTTTTTTCTAAGCAACTTTTCAAACTGTAAACCTGGGTTCTTAAAAGAACTGGAAAATGATTTAAATGTGATTTCAGCATCTACTAATAAGAAAGCTATAAGGATTGTCAGGATTTGCACTGCCTTTGATCTCTTTTTTCTCTTTTGTATTTTTATTACAGATGCACCGATTGATTAGCCTGGGAAAACCCAGACAACTTCCGGCAAATTTAGATTTGCTCTGCAAGTCTGGCAAAGAGCTCATTCAAGCCCATTTCCAATCCGCCGAAATCGAGGCACCAATCAGAAACGTCGGGGCAGCTTTACTCGATGACGACAGCGCAGCGACGGTGAAGCAGATTTTGTCGCCTACATTACAAAGATGGATGCCGGCGTGGAACATCACTCGTTCGAGTTAAGCGATTTGAATTTTTCCTTTTTGTTAAAACCCGAGCAAAGAACAACACTCGCTCTGCGTACGTCATCTCCTTCATCGCTCTGATTGGGTTTAGGTCTATCCAATTGCGCCCAGAGGCATTTGAGTGACATCCGTTGGTGACGCCCCTTTGGAAATGATTTGTCTATGAAGCTTTGCCAGACCATAATAACTCAGTTATTACTGAGAATGCTCTGGTTTTAACCAGGCTACCGATTGATCGGCTGGTGACCGGAAATGGACGATTTTCACGTGATCGGCGATCGGCCGGTCAGCCCTGACATATTCCGATGTTATGCCGGTCAAATGAACTGGGGCGCCGCATGATTAACATCGCACATCATCAGCATCACACGTGCACACGGAACGCACATGTAGGAAACCTTGCGAATTACAGTCGTTTCTAGGGTGACCAGACGTCCCGAAAAATTCGGGACAGTCCCGAAATCTGAGCTGTTGTCCCGAATCCCGAATCCGACCCTAATTGTCCCGAAAATTATACTAAAGCAAAATCTTGAGTAGCCTAGTTATTGTCTGATAAAATATTAAAAACTGTCCGTGGAGGTTGAGTCGGCGCCTGCCGGCGGCTCATTTTCTGTTTCTTTTTTGAAGTTCTAGAAAGATGTAGGCGCGAATTTAGATACATTGATAAGCAAATGTCATTCATTCGTTACGTTGACATGACTGGTGTACCGTGTACCGGAACAACAACACGCTGTTTTTTAGTAGCAGACTAAAGACTAATGACAGACTGAACTTTGAAAAAAAAAAAAAAAGGTTTGAAATTCATTATATCTTTTATTATAGGCTTTGTAGCAGGGCTGCCAACTCTCACGCATTGAGCGTGAGACTCACGCAATTGACCCTTTTCACACACTCTCACGCCACACATCCATTTTCTCACGCAGTGATCACAATCACAGACAAAGAAGACACTTACACCGACAGACAAGACAGACAGGTTACTTTTGATATGGAACAAATCCACAGCTGTCAGATTCTGTCAATATTTTTACGAGATTCACACAATTAATAACGTTTTGGCTCTTTGAAATGTGACAGGTCGCTGTAGCGCGTCAGTTCAAACGGTACATGATACAGCAGCCTCCACCCCCACCCCCCCCCCCCCCGTCAACAAATCTCACTCCCTCCATAAACAACCCCCCCCCCCCGTCCCGAATTTCAGCCAATCTCATCTGGTCACCCTAGTCGTTTCACACTTAGGAGGAGGAGCGGCGCGTGAGTGTCAGTGAAGCAAAGTTTCGGCGCAGAGTCTATTTCTCAATTAAAGTTAAAGCACACTTTTTATGGACAAAATAAATATGATTTCACACAAAAAGTGCCCAAAATGCACAGAATTTGCATGTCTGGTGTCTTTTAACAAGAACTGGAATAGGCCATGTCTGAAAAAAAAAAAAAAAAAAAAAAAAGAATTTTCTTTCTGAAATGAACACATTTTTTTAGTTGGACATTGGATGTGAAAAGAGTGAAATCTTCCATAACACTTCAGATGTGTGTGCATTTCCCACACCAGGAGTAATTTATATACCGGTAGTTATATTTTATAGCGATTACTGTTAAAAAAAACGTTCCATGCAAAATGTAAAATGTTCTACTAAAGACATATTTGTGTGTGCGCTGTAAAGTGGTTAGAAAACCGGCTAAAATCGGTATCGGCCGGTCAAAATCTGAAAAAAAAAAAATATCGGCCTAGAAAATTGTAATCGGTGCATCTCTAATTTTTATTTCTCTTTTTTTCCTTTTCTTTGTTGCTTTTGTGTCTTTTATTATTGTTGTGGTTGATATGATGGGATGTATGCGTTCTCTTTAGTATGTTCCTGTTCTCTGAAATAAAAAAATAAAATAAGTCAACTTTATTTATATAGCGCTTTTTACAATACTGAGTGTTTCATAGAGGCTTTACAGACTAACAGGGAAATAATGCAACAAAGTTTATTTCCAGAAGAAAATACTCCAGCTTAAGTAAGGTCAGTGATGGTTCATTTTTGTTGTAAAAAAGTTAATAATTTAGTTCATTTTATATATATATATATATAGCCTCTCTGGGCTATATATTTATATATATAATGGTTTCAATGCAGGCAGATCAATAATATTGTTGAATATAAGTTCAATATTAGATCAGCTCAAGGCAAAAAACTAATCATGCTTTTCTACATAATAATAATGAAACAAGACAACATAATTATTTCATACTAATTCATAATTATGAGATGAAAAGTCAAAATCAATTTTAACACATAAAATGAGAATAACTGACTCAATTTTGTCATAATTATGACTTTGTGATTGAAGGTCCATGATCAGATTAATTTTTACCACAGTCAAAGAATTATATGAAATATGCATTTGATGCAAAGTGCACAACTGGAGCAAAAGCTGGATTTTTATTTTTTCTTCTGTGGTGAAAACGTTCTTCCATACGGCAGAGACACCGGTCACTTATTTCAAGTGTTGCCATGATAAAGTTGAGTGTGACTCTCAGATTGACAGCTGTCACTCAAACACTCAGATCAGACAGCACAGAGCTAATCTGAGCACTCATTCTGTTTTCATGCTGTGAAGAGCGATTGGCCCGCGGCCTCATTACACACACACACACACACACACACACACACACACACACACACACACACACACACACACACACAGATGTTTCGCTCAACAGCCTCTCGGCCTTTAAACCAACACCACATTCAATCAGTAATTGGGGTTCAGGGGATTTGAGAACAAATGCAGTGAATCAGTGTGTGTGTGTGTGTGTGTGTGTGTGTGTGTGTGTGTGTGTGTGTGTGTGTAGATCAGTGTGTGTGTGTGTGGTGTGTGTGTGTGTGTGTGTGTGTGTGTAGAGCTGTCAGATAATAATAGTAAACATCATGTAGTGCCTCTTATCTCTAACACTAGAAACATGCTTTATTATAGATTCTGCACATCTCATATTAATAAATGCACTATTGGTTAGTTGCATGATTTTAACCAGCTACAGTTAGACTAGATTATGATCATTATTGCATCAGATTTATCAGATTATGATCATTAATGTACATTTCTGATGTTTTATCAGCCACTTGAGCCCTGAACAATGAGTTTTGTCCATGAAACACAAAAAAAATTGTTGCGTTGCATTTAATGTGTCCATTTGCAAAATTCAATCATCCCTGGTATTTTGCGTTAATGGATTCCACTATCAGATGATGGTATTTTTATATCGTTTATCTGATATTTTTGTGCATGCTTTGATTTCATTGGGTCACAGTGACAAAAACATCCAGATGAATTCCTTCCAAAAACAGTGGTGTGGTGTAAAAGCACATACAGTATGAGATGAACATGTGTGTGTTCGGTCATGTTGTCACATGACGCCTGTCAATCACAGGTCATTGAAAGTGTGTCTGTAATAAAGCACTACTGGCTCTCCATCTTTTGTTTTCCTCTTTCTGTCGCTGTGAGATCCAACATCCCGGTGTGCAAATCAAACAAAAGCTCTTTATATCCCCGTCATGATGTGAACTGTAACGGCTCATTATTATTTCTGCTCTGTAATGAACACAACACACGCATCGCCCCTCTAATGCCTTTATACATGAGTTATAAAAGCCTGGAGTGATTTCATCAAGCTGTACAGCTGAAGACACTCAAACCAAAGAACTTATTAATCTATAAGTATTAATATTTCAACAAAAAAATTACTCGCACTGCATTACACTGCATTTAGGCTACTAGTTTTTGCATTGTATAGTCCTATGAATATTGTTTGATCAGCAACAAATTACTTATGATGTTCCACATTTATAAGCTGCCTTGCATAATTGTCTGCTAAATCAATTAAAATTAATTAAATGATGAATTATCTCCATATTTTGTCATTTGTATTATGAATCATTACTTTTGTATGGAAGCTTGTTTCTGCCACAGAATAATAATAAAAAAAGATAATTGTGACTTTTTATCTCACAATTGCGAGTTTAAAAGTCAGAATTGCATGATATAAAGTCTCAATTCTGAGGGAAAAATCAGTCTATTTTATTGGACTTTATAACTCGCAATTGTGAGATAAAAAGTCGCAATTATCTTTTTTATTTTTTATTCTGTGGAACAAGATTCTGCGGAAACAAGCTTCTATACTGTTGGTCACTCTTTAAATCTGTCAATATTTAACCAATGAAACGTATTAAAAGAGCTTGTGACTAATCCTCGTAGCTCCATTGGCTCCTCAAACTGTCAGTCAAACCTCATAACTCCGCCCACCTCTGGCGTGAATGAAGTGCTACACACAGTTTGGAGCGTTTCTGCTTGTTTGCAATGCAATGGTACATAAAGAACTGGGAGTTTGAATATGTACAGTGTTTTCTTTACTAAAGAAACACATTATATATATATATATATATATATATATATATATATATATATATATATATATATAAGTTGATGAAACGAACTGGACAGCAACATAGTGTCGGCCCAGATCTGGTACGCTGTGAACTCCACATGACCCAGATGTGTGCCAGATCTGGGTCGACACTATGTTGCTGTCTAGAGATGCACCTTCTGCCGCTCTACTGACAGACAAAACACGTAAATGTTCTACATTCGCTGATTCATTGATTTTGGTAAAATAGTGTCTGACCATATATAAAGCCACTATATCACCTTTAACCACAGTTTCATATCATTTAAAAAATAAAGCATTTTTTCCATTTACTGAAAAGTAGCATTTTTGGTCATACAAGGTAAATAAATACGAGTAGTTTTAACCCTAACTTTGGTTTGAGTGTCTTCAGCTGTTCTGGTAATTATCTCAGACAGCTTGATGACTTTTTTCATAATTTATACTTGCATAATTATTTTATTTTTTTTCATAATAATTCATAAATTGACTTTCAATTTCATAATTCTGACTGTCAGAACTTTTACTTTTTAATAATAATTATGATAAAAGTCCAAATTATGACAAAAATGTTTAATTTCCCCCCCCCCCCCATAATTTTGACTTGTCAAAATAATTTTTAAACTTTGTATGTCATAATAATTATGACTTTTAATGTCATAATTCCAACTTCCAATTCCAACTGACTCAGTATGTCAATATTTAATTTCATACAATTATGACAAAATTATGATAAAAAATCTCATCATCTTTTTCCATTTACTGAAAAGTTGCATTTTTGGACATACGGTTATAAATAAATAAATAAATAAACAGGATTTGCTCTAGTAAGTGCTTTGGCTTGAGTGTCTTCAGCTGTACTGATAATTATCTCTGACCGGTTGATGAAATCAATCCAGGCTCTCATAACTATATAAATATAGGTATAAAGACATTAGAAGAGAAATGCATGTCTGCTGTTCATTAGAAAGCAGAAATGAAGAGCTTTTGTTTGATTTGCACATCAGGATGTTGATCTTCATCACCTTCATCCAATGTACTGAAACTCACATTATAAAAACACTCACAGATCATCTCCTCTAGTTCACTTCATAATCTAGTCATAAACCGGGCACTGTATATTGCACTTATTATTGGCTCTTTGATGAACTGCCTTTTGTTCCTCGCGTTTTGGATAAAAGCGTCTGCCAAATGCATAAATGTAAATGTAATGCACTATATTTTGGAAGGATTCTGCCCTTTTAATCTGCTGAGACCCCTAGTCATCATAGGATGGTCACACACTGGGTCTCATTCATGAAACATTCGTAAATATACGAGTAAATATGTGAGTAATTTGCGTGTAAAGACACCTTCCCGAAAACTCTTCTCCTGATTCACAAATACTTCGTAAACATCAGGTGTATTAGTGAAATGTGTGTGTGTGTGTGTGTTAATGAATTCCAACCAGTGGTAAATGGGACGCGCGTGCACGCTCACTCTCAATTACCATAAATCCCGCCCATTATATCCGACTGACAACTATATATGGGCATCATATTATGACATCAAACGAAGGATTTCAACATGTCTTCTCAAAAGCGAATGAAAAAGAAAAAATTCTCAGATGCAGAAATTGAAGTTTTATTATCAGAAGTTCATTCAAAACGCCACATTTTATTTTCAAGCGTACATAGTGGCGTATCAGGTCCTAAAAAAGGAAGCGTGGCAGCGTATTACAGATGCAGTTAATGATGCAGTTAATGGAGTTTCATCTGTTAATCAAACAGTCCCAGAAGTGAGAAGAAAATGGTTCGACATGAAGCTTGACTGCAAAAAAACAAATTAGTTCACTTTGGAAAAAAATCGTATTCAAACTGGAGGAGGACCACCATCGCAGATGCTATTACTGGCTCTCATTATAAAAGTAAAAAGAAAAACCGTATGTAATTACTATATATAAATTTTTTCAAAATGCTGTGTTAATATGTACCCGATTAAGGTGAATTAAACTGCAGCATTATTAATGAGCAATCAACTAACATTTGGAAAATACGAACATTTTAATGAATCCGAAAATTTACGCCAGAAGCACTTTACACACGATTTACACAACAATTCATTCTGCTCGTGTTTCATGAATGAGATAGCCTGGATGCCAGCCCGAACCGCGCACACAACATGTTTTGGTCGGGAAGTTCGGTCTGGACTCAATCCATTGAGGAGTAATTATGATCGGTTCAGAAATCGTCGGGCCAATCAAATCGCCAGGGCGGGCTTTATACGATGATGGACAGATGATCTGCAGTTACGTAACCATCACGTCATCAAACGTATTTTTCAAAAATGCTTTTCGTGTTTGCAAGTACTCCGCGAATCCTTAAATTATTTTTGCAACACCGGCAAAGATCGTTAACACTCATTATTTTTTTACTACTTTTTCCAGAGTGTCTGCAGTTGAGTTCTGATGACAAATATACCGCTCAACATACGTCACTTACTGCATTGCTCTGATTGGCTGTCGGTCTATCCAATTGAGTGCAGAGTTGTTGTTTTTTCCTGGTTGGGTTAAGACACGCCTCATAATCAAAGCCCTATGGAGCATCAGACGCACATTCTGACTAGAACATGAGTATGAAGAAGTCAGGCTATGAATGAGACCCACTGTGTGTAGACAGATGCAGGAAACTAGTGTGTGTGTGTGTTTCTGACCACTAGTGTGTGTGTTTCTGACCACTAGTGTGTGTGTGTTTCTGACCACTAGTGTGTGTGTGTTTCTGACCTCTAGTGTGTGTGTTTCTGACCTCTAGTGTGTGTGTTTCTGACCACTAGTGTGTGTGTGTTTCTGACCTCTAGTGTGTGTGTGTTTCTGACCTCTAGTGTGTGTGTTTCTGACCACTAGTGTGTGTGTTTCTGACCACTAGTGTGTGTGTGTTTTCTGACCTCTAGTGTGTGTGTTTCTGACCACTAGTGTGTGTGTGTTTCTGACCACTAGTGTGTGTGTGTTTCTGACCACTAGTGTGTGTGTGTTTCTGACCTCTAGTGTGTGTGTTTCTGACCACTAGTGTGTGTGTGTTTCTGACCACTAGTGTGTGTGTGTTTCTGACCACTAGTGTGTGTGTGTTTCTGACCACTAGTGTGTGTGTTTCTGACCACTAGTGTGTGTGTGTTTCTGACCACTAGTGTGTGTGTGTTTTCTGACCACTAGTGTGTGTGTGTTTCTGACCACTAGTGTGTGTGTGT
>CM070832.1:2759205-3029205 GCA_036326025.1 Chrosomus eos
ATATTTACAACTTTAGAACAAAATAATTTCCCCAGCGCATGAGGACAGAAGCTGAGTGGAGAAGATCAGTTCGAGGCGATGCGAATCTGGACGGATGTTCATGAGGAGTTTATGAGCTGCACATTAAGACACGTTCGTTTGTCAGAGAGAGAACATTTGCTCAACAGATTCATTTGTGAAACCATTTTTGTACGCGAAAACAGCTGTTATTATGATGATGATGATGTATCATAAAGCACTGCATTTTGTCCCATTCATACATTTGAGATGAAAAACCGAACGAGTGTTTGAGCACTGAAAGTCCTTCATCAGATCAAGGCTTTTCTTCAATAAAATTCGCCTTTTTCAGGAGTTTGTACATCTTTTTGTATCATTAAATTAACCTTTTGTTGATATTTGATCACATGATATAAGATTAAGTCTTACATCATGGTCAGTTTGACCCAAAACTATTCAAGTTTTTCGAAATACTGGTTAACCTTTTTCTTGATATTTTGATATTTTTCATTTAGAGTCATGAACATGCATGAAATGTGCGTATAGAATTTCTATTAAGATTTATTTTTGTTAGATGGGAGGGCGTTTACATTTATGCATTTAGTAGATGCTTTTATCTGGAAAAAAATAAAATGCATTGCGTTTATGCCGTACATTTTTGCTGTGAATCGAACCCATTATCTTGGCGTTGCGAGCGCTGTGTTTCTGATGTTTAAAATGTTTAAAATAATGTTTAAAAACAGATACAATACTATGCAAACTTGTTTCCACCACAAAATACAAAAATAACGAAGGTATTTGCGACCTTTTATTCTCACAATTCAGACTTTATATCTTGCAAATACGAGTTCATACTTAAAAAGACGCAATTACCTTTATTTTTTTTTTCTTCATAGCGGAAACAAGCATGTTTATAAAGTTTAGTTTTGTGGGGGGAAAGTTGGTAAATGCATGTTTTTTTCAATAATACGTTTTCCTTTGTGTGTGTGTAATGGGTGAGAACTATTAATGTTAAAGCATTTCTGTTTTTTTTTTATTATTATAAAAAAAATGTATGTAATTTTCATAGTGTGATTTATTTTTGATGAGTTATGGTCAGTTTGAGATCATGCCCAGAATCTGATCATAATTAACGACGTATTAATTGACTACATTGAGACTGAAAAGTGATGTTAGTGAAGAGAAAGGATCTGATCAATCTTCAGGTCTGTCCTTATATAATATGTGTGATTTAAAACTCTTCAAAGACTGTTTCTCTTTATTTGCAGTCATATCTTCATAATAACAGCTGTTTCACACACACACACAAATGAATCTGTTACATGAGCAGCAAATGTTGCTTCTGCTGACAAATGAATGTGTCCTAATGCGTTTGGAAAGATTTATTACGTCTACAGTGTGTTTGTTTGATGGATACATCACTGCTTTTAATACTGATACCGTAAAAAATAACGACTTCAGTCCATAAAAAGCCCACAAAATCAATTTCCTGAAAAAATGCTTTTCCTCTGTGTGTCACGATCCAGCTGTCAGATTCAACATCAATACATTAAGCAACAATAACAGAATAGCGAGGTCATAATAATGAACACTGCTAATAAAGGGTTAATATAACAATCAATAAAAGATCAGACGAGCTCTTTCAAGCATCATCTGGACATTTAAGTCACTTTAATGAAGCTTTAATGAGATTAAACTCTTTCTAAATATGCTCTTATTTAGAGTAGGAGAACGCGGGGCACAACCCAACGCTGGGTTAAAAGTTTTGATAAGATTTCGTGAAGATACTGGACAAAGAGTGTTTTGACACCATTCAAGTACATTTTTTCATCATAATTTTTTTTCCGGTTTCTGGGTTGTGTGTGTAGTGTATGTCACCAAATCTAACTTTATATGACCTTAATCACGGTCTTGTTGGCTAAAACACAGCACCATTTTGAAACATATCAGCAACTGTTAGCTAGGCTTTTATATGTTTTACCCAGCTGGGTTAGTTGTAGCTCAGTGTACAATGATAATTAAATGAAAACAGGGAGCACACAACTTTTCAGGTTTGAGTATTTATTTATATTTAACTTTGTTGGATTTACACAAACAATGTTGGATTTTTTTAATTATTTTTTTACTATGCATTGATCACTTGTTTATTTATTTATATATAGCCTGTTTTTCATGCAATAAACTCTTTAAAATGTGATTTTAAGCTCGTTTTTATTATTATTACTGATATTACTATTAATAATAATAATAATAATTTTGCATGCAGTTGCCACACACAAATATAATTCAATTGCAATTACAATAATTGATGATTCTATTTATATATTTATTGCAAAACTGTGCAGCCCTTTGCTATATCTCTATCCATGATATTGATCCATAATAGAAGGATGATTGCATGAGGATGGATGTATGATATCTATCTTTACTGATGCACAAACAATATCAAACTATACGGATAAAATAGTACTGATTTATGCGTGTTACACACAAGTGTAAAACTAACCCCTCTGTTATGGAGCTAGAATTGTGTCTTTATTGCATGCGAGAAAATAAATGATCTAAGAGAAAAAAAAGTTTGAGAGAAAAAGTCATATATATTGGAGATATTTTTTCAAAGTATTTTGAGAGAGTTTTTTTTCTCAGAAATAATTTTAAACATTTCAAATTTATATTTTTTTATGTTCTATGAGAAAATACTTTCTCTCAAAACTTTTTTTAGTCTCAAATATTATTATTTTTTGCTATTGGTATGAGAACTTTTTCTCTCAAACTTTTTTTTTTCTCTCAGATCATTTATTTTCTCGCATGTAATAAAGACACAATTCTAGCTCCATACTCTGTCTGTTACAACTAACCCAGCATATGGGGTAAGTTGCAACATTTGCACTTCTGTCACTTTCAGTGCAACTGTAGAAATGGAAGGTCCTATAAAAAAACTTGAAGTGTTCATCTGTAGCAGATATGAGTGTTGCTTGTGTTAAAAAAAGATGAATCTAACTTAGTTATTTTTTTAAATAATTGAGCCAAAACTAAAATGTGTTTGTTTGTGTCCCGCTCTCCCCTACATCTATACCATTATCTAGAACGTCTATAATGTTGTATCATTGAAGCACAAAAGAAAGTCTGACTGGCACACAGTAACTGATGTTAATATGGATATAAAAGGAGCATCAGCTCTCTAGAGACTGAAAGTTGCGTCACAATCATTATTTTAACCTGATTCAGTTGTTCTGTGTGCACTTTCTCACTATTCTACTTTTGAGACGCACATTGTACTTTTTCATGATGCCAGAGATACATTAAAAACACAACCAAGTATATTCCTCTATAGTGCAAACCATTAACAAACACTCACACATACAATGGTATTGGACTTAAAGTCAATGTGAAACGCCATTTTGTGTTCGTAATGTGAAAACGATATGCAACAAGAGGCGGAGCTTGACTTAATTGATTGATAACTGATTGGATGATAAAAACTGGTAGAAAATGTTAATCTGAGAATTGAAACAGTGTTTTCATTACATAACGTACTTGAAAAACTTAAAAAAATATATATTTAATTTACCATTGACTTATTGCTGTGAGACTTATTTTTATTCTTAAAAGTAATGTGGTGGTTCTTGGGTTAACTTTTAAATATATAGATATTGTTTATATAAATCTAGATGATAAATAGGCTGTAATACATTACCAATCTGATTTATTTTGAGACAACTTGCCCGCTTATAGGATTGATCATTGATGTGTTAAATTAACAGTAGGCCTAGCCTATATTTGTCGTGTATTAATAGGGAAATGTTCTAGGCTACATCTAGGCTAGGAAAAGACTAGGCTACATAAAGATAGATAGATAGATAGATAGATAGATAATAGATAGATAGATAGATAGATAGATAGATAGATAGATAGATAGATAGATAATAGATAGATCAACAGGTCTAAAAAAAATATCAGTAGCCTATTTGTTATTATTAATTAACGATAGATAGATAGATAGATAGATCAACAGGTCTAAAAAAAAATATCAGTAGCTATTTGTTATTATTAATTAACGTGGAACATATGATTTGTTTACACTTGATATTCACAAACTGACATCACGGAATGAAACATGGATGTTCTATAAAGCTGCTTTTGTATTTTGAAAAGCGATATACAAATAAACGAGTGTTAATAATAATCATTCACAAGAGAATTCTGACCTGACGAACATGATAATTCCCACTTTGGCGATGTCCTCCTGGATGACTTTCCAGGACTCCTTGATCAGGTGTATGTGACGCGGCGTGAGGCGAGCCGGACCTTCCGCGTCCTCCGTGTTTCTGATCTCCGGTGTTCTCGGAGTCAATCCGGATCCCGATATCGCGCAGCCCATCCTGAACCTGATCCAAACTTCCTCAGCTGTCGGTCAGATTATTTTCACTCAGCTGGTTGGGTTATCCGTGTGTGTCTCTAGCTGTATGTGTTGCTCAGCTTCTCCATGTCTGACTAGAATCAGACCTTCAGTAAGAGACTCAGAACCTGAAACCTGCTCACTGGGAGGGAGGAGTTCATCATCATCATCATCATCATCATCATCATCATCATCACATCATAACAATCATCATCATCATAACAATCATCATCATCACAATCACAACATGAGAGAGATCCTCAAACACTTGCTTCAAACCTGTAAAATCATTCAGATATTTAAATTCATTGCAGAATGCCAAATATGTCACATTTTTAATGAAGGAGGCTATATTAATATTAACACAATATTAATAAACAAGTAGTCTATTCATTACTTCAATGCATGGGCATAGCCACGGGTGTGTCGGGTTCACCCACAGTTGCAGCTGACACACCTAAAAATAGATGCAGAATTATTTTTTAAAGTCTTGATAAAAATGTTTTTCTAAACTAGGACTATTGTTAGTTAGCTTAGTTACAATATTTGTACATTTAAAATGTATTTTAATTTTTTTATTATTACCGCTGACTGTCTTCAGGACTACAAGGTTGTGCTGTTGAGGGCACCTCATGAGGAGAAATGTAAACAAATGAGCCAGTTCACACAAAGAAACTTAAAGGGATAGTTCACTTTGAAATTAATTTTTGGTATGTTTTAGCTTACCTCAAGGGCATCCAAGATGTAGGTGTCTTTGTTTCCACAGTATTTTCAATTTTTATATTTTTAGCTCAAACCGTTCTTGTCTGTCAGTCATATAATGCAGGTCTATGGTCCATCTCAAAGAGCATACACAGAGAAGTCCAAATTAAACATGATTTAATGACTCGTAAATGTAAGTACACATTGATGGCCTAAGACACGAAACGAGCGGTTTGTGAGAGAAAACGAACAGTATTTATATCGTTTTTACCTCTTGTAAACACAGACCGAAGCGCCGGCGCCCTCAGATCACTTGGACGTGGCTGTGTTTACAAGAGGTAAAAACGATATAAATACTGTTCGTTTTCTCTCACAAACCGCTCGTTTCGTGTCTTAGGGCATCAATGTGTACTTACATTTACGAGTCATTAAATCATGTTTAATTTGGACCTCCCTTTAATGAACATAACAGCGGTTAAAAAAATCATGTGGGGTTTATATATTTACAATGATATGAAACCGCAACATCACACGACCACGTGCTGAATACCATCACAATTGAAAATGTGACACTGATTTCATGATAGTTCAATAAACAAGTAATTCATATCAAGTAACTTACATTTTAGACACAATATTGACTGTTTTTGTTCTAGCGGAGCAGCGAAAATAGTTCCAAACAAAGATCACAGCAGAACCACACGCATACCGGAACCTGACTGGAACACATTAACCGCATTACTGAATGATTCAGCGCTTTGAACGAATCGGTTGAGTCAAACATTCAATGACCCATTAAACCATAGACATCAACTGCATCGTTCCTGAACGATTCAGCCGTTTGAACGAATAGTTTGATTAATGACTCACTCATTAGGCTCATTGGAGTGCCGCATTTTTTAAAGTCAGGAGCGTAACGAGACAAGTTTTTTTTTAAGAAGAATGTTGGGTAAACTTTGGGTAAATCTCAGCGCTCGCTCATCACTGTCACTTTTTACCCAGCCGTCCATTCACAGTGGAGAATTAAGGGGCGGGACAAATACCTCACACCGACCAACCGTCACATTCTGCTTGTACACAGATGACAACAGCCTACTTTGCAATGTATAGATATTTTTATTGAAACAATACAGAAACAAACTATTTGTGAAATGAGATACTAACACTTCCGTGGATATTCTGTATATAGAAGCAAAGCTTATCAACAACATACGCTCAAAACGCTTTAGCCTGCATGGAACGTTTGGGAGAGATCGAAGATGTAAAGTGCACCTGGACGTTTGAATGGTTAGTGAGCATGCATGTTGAGTTACATTGATTCTCTCATCAACTTGCATGGACAGTCATGTTTAACTTTTACACAAGTTCTTTATAAAGCCCTGTTCACACCGCCTGTACTGCGAGTCACTTGTGTGCATTCATAGTGCCGTCACTAATCCCAGTAAACAATCTTTGGTTCCCAGAACTAACGTTCCCTTAGGCCCCATCCACACTACTACGTTTTCGTTTAGAAACGGAGACCTTTTGCTACGTTTGCACCTCGAAGACCGAAGACCTAAAACGGAGAAGTTTAAAAACGCTGCGACCCGTTTTGCGTTTTGAATCTCCGGAGGGCGTTTTAGTGAAGACGAGTTAAAACGGAGGACTTTAGAAACGATGACGCAAGACGCTCGGCTCTCTGATGACGTATCCTTCCCTGATGCTGTAACGTTAACTGCCAACATGCGCCGGAGGCAAGCTATTATTCCAGCGATCTGTGACAACTCCAATGGCGTGTGCAGCGGCGGTATCGACCGTACGGACGTCGGTTTTGGGTTAAGCCATGAAGAACCAGCGCATGGTGGGATCATTTTATCAATGTAGTTGTGTTTACACCGGCACGCGCATGCCCAGTGTAGGTGAATGGTCACGTGATCCACGTTTTCAGTCGTTTTAATGTGGACGGAGATCGCAGGTAAAACGCTGGTGTGGACTGAGACCGTATTCGTTTTAATTCTCCGTTTCTAAACTAAAACACATTAGTGTGGATGGGGCCTTAGCTTGTAGAGTTCTCTTTACATTAACAGAATGTTCTTTTTAGGTTAGGAATGACAGAAATTAAGACCTAATGTTCCAAATCTTCAATGTATAAAGCTTCTAGTTATGCAACAGCAGCTCAATTACTGAAACAAATTAAATAAGAAATAGCTGGATCTAATCTCAGATGAAGGCATAGGTCAGGTTACAAAGTTCTTTCTATTACTTGAACATAGAATGGGTTTAAGGGGAAAAAAACAAAATAAGGTTGAGCACACAATGCACATCTCTTTTGTCCTTATCCAATTACTTGTCTCCCAGACATTTGTGTACGCTTCTGATTTTATTTTTGGCTTCCACATGAAACAAAACCAATTCAAAGATTCCTTTGTATGTCCAAGTAATGGAAAGAACTTCAACACCTGACTTACTCCATCTAAGATGGTATCCAGACATTTCTTGTTTCAGTGATCCACTAAATTGACTTGGAACATTAGGTTTTAATTTCTGTCTTAAAAAGAGGCACAACCAGTTTGAGGAAAGGAAAACAAACAATTCATCTCTCATGAAGTTTTATTAGGCTTATGAACCTGAAAAGGAGAACAAAGTAATTTCTTCCAGTATCAATTGCCACTTTGGAATAACTTCACAATTGGTCATCTCATTCATTGTTTGCGAGACCATTTGTCAGATTGAGACCTCGCAGCCCCAAACCTGTGTCTTCTGCTCGGAGGAAAGACTTGATCCTGAGGATACTGGGGCATGAATGGGTATTGACCATAAGGAGGTAGAAAAGGTTGAGGGCCATAAAACTTTGAGTAGTACAGTGGAGGATAACCTGCGAACTGGTCAAACGGGGCAGTCGTAGCTTTAACTGGGTTCTTGAAGTTGTACATGTATGGAGGAAACATCGGGTACCTGGACTGTTGATTCTGTGGTGCTGCTGGGAAACCTCTAGAGTTAAAGGGATATGGATTAAACATGGGATACATTTGAGGGAACATTTGTTGGTTAGGGTTTTGAGGAGCTGGAGTAATCGTTGTAGGTGGCACAGTGGGAGGTTTAGGTCGTACAACAGGGCGAACGTGAGAATATGGAGGATACCCCAAGGGTCTTCCAAATGGGAAAGGGTAAATCATTTGTTGACTGTCAATTGGGTCCTGGAACGGATCAATGGTTGTTGGGGCCAGCGTTGGTTGTGTCACAGGACAAGAAAGAGTCACTTGCCGGTCACCGTACATCAAAGAGAGCTGCATGTCAGTATCCTGAGGAAGACATTAACCATCAACTAGCATACATAGATGAATCAGACAAGTGCATTCGGTTAGTAATACCTTAATGTCCCAACAGCTTCCTGTAAACGGCGCAGTGACAATCAGTGAACCGTCAACAGACTCCAAAGTGAATGAGCATTTAGAATATGCTAGAAGCAGCGGCTGCCATGATCCATCAACTAAGAGGAAAGAGAAAAATAAATAAAATGCTGACCTCTTAGATTAAGATAAAAGAATTAGGAGACTTGCCTTTAACTTTAACATCATCTGGTCTGACGCCAAGTGAGATGATCATGCTAGTAGGCGAGCAGGACACTGTAGGGAGGGCAGGACTCACAGGACAAGACATTTGCACTGGAGCTCCCATTATAAAGAGTGGCAGAACATAACGCCCACCCTGTTAGGAGATTTGGGAAGACAAAGAACGACCATTCATTCCAAGGCTCACTTTTCACTTGGTTGGAGCACATCTACAGTTCACTTATCTTTAGTACGCACACTAACCTGTTGTCTGACATTACAGCCGTGGTATGGAGCATCAAGAGAAACATCTCTGCGTGCCCGCTTCAGTGAGAAACCACAGCTGGCTGGCATCTCAGACAGAGGCACTGGGGATTCAATTCCTGATGGAGAAAAAAAAAAAACCTAAAACTTCTTTCAAATAAAGTGTGGCAATTTTGCGTGTCAGAATGTTCAAACCCCAAGATCTTACTATGAGTAAGTTCTCACTTATTCAGTTACATTTTTAAATACCCAGTCAATCAATACATACACAAGTTTCAGGAAAATGAAACACTTGCCATATGCAAATCATGTACATTATTCGTCCATTACATATTAATATTCATTAGCATTAAAGCCACAGCGTAATGTTTATATTTATCACAGCGAGAGAAACTCAACACGTGTAATGTTAGGTTATTTGTGCACGTAACATGAAGCTATCAAGGGAATGGTGGTGGTTCTTCACAAATCCAAAACTTACCTCGATCAACCAGAAAGTGTGGCGTCCTTGATCCAGGGATGCACAAGGTCATTGAATCATTTCCACAGTGCACAGAAGCACCCAGACGTCGCAGCTTAGCATTAGCAAGGCGGAACCGATCTTAAAAATAAGTCAAGTTAATTAGTAATTCCCATTTAAAATTAGGTCCCACTTTAAATTAGGATCTCAAATTACCTTCATTCGAACGGTATTCATCAGAATGTTCTGCTGACCTAAGCCCAGATATTTCCATTTCTTTATCAGATACTACACCTTCAGCACCAATTAAAAGTTGGCCCAAACGGATTGTGTTTTCAGAGACTGCTCCAGCAAGAGTACCGGTTTCAAAAAAGGACTCAGGAGCAGCCCTTAAAGAAGAACTCACGGTCACAAACATTGTGAAAAGTAAGATGCCCATTGTCCAAGGCATGATGAGAGCGCACAAAAAGAAATACCATCTACTGAAAGAATCTTGACTATAAACGATGAGACACTGTGGTATTTGTACTCACTTTTGAATCACTTGCTGATAAAGGTTGACCAATCAAAGCTATTTCTCAATCAGCTTGTTGTTTTCACCTGTGCCTCATTAAGCTGAGAGTTAATGCAGAAATTCAGGTTTTCGTTGATAGGACTCAATAAGGTACAATAATCACTTAATTTATTATAATACATGGTTCAGTGGTCAAAGAGAAAGAGAGAGCTTTTAAAAATGATTCATTCATGTATTTTTATCCATTACACTCCAGTTAAATAGTATAGATAAGTGTGTCCATTGTCTATTTAAAAACATATCAAGCTCTCAAAAATAATATAAGAATCACATTACTTAAATAGTTTAGAGATTATTGTTTCTATTTGTCATATAAAAATATATAAACAAATATAAAATATAAACAAATCTGCCATTTAGCATATATAACTATATACATAGTGTATATACATAGTGTAGGGCCGACATTTCTGTATTTAAAATATCTATTTTTAATTGATTTCATGTAATATTGTAATTTTCTGAGATTGTGAATTTGGAGTAATCATCATAATTATTATTTATGCACAATATTCTAATTTTTCGAGTTTCACCTGTATGTTAGCCGAGAATTATCATGAATAACTGATGTAACAAAGTTTGTAATACAAATTGTGCCCCATCCTTTATCTTACTCAAAGTAGTAAGAATGAGAATCTGCATTAATAGTCATGCAGGTTTTGATTCAGAGGAGCAAGTTGGTCCGTCCCAGCTTTAATGAATAAACATTTTGTAAATCCCATTTAGACCTCATCAGAAGGTCACACTGCTGTTGTATCGCACTCCACAAGTGTTTATAAAGAGAATTTGCTTTTGTAGAGCCGACATGTACACAACATGAACAAGCTACAGAGTTTGAGGGTCAAAGTAGACGTTGTTCGCGGGCAGCCAGTGACGACCATAGGCGGCCATTATGAATGATGAAGGTCATTATGCAAATGTGTTACTGCGGTTCAGTCTTTTGGGAGACAATAACTTTATTTATTGTGCACTTTCGACAATACATACCATATACAGCTTTATTACACACTGCATGCAAGGGAATATTCATAAAAACACAATATGTGGCACTTTACCTAATGTTGTTAACCAATGTTAATAAATTGATCCTTACTGTAAAGTGTTAACGACTCTAATCTATTTAATATTTAGACTTGGAGTATAAAACATAGTCAGATATAGGCTAATAAACACAGAACTACATCTAGATCTGTGATGGCCACTAAAAGATGTTGGTTTGAAGAGGTTCACCTCAGGTTGTTTCAGAGACTGTCCATGTAATAAATGTCCTGTAAGTCGATAAACACATCCGCTAAATCATTATTTGCGTACAATAAGGTACTTGCCGTTACTCCATATATCCATTCAAAGGGTTATCTGTAATCCAGGACGAGATTACGGCTTCTGCTCCTTCCTTGGAAGTCTTTAACCAAGCTATATTCCACCTTAAAACTGCAATACGCCCTTAAGTCATTTCATTTTAATACACAAAAACACTGTGAACAGGATAATAAAGGACAAAAGGATGATGTGAATAATGATCATAATGTGGAAAGCTTCTTTTAATGTAGTATGACAGAAAAATAGAATATGAACTGAACATTTTTCTTTACAAATCGTCACTGCTGAGCTGAGTCGACAAAGGCATTGTGCATATACTATTTACACCAATTCAAATAAATAAAAAGGATTAAATATACAAGATAACAGTGACATCAACCCCACCAATGAGCAGAAAAATACAACCAAAACCAGCTAGCTTATAATAACTCCCATTAAATGAAACTGTTTATCCAAATACAGTGAGAAAGACACTTTCTGTGACTGTGCATTATTATTGCTCAAATGACTTATCCATTTATTTTGGGAATGACATCAGCCTTTATCATTCATCTGGCTTGATCAGATTATAATTTCCAGTTTTCTCCTCATTAGTGGGGAATGACTTCTTTATGAGATTACGCTCTTTCCTCTGGTCAGTGCTCGAACACAAACAGTGAAGAGACATCAAGCAGTGCAGATTGAGAACACATTGCATTTAATATGGCAGTGCTTTTACTTTTCTGATAACGTGAAAAATGTGTGTGCCTTTGTAACATAGTGTGCACTGAGCTATTCTATATTCTTTGTTTTTTTTTTATTTCAAAATGACCAAAGGGAAAAAAATACATATTAAACCACTTTTCTAAACGTTACAAAAAAGATGACAGTACCACAGCTCCTTTAATAAATGTTTACATCTCATTGAAACACGCACAAAACAATGCAGAAAAATTCGAATTTACAAATGCAAATTTTATAAATATATTCTCTGAAGTCCTAAGGCATCCCTTTTCCAGTTGGGTTGGACAACATTTGCTGACAGTTCATAACAGAAGGTTTAAAAAAAAATGCAGACCATGTACTATATGCCTCTCAAACAGTGGGCAAATGACATTTTTGGAAGAAAAGAATGCTAGCTTGAAAGGTTCTGAGTGTCTGGAGTAAAAATATTGCTTTATAAGACTCACGTATAAGAACTCAGGTTCTGAAATTTCTCACGCAGGTTTTTAACCAAACTATGCTGACCGTTCTCCGCTTTTTCCAATGAGCATGTTGGGTGACCTCCATCCATCCAAGCACTAAAGTTTTGCTCTTTACCGTTCGCTTTAAGTTCAGATTGTGAAAAAGCAAGTTGAATCTCATTACTATCCTCATCTCTTGCTGCCCTTTCCACAACAATTAGGTTGGACAGGGTATCTAGACCAGGGTCAAAAAAGTCGTCCGGTTGCTCAAGTTCATGTGATGTCCCCGCATCAAAATCTAAAGTATTAATTCTACACAGCGAAGGCAAAGCTTCAGCTTCAAGGGTCTTGCTGGAACATGTAGAATCTGTGGATGTACTTCTCTGCACTGAGACACAGTAAGAAGGGGATGAACAAGACAAGGAACGTGATGCTCCAGACTTCTCTGATGTCTCTCCGTCATCCAGAATACTCTCTGGAAAAGAGTAACTGCGACCCACTGGGACCGGACGAGAGAAAGCCGATACGTCCTCTCGGCTATTATATTTGGAGCGTAACTCTTTGACATCTGGCCAGTGAAAGCTCTCAGTTTGCACTGGACTTTGTGGTCTTTGGGCATTTAATCTGCAAAAGTATGGCAATTGAGGACTTCCAAGAGAACAGAGGCTGGAAGTTGGACTAGTAGTCTTAGAGTCCGGGATAATGTCCTGCTCATTCAAGGTCAGCAACAGTGTCCTGTCAGGCACGCCTATGCACAAAAGAGCAGTGGTTAAAAGTCTGCTTTAACAAATAAGGGTGCTTACACACAGAGTTTACAGACACTATGCCAGAGAACACTGCAAATCCATTGATTTCTAAAGGGAATGGTGCGTCGCAAGGATGTGGAGGAACTACACAAGGGTTTGATCAGTCATGCAATCCAAACTCTGATTTAGGAATCCATTGACCAATGAGGGTTTCAGATAGGAAAGTGCACTTGTGCTTTCGTAAATCCAATTCACTGGGTGCTTCTCATGTCTAATTTGTGCATCCTCGTTTTCCTTCCTCGCGTCTTAGCTCCACCCCCTTAGGATTCGAGGGAAGGATACACTCATGACTCCTCGGGAAGCTTCCTCGCTCCTCGCCTCCTCCCGGTGCAATTAGAGAATTGAGAAGTCCTTCAAGATGGCTGAGTTCGATCGGTTTCCGGGTCACGGGCTGGTGGACGGAAGAACGAGGAAACGAGGAAGCATCAATTTGAGTATTGAGAAGCACCCACTGTATTCCCACTTGATTTCAATCTTGACAACCTCAAAATGGATCTTACACATTCCTATCCATCAAATGCTCCATCAGAGCCATCTCTATATTGTAATAGTCTCAAGCCTTTAAGCAAATACCTGGATACCAATGGTCTGGATTGGCAACCAATAAGTTGTAAACAATCACCACTAAGATATCAGGCAAGAAACTTTGGGGAATTATTCCTCAAATAAAAGTGAATAATCAGTTTGGAAAAGCAAATGTCTACTCTAGACATGTGCCGGTATTCGGTAATGCGATAAATCGCGGTAATGAATATGCACGATATTGTTATCGCGGGCACTTCAAAATACCGTGAAAAATAATAGATCCGAATTTAGAGTTTTAGAATGCGCATTAGCTTATTTTCCATCAACCGTTAATAAAACCCAACTGCGTATATGCTGCGCAAAACACGTGCGCACTCTGATGTAAACAATCCCCACATAAGCACTGTGTGCATGCGGCGCAGTGCGCGCTCTAGTCTAATGTAAACAATCCTCGCATGGAGAAGAAGCATGGCGGAAAGAGGAACGCTGCCGACGATTTATCTCCTTTCTAAAAGCAGAACTGCCAACTATGAAGGTAAAAGAGTAGCTAAACTCGAAAACACATAGATGTGAAATTGAGAACTTCATAGCATTCAGCTTGAGACTCACGCAATCAACACTTTTCACAGGCTCTCACGCAGAGAAAAACCGCGGAGCAAAGATCACTGACACCGACAGACTAGACTAGAGAGAGCAGGTTACTTTTTATATGAAACAAATTCTCAGCTCTCAGGATCTGTCCATTTTATTACGAAATCCAGACAATAAATACCGTTTTGGCGCTTGTAAATGTGACGTGACAGATCACTGTAGCACCTTAGTTCAAGTGAACCGATCATCTGTTACTTTTTATTTAAAGATATAGTACAACTTCCCGAAAGGTATATATGCCTCATACATAATAGATCAATCAGTGTTTTACAATCACGGAAAGAGGTCAATAAAACTGCAGGAGAACAATCGTCACAGAACGTTACATTTTACCTCTCATTTGGCCATTTAATTACCAGCACATTAGTTGACTAGAAAAAATAGAGAGGAGAATTTTTCGCTACATATGTGCACTATATTACATATTTATTATATTTTTACTTATGTCATTAGGCTACATAATTATTATTATAATGAAAACCACATTATATTTAATTTGTTAATTTTAACCTTTAATAATAACAGCTGATAGGGCTTTCTGTATGTTTACAGAATTATGTGAGATATATTTTTTCTTGAGAAAAATGTACATGTAGGCTATCTACTGTAGTAGCCTACCTAATATTTATCCAAATGAGTTAAGATTGAATCAAGATTGAAATCAAATCAAGAATTGAACTGAAATCGTGAAAATTGTGTTAAGCAATAATACAAACAGTAGCCTACCAGTCACTGTACCATGTAAGGATTGTAACATGTTGTCACTAAACTTAATAAAATTCTGTTTAGTTATCAAATGTTTTGACAATCACAATTACACCTATTGTGATGCAAATTGTTTTTTTTAGATCCCCCCAATCCATCTGTTTCTCTTATGTAAATAAAATATCGTGATAATACCGTATACCGTGATAAAAGCTCAATCAATTAATCGCAGCATGAAAATTTGATACCGGCACATGCCTAGTCTACTCAGACACTACACCCACCTTTCTCCTTTCCCAGAGGTCTCTCCTCCATGACCGAAGACAGGTTCTTGGGTATGAAATTGATCTCTGAGATCTTGGGTCTCTGTCTTACTGCTGGTCTGCTGTTTTTGATCCGCTGACTGTATTGCCTGGCCAACTGGAACACTTTGTTTTTCATCTTCTCCATATCTTGAAGGACGAGGTCATCCTCATTGGCGGACCTTAAAGAGATGATCCTTGGTAGAGGAGGGTGGTGGACCTTGCAGCGCTCTTGGAACGTGTGATCCTCATTTGAATGGCTCCGAAACTCTTGAATCTTGTCCTTTTCTAAGATGTTGTTGATTGGGGATGAGGTTGAGCTTTCATCAGATTCTTCCAATATTAGTAGAGGTTCCCCAAGTCCACTATCAGAGCTCACCTTACTAGTTTCAGCTTTTGTTTCTTGTACAGGTGTAGTCATTTGGGAATTCTCTAAGTCCTGATGCTCTTCAGAAGACCCAGTTATCTCCACTTCCATGTCTTGCCACACCTTGACCATGTCAGATGCGGGCTGGAATTGCTCATTTTCCTTTTGAGGTCCAAGCACGGACTCTTTGCCATTTGCAGAAACCACAAAGTCAGAACTGTCCTTTGTTTTCTTTTCATCGTCGTCTAAGCCTGGTAGATTAAAGACAGACCATGAAGTTGGCCTTGTTACAGAAGACCCCCTCCTGTGTAATGCCACATCTTCGTCTGCAAGGTCATTGAGTTGTTGACTCAGATTGCGCACTAGGCCAGCAGGGATGTATGAAAGGCTTTCTCTGCGTTTAACACCAAAGCTGGCGTCCTGATTCTCAGCATGTTCGTAGTAGTGTCTAATCTTATGTATGAGCAATCGGTCCTTTTTGGAAAGGGTGTCTTGCTTCATTTCAGGTCTTTGGTCTGGAACGAACGGGCTGTCAGGAACAGTCTCTGTTAATTGTTCTGGAATAAATTCTTGGGATTGGTCTTTCTCTTGGGAATCTGAAGCTCCGCTTAGCAAACTGTTTCTTCTATCTTCCAAAGAGTCGAGATCAAATGACCCTTCAACTCCAAGACTACTTCTTTGAGAGAGGCTGCTGGTACACCGCTCTGGGATATCACTTGCCTTGTCCAGCATAGATGAAGACAAGAGTCCACCAGGCATTTCAACATCTACATCGACCTCCATATTCTGCACATCTTCTGATAGGTTACTTCTATATGGAGTCGTTCCTTCCTCAGTGGATGAGAAATCCACACTATCCTTCTTTATATTATCTCCAATTTCTCGTCCTCCATTATTGAAGTCTATTATCTTTGGATCAGTGTGGCATCGTGCCATTAATGTCCCACAGATTTCGGGATAATTATCTGATTGGTCCATCCTCATCTCCTCTGACTCTGTGTTCGGTGAACTGTGTTCCTCAGTTGTGCCCTAGAAAGTGTACAGAAAGAAGACCGTTATTGCTACGGGAAGCTATAAAGAAGATAAGAAAAGAGGATATGAAGATAACTTAATTCAATTCTAAACATTTCCCATATGGCTAAGTGACCAGAATGAAAGAACATGTGCAATTTGTATTTCCAACAAGTCCTTTTGTAAACCCTTTCCTCCCATTGTTTATGATTAGCCAATTATCAAAAGTGGGGTATGAGGTTCATAATACATGACGTTACCTGTCCAAAGAGAGTCAAAGTTTCGTTCATATCAGGCTTTTCTTCACAAGGAGTCTGGCTGCTCTTGTTCATTGGCCAGTTCTCCCAACAACCTTCTCTGTCCTGTAAGTACACAATACGGCAATTTAACAGATAAAAAGCGCTACTGAATGACAGCGTTCACATTTGACAGATGTCATTAATTCTGTGTGTACTTTAGCGACATTTCAACCTTTTGTAAACATTTGCAATTCATTTAAAAGCATCCATGCATTTCAATGTTTTTCCACAGACAACTGACCTTCTGAAATTGCTTTTGTGTGCCATCAAACAAAGCACAATAAAACAGGAACCTTTGTTTAATTTAATTACGGAAGGCAAGCCATCCGACCTCCACCCCTAAAATTTGACAGTTAAATTTCCCTTTGAAGTCGAACTTCAATCAAAAAAAAAAATCTCATTGTGGCTCCAAGTGCAAAAACACTTTGAGACACCCGACGTCCCGTATTATTATGCATTGGATCATAATAACCACAACATGCTGTAACTTCCCCATCATATGTAAACAATGCATTCTACATCAAAAATATTGATGTAGCATGAAATAAAACATTGATTCTTGAGACATGGGACAAAACAATATTACAAAAATAATGCATTATGAAGAGATGTAGAAACATTTTTCTTCAGTCATACAGCCCCGTTCTTTTCCGAAAGTCTCATAACGTCAATGATAAATGTTTAGAAAAATCACATTTTTAAGACGGCATTCAATTTGCAGGCCAAGAGACTTAAACAAGACACACATGCTTATGGATGATTAGTGGCCATGCATGCTGTTATGTCCATGCAGTGATTCATGCAACTGCACATTTAAGCATCAGAACTGTGGGTGCACAAGCAGAAATCAGAGTCGGCGTGCAGCAGATGGCAATGTGATTGATAGCATGGTTGTGGCGAGCCAGGTTATGCACAGAGAATAGAAAGCAATAGGTGACAGAGAGCCTCACCGTTGTGATCTGATCAAAAAGCAAAGCCTTGGCCCTATACCGCCAGCAGGAGATGGCGGCCAACACTGAACTGGCAAAGTCAGCTACCTGCTCAACCCCCATCAGATCTTCTCCGTTATCTCCTCCTCTCCGGTCCTCTGCGGTCGCCTTTGCGTTCTCTTCCTCGAGATGAAGTCTGCTCTCCTTGACGTCATACAGCGAGCTTGTGCTAGACTCAAGATCTTGTCCGTTCTGAACCATTCCAGTCTTCAGTTCTGGATTTGAGCGTGCCGTGACGTTGGTAGTGGGCAGTGTGGAAAGGCGCTCTTTATCCACTAATAGAGTACCTTCGCTGTCTGCATGCTGGGCGTCATAGAAAAGTTGTGCGTCTCAGTTAATTGGAGCTCATTAAAAAGTGAATTTACTTTTTTACTACTGCAATTAAGTATGAATTGCATTTATGCAGACTGATCTCATGAAACTGCGTATGTATGACACGCCAATTCCTATTTCCATTTTTGGCGTGCTATCAACACGCAAAATCGCTTTTCAGCGTGTTTATGAACGCCGTTAACTTAACGTTACATTACTGTATATACAAATATATGACCTACTCCAACCCCGTCCCTTAACCTACCCGTCACTGGTTAATACCATTTATGAGTCTTTCCCTGCCATCCTAGTAAGAAAAACTATCGCTCCCCAGATGTATATCAAAATTTTGGCTTTATTTCGCTCGGATTTTTAACGGCGTGTACATACACGCGGAATCACTCGGACATAACGGCGTAGACATACACGCATACACGCGGATAGCTGAAAATGCGTATAAATAACACGCCACTTGACTTGAAAGTGGCGTGTATGTTTACGCAAAAGTCATGATGTCATGTTGATTTATGAAATAAATGCACAACATATTGTTTCCCATTAATGTGATTTAGCATAAATGCACTACTGGTCTAAAGTACAGAATAATTAAGATATATTAATGTTTTGAAAGAAGGCTGCATTTAAAAACGCAGTAAAAATTGTGAAATATTATTACAATTTAAAATAATAGGTTTCTATATGAATATATAGTAAAGTGTAATTTATTCTTGTGATCAAATCTGGATTTTCAGCATCATTACTCCAGTCTTCAGTGTCACATGATCCTTCAGAAACCATTCTTGTATGATTTTCTGCTCGAGAAACATTTATGATTATTATCAATGTAGTGCTGCTTCATATTTCTGTGGATATCTCCGTGATACGCAATTAAGATAATGAATATTTTATTCATTAAGGATGCATTAAATTGCTCAAAAGAGACAGATTTATAATGTTATAAAAGATTATATTTCAAATAAATGCTGTTATTTTATAACTTTCTATTCATCAAAAAATCCTGAAACAAAATGCATCACGCTTTCCATAAAAAAGCAAGAAAATCAGTTTTCAGCATTGATAATCATCAGAAATGTTTGGAATATTAGAATGATTTCTGAAGGCTCATGTGATTAATATTAATAATAAAAGTTTTTACTGGATTTTTGATCAAATAAATGCAGCCTTGGTGAGCAGAAGAGACCTTTCAAAAACATTAAAAAACCTGAATTGTTACAAACTTTTGACCAGTTCTGCACATTTAGTGCCATCATAAAAGGTGAATTAAGCTTATATGAACTCTAGACATGAGAAAAGCTTGCATTGGAGAGCAAACATGCAAACCTTACCTTCAGCGTGCCTGAGCGACGTCCATCGACAAGTAAGATGATGCAAAGATGAAAGACAAAGATAAATAAAATGTTATTAAAATAGCAATTAAGTAACAGATTACCTATCTATTGTTTGTAAAGCATCCTGATATAAAGTGATTTTGGTAACTCTTTTTAATAAGGTTCGTTAGTTAACATTAACTAATAATGAACTGCATGCATACAGCATTTATTAATCTTTGTTAATGTTAATTTCAACATTTACTTATCTTAGTTAACATTAGTTAATGCACTGTGAACTAACATGGACAAAAATTAACAGTTGTATATTATATAATAACATTAACAAATGCATTGCTCATGGTTAGTTCATGTTAGTTAATACATTAACTAATGAACCATATTGTAAAGTATTACTGTGATTTGTATATTCTGATTACACAGCATGGCATTAAAAATGAGTGCTTTGCCAAGTCTATGCAAAGATAATTAAATCAACTGCAAACTTAGACACTCCCCACTGACATGAACTAATAATGAATTGCACGTATACAGGATTTATTAATCTTTGTTAATGTTAATTTCAACATTTACTAATACTTGATTAAAATCTTGTTAACATTAGTTAATGCACTGTAAACTAAAATGCGCCAAAAATGAACAGCTGTATTATTATTAACTAACATTAAAGGGGCTATGTGTAGGTGTTTTACTTAAAAAAAATCTTTAAGATAGAGTTTTCATTTGTACATTTATGAGCCAACCATAACGTAATAGAAAGAATGACAGCTTGACTGTCACCACGGTCGCCTCTATCAGCCTGTAGGCTTGTGTGTGTGTGTGGAGGAGTCGGTCCGAATTGACGCGAAAATTCACAAAATGTGACGTCACGCGCGTTCTCGTCTACTTGGGCTCACATCCGTACGGCAGCAGCAATCGCTAGCAGTGTTTAAAATGGACTCTGCGGACGGAAAGAAGCGACCAGCCTCCAGCACCCACGGACACTCCTCGTAAGTAAAAAAAAAAGCCTTATCTAGTGCGTGCGCACCGGAACAAGTATGAGACTGGCTGCAGTTTCTCTAATGGCCACTGGTGTCAGTAACGGTTAGAAATTTCAGAACTTCCGCAATACGCCTTTAACAAAGATGAACAAATACAGTAACAAATGCATTGCTCATGGTTAGTTCATGTTAGTTGTTGTATGTTAACTAATGAACCTTATTTGTATGCATTGTTACTGTGATTTTTATATTCTGATTGCGCATTAAAAATGTGTGTTTACTGTTTTGCCAAGTCTATGCAAAGATAATTAAATCAACTGCAAACTTAAACACTCCCCACTGATTTCCAAGACAGGAACAGGAAAAGCCGACCGAAGTTGGAAATGAGTTAATCTGGAAGATGTGAAAGAGTGTGTGTGATCGATGATGAGTAAAGATGCTTGGATTTTCTGCAAATTATAATGCACTCGTGCTGATGGCGAGCCAGAAACAGGTTTGTGGGCTGAAAGGAACTGGCGCATGACAAAGCCTCGGGCTGATGGGCTTCATAATTAACATCATTATGTGTGCGGGTGGAGGAGCGGGATGTGGCCTTTGATCCGGCGCAGGAGGGCGACTCGAGTCTTGTGTGTCTTTGATGCTAAAGCGGGCAGAGGGAGCACACACAGCGCATACGGGACACGTGTGTGTCTCCCACATGAGCGGACACACACACACGACGCACCTGCCGCGAGTCCCAGATGACAGGGATATGATTAGAAACTTTCTTTGTTTACCAACCGTATCTCTGATCTTTTGTATGACGGCGCTTCTTTAATCAATCAGTCAATCAAAATGGCATGCATAGTGGGAGAAGAAAGAAAAAATCTTATTTTATTTGCATATATTTTGTTTTCATCAAAGTGCATATATTTGCTAATACTGCAAGATGATGAAAACATTTAGTTAAAGTCCGCCTGTAGTCAATCATTTTATCCCTTAAAACTAATATCTACCCAAAATGACACATTTAAAATATTTTCCTCGGAAAAAAAAATCGTCATGCCTTAAAATATCTTGAATGTAACTCGATGTGCCTCATTTAGTATTCGTGGTTCTATGAATATGCAAATTAGCCCCGCCTCCACTCACTCAGAGATCCACTGGTTGACGATCACACGTTGATCTGATTGGTTACAAGGTAGTTTGTGACGTCAGAAACACCAGCGATTTCAAAGCGTGTTTTTGAGACTGTCTTTGGTTCACTGCAGTTTTAAGCAGAAAATACTCAGCAATGCTGTCGCTTTGTCTTAAAGCATATTAAAAACATATAAACAACATTAAAAGCTAGATTTTCACCACAGGGGGACTTTAAAGTTTAGCAAAATGTTAATTTTAACCATTGACATATTTTGTACATATACACTGAGATCCAAATGGCTTTCTAAATATATTTTTCTTTTCATCATCATATTAATTTCAACATCAACATAACCTCATGCCAGTTCATCACTATTTTATATTTTGACAAATTTTGATTATTAAAATCAAAAGTTGTATTTGTTAACATTAGTTAAAGCACTGAGAACTAACATGAACAATTGAATGTATAGTTAGTTGATGTCAGTTAACAAATGCCTCCTAATTGTAAAGTGTGAAATGCCATATAAAATGCCATATAAAATGCCATATAAAATGCAGATTATGAAATTAATTTGAGTAGGGATGCTCATTTCGGTTAATTTTCCTGACCGACAACCAGCGCTCGTTATCCGAGTATTAACCGTTAACTGATAAGATTATAATATTGAATTAAATAAAAATAAAATTGTGTGTCTGTGACTTGTTAAAAATAAAAATAAAATGTCACGGTTTTTTGTAACGTGCAAACAGCAGCATAAAGAACAGATCAACAACAGAACCTGGGATTCACATCAGAGTGACGACCAGTGTTTGGAATAACGCCGTTTAAAATAACGCCGTTAGGTAACGACGTTATTTTTTCAGTAACGGGGTAATCTAATTAATTACTTTTCCCGTCGTTACAACGCCGTTAACGTTACTGGACGTTAAATGCAATGCGTTACCACGGGCGTTGTACGACATTCAAGCAAATGTTGTTTGAAATCTTAAGTGGTCTAGTGGTAGATTGTTTGCCAAGTGTGTCAGAGGTTACGGATTCTAATCCGCCCTCGTATAGTTTTTTTTTTTCTCCCGTATCAAAACCGAATATGTTCATCAGTGGTTACAGTCCATATCAAGCAGGGACATGTTTGTGTGGTTCTTTTGTGATTTCACCGGAATGAATAGAGAGTCTCCACAACGGCGATAGATTGAAGAGCGCGCTCCGAGTGAAGACTGCGCGCGCGCCACAAGAGAACAAATGCAGCCGCGGCAACGAGCGCTCAGCTTGAGTTCAAAACCAAAACAATTTAACGCTAGATCTCTTATTAAATAGCGAACTAAATGAATGCTCTGCTAGTTAACTGGAGATATTTTATTTATTTGTTTCAAAAAGTGGTGAGTACAAAATGACTCAAAATCGATGCCTATGTGCGTTACTAGCCTATGCATTGATTGAATAAACTGTGTAATCCAAACGCACCCCTGGCTCACACAGCTAGTGAGGAGGTGGATTAATAAGTGCAGGATAAACCTCTTGCTGTCTGTCGACGTGCAATAAATATAGAAAGTTATGTACAAACACCTGTCTGTTCTACTCATTTTAACTGACTTGTGAAAACTGCAAAAAAAATCCAAATTCTTTGACATATAGCAACTTTTTTTTTTTGACAGTAACGCAAATAGTTACTTTCCCTGATAACGAGTTACTTTTATTATAGAGTAATTGAGTTACTAACTCAGTTACTCTTTGGAACAAGTAGTGAGTAACTATAACTAATTAATTTTTTTAAGTAACGTTCCCAACACTGGTGACGACTGAGAAAAAAATAATAAAATAACATAAATAAAAAACCTAAAACACACAAAAAAGGGTCAACTTAAATAATTAACAAATTAAGATGACAAAAAGAAAACAATGAAAAAGTTAAGCCCCATTTTGTGGTCTCAAAATTTTGTGCATCAACATATAACAAAAAAAAAACAGTTACCTTTAGTGCTTCGTACAATTCGTTTTCCCGGTTCTGTCAAAGATAAACAGGACAAGATAAGTCACCATGAAATCAAAACTGACCATTCTTAGTTTTTTAATGGATTATTGCAGTTTATTATAAATTATGGTAACACTTTATTTTACGGTGATCTTGTTACATATGTTACATAATAATAATAATAATAATAATAATAATTCATTACATTTATATAGTGCTTTTCTGGACACTCAAAGCGCTTTACATAGAAGGGGGGGAATCTCCTCAACCACCACCAATGTGCAGCATCCACTTGGATGATGCGACGGCAGCCATATTGCGCCAGAACGCTCACCACACACCAGCTTACTGGTGGAGAGGAGACAGTGATGAAGCCAATCAGTATATGGGGATTATTAGGAGGCCATGATGGACAGAGGCCAAGGGGCAAATTTGGCCAGGATGCCGGGGTTACACCCCTACTCTTTATCGAAGTTCGAAGACTCTTTCGAAAGACATCCTGGGATTTTTTGTGACCACAGAGAGTCAGGACCTCGGTTTAACGTCTCATCCGAAGGACGGTGCTATTTAGACAGTATAGTGTCCCCGTCACTATACTGGGGTGTTAGGACCCACACAGACAACAGGGATAGCACCCCCTGCTGGCCTCACTAACACCTCTTCCAGCAGCAACCTGGTTTTCTCATGAGGTCTCCCATCCAGGTACTAACCAGGCTCAGCCCTGCTTAGCTTCAGTGGGCAACCAGTCTTGGGCTACAGGGTGATATGGGTGATATGGGCTACAGGGTGATATGGGCTACAGGCTGATATGGGCTACAGGGTGATATGGGCTACAGGCTGATATGGGCTACAGGGTGATATGGGCTACAGGGTGATATGGGCTACAGGGTGATATGGGCTACAGGGTGATATGGGCTACAGGGTGATATGGGCTACAGGGTGATATGGGCTACAGGGTGATATGGGCTACAGGGTGATATGGGCTACAGGGTGATATGGGCTACAGGGTGATATGGGCTACAGGGTGATATGGGTGATATGGGCTACAGGGTGATATGGGCTACAGGCTGATATGGGCTACAGGGTGATATGGGCTACAGGGTGATATGGGCTACAGGGTGATATGGGCTACAGGGTGATATGGGCTACAGGGTGATATGGGCTACAGGGTGATATGGGCTACAGGCTGATATGGGCTACAGGCTGATATGGGCTACAGGGTGATATGGGCTACAGGGTGATATGGGCTACAGGGTGATATGGGCTACAGGGTGATATGGGCTACAGGGTGATATGGGCTACAGGGTGATATGGGCTACAGGGTGATATGGGCTACAGGGTGATATGGGCTACAGGGTGATATGGGCTACAGGGTGATATGGGCTACAGGGTGATATGGGCTACAGGCTGATATGGGCTACAGGGTGATATGGGCTACAGGGTGATATGGGCTACAGGGTGATATGGGCTACAGGGTGATATGGGCTACAGGGTGATATGGGCTACAGGGTGATATGGGCTGCTGGCTGATATGGCTGCTGGATATGGCTACATGTACTTACCGGAGTAATAACAGTAAATTATGCATAATTACATGCAACTAACCAATGACACCTTAAAATAAACTGTGACCCAAATTATTTATCGGTTTTAAATTCATCGTAATCTTAAATCAGAATAAGTTCCTCTTGCAGCATCTCTTCTCTGATGATGTGGGCGGGGCTATAACCTGTCACTCACATGAGTTTAGCCAATAGCAAACCAGAGTCCTGCAACGGGTCGGGTACCCGCGGATACCCGCGGGTACCCGCATAAAAGTGTCTAAAACGGGTGGATTGTAATCATTCCTAAAATTCACGGGCGGGGATGCGGGCGGATAATGAACTCCTTGCGGGCGGGTAGCAGCGGATGAAAAATATATGCAATATTTGTGTCTAAATTGCCATTACACATACGCAACAACGTTATGACCTTTGGACCCATCACGTCACCACTGCGTCAGTGCGACTTTCGTTTATGCTTGCGTTGCATGAGTAGCCATAGGGAGTAGCTATTGATGATTTAAAAGTAAAGTTGGCGAGTGGAGTACGGTATATAAAAGTGTTAAGAACGAGCATACAAAAACATTTCCCAACCTGATTGCACGGAATGTTCTCTCCATCCCAGCATCGAGCGCTGCGAGTGAGAGAGAGACTTTTCCAGCTGGATTTGTAATTCAAGAACGGAGAACGCAACTTAAACCATGTGGACGATATCCTTTTCCTGCACAGTATAACTTAAGGCAAAGTAAATGCATAGGATACTGTTTGTGAGCGACAGGCTCAGATAGGTTGTATTTTTTTCTTGTTCTTTTTTTCTTTTCATTAATAGCCAGATGTTTGCGTTATCAGGTTTCATAGCCTATTTAGGTGCCGATGTAGGCTACTTGAATGGCGCAAAACAAAGCACACTTTAGCCTGTTTCATGAGGCTATTGTGATGTTGAGAGAGGTGCGAGATAAAATAATAAAGGACTTTAATTGGAATGATTTTAGCGTGTGTGATTTATCACGGGTCGGGTAACGGGCCAAATATTAACGGGTCTGGGCGGGTGCGGATTTAATTTTGATATTATCACGGGTGACGGGTCGGATCTGGTGCTGAACTTTGCGGGTACGGGCGGGCGCGGGTCTCCAAAAATGGACCCGTGCAGGACTCTGTAGCAAACCACAATCATCCAATCAATTACACACAGACACAATTAAGCCCCGCCCACATTTGTTCTAGTTCTAGAAGTGTTTCACTCGAATACAAGTCACAATAGGGTTAGGGTTGGGTTAAGGTTAGGTTGGGTTAGAACGAGCTTGAGAAAAATTTGAAATTGTTGCATTCTGTCTCCATTTTCAAGAAAAATCTTAAGGAAAATTGCTCATAACATATGATTGTTGAACATTTCGTAAGTGTTATACTTGTGCTGGGATCGTCTGTTTGTTTGTGGTGTTTGTTTTCTGTTGTATTTATATATTTGGTGTCTATGGTATATTGAGATGTTGGTTTGTATATTATATGTTGTATATTTATGTTATCCCCCCCCCACCCCCACCAAAAGCTTTTAGTAGCTTCTTTAATATTCTTCTACATATGACCATTGTTCCTTCTGAAATTGTGTATAAATGATACAATGATGACGTGTGAAATAAATGAAACGAATAGAGAAGAAAAATGATCGTCGACTTCCCTTTCATGCCGACTTAAAACAATTCTACAGTGTAAATTTAGTTCTGCATTTGAACTTTCGCTTATATGAGCGAAGACTCAGATTCCCTCACCAGAACGTCTCCGTTCCTTCAGTGAAACTCCAGAGGAATCGTCCGTCTGAAAGGACGCCGCTTTCTTCAGTCTGTCTGGGCTGTACCGGTACTTTACTGGGCCTGAGAAGAAGAGACAACGAGTAAAGACAAAACAGATCGAGAACAATACTAACGTTAGTCATTCCTAAAGGGTTTCTGTGTATTAAATGTTGAAAATCAGCTCACATGTTGAGTCCATGTCCAGGATGGCGTCTTTGGCCTGAAAGTAATTGCAAAGTGTTTAAAAATACAATATAGCCGATTCAGATTTCAGTTTTCTAACTTTAGTTAGTGTGTAATGTTGCTGTTTGAGCATAAACAACATCAAGTAACGACGCTCAAAGTTCAAAGCAAAGGGAGATATATATATTTCTTTATTACAGAAATCGCTTTTTAAGGAAAACTACAATGAGCTTCTTCATGGGTTAGTGACATCACTAATCCTAAAATTTACATAACCCCGCCCCCGGGGACGAGATTTATAGATTATCATGACTCAATATGCTAATCAATGACTTGACGATAGTTAATCCTTCAGAAATGTTTCATTCTTACATGTTGTCACTTCTTCTCGAGTCTCTCTATCTTTATCCAACTCCGGTTTGAACATAAAAGGCTAAAAGCTTTTGAAATTTCTAAACTGAAACACATGAGCTCTTGAAGCTCCGCCCCCTTGTGCGGCTCATTTGCATTTAAACGGACACACACAAAAACGGCACGTTTTTGCTCACCCTCAAAAAGTGCAAATTTTAACATGTTGTAAAAAAGGATCTGTGGGGTATTTTGAGCTAAACCTTCACATACACACTCTTGGAACATCAGGCTTATTTTACATGTTGTGAAAAGTGCATTATGGGACCCCTTTAAACATTCACGGATCTGTTGCACGTGACGTACTTTTTGTGGTATAACCGCGTGATGGTTCTCCAGAATGAGTCTCTTTATGTGATGAGCCCAGAGCTTCTTCTCTTCCACGGTTCTGGCCTGTGAAAATGACAACATGTTTAAAGCAAACACAACGCAGCGTGTGTGTGTGTGTAGTCTGTGAGCTCATACACACCTGAACTGTGTGCGGCTGCTTCGGGTGCTTGTAGTGCATCACGCTGAACCGAAGCGAATCTTTGGCACTCTCTATCAGCGTTAGTGTTGAACACTGAACACAAGCAAAACACGATTACCAGCTTCTTACCGGTTACACTCACCTGTTGATCAGCTAACGAGATGTGTGTCATTCATTACACTGAGAAACGTCATGCATAAAACAGCAGCAGCAATATGATCAAAGATACTGAGGCATTTGCATAAGAAGAATTACTAAAATTATTTCATTAAATTGGTCAAATTTTGTACATAAATACAGAATTCAATGTGAGCTTTGAACAGAGCTATTGGAAGACAGCAAACAATCTGATTTATTATTTTTTAAATAAAAAACCCAATATAAAACCGGATGAGGAAACAATATGTGAGAATGAAAGGAGATGATGGTGTAAATCAGGATGGAGGGGGTTAAATAAATAAATAATAATAATAAAAAAAAATACAATTATTTCTAAATTATAAATGAAAAGAACAAAAAAAGTAAATAATAAAATGGTTACTAAAATGAATAAAACAATTCAAATGTAAAAACAAGAAATCAATCATTTTAAAATAAAATAAAAACTTACTAAAAATGAATAAAATAATAAAAATGTAAAAATGAAAAAAATAAATAATTTTAAAATAAAACACTAAAAATGAATAAAATAATAAAAATGTAAAATTAAAATCAATTAATTAAAAATGAAAAAATCAAAATAAAACAAAAAAAATTAAATAAAATAAAAGAAATAAAAACAAGACACTTATAGTACTAAAAAAGATGAAATATTTAAGTAAACATTTTAGGTCAAAGGGTTTCAGACAAAAAAAAAAAAGAGTTTGATAATCCTTGGTCTAAATAACACGTATAATATGATATACCGAGATATGAGTCTTGAAGACGTAATGCTCTCCTCTTTTCCTGGTGATGAGCAGCATCTTATCAAACAGGAACAGCGTTCTCTCGTTCTTGGCCCGGTGGACGGGGAACGTTCCTTCCAGAACCAGCTCTCCGTACGTGGCCAGATCAGGACCCTTCCAGTTGAGGAGCAGAGACTGGACCTCCTGCACGCACAACAGAGTACAGTAGAATAGAGTTGAGTAGAGTTAAACAGAACAGAGTAGAATAAAGTAGAACAGAACAGAGTAGAACAGAATAGAGAATAACAGAGTAGAACAGAATAGAAACGAATAAAGAAGAACATAATAGAGTAGAGTTGAACAGAGTAGAAACGAATAAAGTATAACAGAATAGAGTAGAATATTCGTTTCTACTCTGTTCAACTCTATTCTAGTCTACTCTACTTTATTCTACTCTATTCTGTTATACTTTATTCGTTTCTACTCTGTTCAACTCTACTCTATTCTACTCTACTTTATTATACTCTATTCTGTTCTACTTTATTTGTTTCTACACTGTTCAACTCTACTCTATTCTACTCTACTTTATTATACTCTATTGTGTTCTTCTTTATTCGTTTCTACTCTGTTCAACTCTATTCTATTCTACTCTATTCTGTTATACTTTAATAATTTCTACTCTGTTCAACTCTATTCTACTCTACTTTATTATACTCTATTGTGTTCTTCTTTATTCGTTTCTACTCTGTTCAACTCTATTCTAGTCTACTCTACTTTAAAGAAGAACACAATAGAGTATAATAAAGTAGAGTAGAATAGAGTATAATAAGGTAGAGTAGAATAGAACACAGTAGAGTGGAATAGAACACAGTAGGGTTAAGTAGAATATAATAATTTAATGCTACACACAAACTTTACTGCAACATCAGCATGAACATGCGCTGGTAACAGACTCAGTGTGTGTGAGTGAGCGGAGGAGGTGCCTGATCAAAGGCACAGTAGTGTCAGTTCTTGGCTGGTTCTGTGCAGTAATCAGTGATCTTTAACCACCCGTACACGTGCTGACCCAGATCCATTAATGAACATCCTCCACATCATGAGTCATGACTTCACTTTATAATTAATCTGTTCGCATGACACTCATTAACATTGCAAGTCGAATACGGTCATATTCCGTCCGTTAATGCGACATGAGGGTATATAATAATCAAGATCATGTCATTATGAGAGGCAACAATATTACTCTTACTTCATTAATACTGTGACTAATTAATGCTAATCATGTCCTGCACAAAAACACTGGACAGGTTGGTGTTATTTTAGTATCACTGAGATGCTACCATGGTATTTATTAATATTTTGAATTCGTTTTTATTGTGTTTTAATTTTATTTGATATTTTGTGTATTTTTGCCTATTCAACACTCTAAAAATGCTGGGATGTTTTAACCCAATTTTGGGTCAAATATGAACAAACCCAAATGTTGGGTTAAAAATGTAATGTAAAAATTTAACCCAACGGCTGGGTTTGTCCATATTTGACCCAAAGTTCAGTTAAAACAACCCAGCATTTTTTTAGAGTAAAATTATCAAAATAAATATTTTTGCATTGGCATTGGCAACTAGCTGATATCTATATATATTTTTTTTACATTTTCTTTTATTTCAGTGAATGTAATGTAATGTAATGTTGTTGTTGGAACTGGTGCAGACCTGAAGCCGGACTGCATGCTCGTGTTTCCTCTTCATGTCGTTGATGTACCAGGCGACTCCCGTCATGCTGTCGATGGCCTCGATCACCACATCATACCCGTCCTGCTCTCGCTCAAAGTGTCTCGCTATCTCCTTCAGAAAGAAGAGAGAGACCGTCAAACATCACTGAACACACAGATCACAGGACAAATGACCAGATATTGCAACTCAACACATTTCAACATGCAATCAAATTAGCCATTTTGCATAATTAATCTGTGGAAATCTGTGTCCCAAACTGGATTTTATAAAAAGTTTGTTTAATTAAATAAATAATGAAATGCAAAATTCAGATACATAACTAGTTTCAAAATAAAAACAATAATATTTAATTTCTATATCTGCATGTCACATGACCATTATCTGACATCAGATGACAGTGAATATGCAAATGTGTTTTTAAATTATTGAAATATTAACTTCTTTAATGAAAATCTCAAAGCTTTATGGTGCAACTAACAGTGTTATTTTTTATTAATTTTAATATTTTCTGTTTTCATTTACATTTTATTTTAAGTACATTTTCTGTGTGTTTTTGTCATTTATATTTTGTTTATTTTGTTTTAAAATGTCTGTTTTTGCTCATTTTTATTTCAGTTTTGCGTTATCTATATTGTAATTAAGTTTAACAAAATGAAAGTGAGAAATGTTGCCTTGGAAACTAGCTGAAATAAAATAATTTTGTATCTGTCAATGTTTAGTTTAAGAAACAAACAGTTCATGGTTTTAGTTTTAGTGAACTTTAATAACCCTGGTAAATAGGAAGGGAGGCAGGGAAATCATATTAACTAATAATCACAAACAGAAAGTCAGAAATTCATTGTTTAATCAAATTTTGCTGTATAAAATAAAGCCCCACACAACATCATTTCCTGCTGAATATTCCCACTACATTATGAATGCCTATTTATGCTGTTGTGGGAGAAGAGTGAACGTCAGCAACACTAAATATATATGTAGTAGAAGGAAATCCAAGGCACTCGTCTTAGGAATTGATAAAAAGCCTTTATTTGACTGGCTATTTCATAATAGAAAATTTAAAAGACATGGGGGAAAAAACAACCCACACGTAGCGGCACAAACGGCCTTCTTCAGGGTACCCTGAAGGAGCCGCTACGCGTGGGTTGATTTTTGACCATGAGGAGCACGAGTGTGACTATTTTTTACAAGACCATTTAACCTTTTCGAATCATGTCTATGATTTTTTTTTGTTCACACAGAAAGTAGCAAAACCTTTACCAAGTTCCGTACCATTCCAATGAAGTTACTTTTTTTTTTTTTTTAAACGTAAAATTTTTCGAAACGAAAATAATAATAATAATAATAATTTGAGCGAAGAGCACCCTGGTTCGTTGTTTTGCTGTAATGTAGTCCTGCAGTGCTATAACCCCTCCACCTCCCCAGCTCCACCTGCCTAGATCTGCTACAGGATTACTGTATGTCTATATATATGCATGTGTATTTATGCAGCATTATATCTTGCATGCTCACAGCAGCGTGTGTGTGTGTGTGTGTCTATTAGCAGTACCTGAAGCAGCAGGTGATATTTCAGGATCCTCTGAACCGGTTTGAGCAGGTATGAACCCAAAGGAAGAGAGCGCTTGAGCGACGCCTGTCGATCCCTGAAGAACTTGGCCAGAGTTTTATTCCTCAGACAGTCCGTCAACACGGCCACTGAACTAAAGACAGAGACACGGACACTTCAGTCTGTGAGAGACTTTGCTTCACGCATCAAAAATCATGATGAAAATGTGCCTCTGACGCATGAATTACTATTTTGCTTGTTTGCTAGAGGCACATTTGGTCCTTTTTTATCAGTCATGTTGAATCTATGATATTACATAAACATACAATGACATAAAAAATGTATTGTGGATATGTGTCAAAAGTTATCACCCCCTGGTGGTTTGCATGTCACATCACACTTTGAAGAAAAAAGACTTTTAAAGACGCAGTGGATGTCATGCACTAAAGGGTTAATTACAACAAATCAAAATCGACTATTTTGCATAATTAATAATCAGTGTAAAAATTATGTAAAAAACTGGTTCATGAGTTGATAAAAAGCTAATAATTAAATTAGGGATGCAAGATATATAGGTATCGGACAAAACATGTTCATTTTTATTGTTATAGTTATCGGCCCAGTAAAAGAAAACAAAAAAAAACATTACAGCTGATAAATAATGCATTGTATAAACTACAAAAATGTATAATGAGAATATTATATTATTATTGTGTGTTTAGGACATGGATTTTAAAGGTGAGACTTTTGTTTCTACAATCAGGCTCTCAAAAATTATATTAAAATTAGGATTTGGATTTATCGGCTATCGGCTTTCAGATAAAACAAATTATCGGTATCGGCCAAAATTGGTGCGTCCCTAAATTAAATTATTAAATTTATAACAATATATAAAACAATACAAGTTAAACACTCCCTAAATGTGTTTACCTGCGACATCAGAGAACTTTGAATATGCCAATATGTTAATTTATTGCGAATTTGCGACATCAGAGAACTTGGAATATGCAAATATGTTTATTTATTGTGACATCAGATAACTTTGAATATGCAAATATGTTAATTTATTGTGACATCAGATTACTTTGAATATGCAAATATGTTAATTTATTGTGACATCAGATAACTTTGGATATGCAAAAATGTTAATTTATTGCGACATCAGATAACTTTGAAAATGCAAATATGTTAATTTATTGAAATATTTACTTAAAAAACGCAGGGTGACTTAAAAATTTTAGGTAAAAAAGCTGTCAATTTTTTTTTTTTTTTTTTTTTTTTTTTTTAGAATTCCTGTTATAAATGAAGAAAACTGATTTAATAAAAATCTTATGATACAACCAGCAGTGTTATTTTAGCGTCACTGAGATACCAGTTTTGATGGTATAGTTATAGATATATATATATATATATATATAAATATATATATATATATATATATATATATATATATATATATATATATATATATATATATGTATAGTGTCAAAACTCATCACCTCTGCTGGTTTTCATGCAACAACACACTTTGACGGAAAAAAATAACTTTTAAAGATTCAGCGGATGTCATGCATAGTCAAGAGTTAAATACAACAAGAGCATGAGATATTATATCTAAACCATCATAGGAGTCTGAAATTAGTGTGGCAACATCCTAAAACAAACAACCCAACCCAACCCAACCGGGACCCGTTCTGCATCCCAGCAGGCTCGTGTCACTCAAACTGTGTGTGTGATGTGCTTTATGAAGGACGTTATTGACTCAGAGGAATAATCTGTCACACGCATCAGCGCCGACACACACCGGAGGCAGAACACACTGATTTAACCCAGCGCTTTACTTACTTTGGGTAGTTCGTACAGTACTGCGTGTAGATCTCGAAATGGTTGCTCTGCAAAGGAAATACGAGAAGTTATAAGTATTGTAAAGGAATGTGAATATTAATAGGTATATTTTGTAGCTAGTACCTTGTCCACAAAGCAGCGGGCGATGGCCACAGGATCACCGGCACACATGTCTAAAGACTGCAATAACTCACTGCAAAACAAAACATTTTATTATGGTGACTTATTGATCATAATAACCTAACAATCATGAAAACAAGAGTTTTTTGATGATAGTGATAAATGAAGGTTTCACAAATGACAATGTTTGACTGTAAATGTGTAACACTTTACAATAAGTTTCCATTCAATAACATTAATTTACTGTACATGAACTAACATTACAAGGATCTTATTGTAAAGTGTTAACAATAAATCTTAACTTATGATGAACAATATTTAAAGGGATAAAAATGATCAAGCAAGATGTAAATTAAACATGCATTTGGTTATGAGTGATGATAACTCACACATCTGAAGGTTCACAACACACAACACACACACACACACACACACACACACACACACACACACACACACATTTGTATTGACGCAAAAAATGTGATGGTTTAAACTACAGATTTAGACTATTAAATATAAAAACTATTTAAACGTTTTAAAATGTTGACGAACAAAATGACTAAAAGTGAGCAAATATATTATATATATATATATATATATATATATATATATATATATATATATATATATATATATATATATATATATATAATAATAAACATTATTTTTTACTTGTATTTAATACAAATGGTCAGTATACAATTTTTTTTAAAAATACAAACAAAACAGTTCTATACCGATATAAATTAAATATCATAATTTAAAAATAAACAATAAATACACTTATTAATAAATCATAAAAAGTGTAATATGTTAAATATTATAATTACAAAAATGTAATAAGGAAATAATTTACATAATAATTGAATAAATTAAATTATTATAATAATAAAACAAATAATTGCAATAAAATAAGTACAATAATAATAATAATAGCAGTTGCATTAAACATTTTTATCAATCTATTTACTGTATTTAAATATATAAAAAAGTTCTGAAAATAATATAACTTTTGGTCATTGCTGATATAAATTAAATATTATAATTATAAAAATGTATATGCACAAAAATATGCATAATATTAAATATAATTACAAACAATTTAATAAAATAAATAATTAAGATAAATATAATAGCAATTTTATTATAAAATTATATTAATTTAATTATATTAAAACATAATTTATCATCAATATATTGTACATTTTCAGGATCCTCAGTAATATTATGTTTTAGCAAAAAGTAAACAGAAACAGCTTTGAAACATTAAGAACCCAAACTGGACATTTGAATGTCCTAAAGTCCAGATCCGACAGATCATGAGCAGCGATGTTGACCAGAAACAATTTACATCTGAAGCCAGAGAACATCTTTCCTCATTTACATGAATACAATGTAAACACATCAGGCCTGAATAAATCCATGATTATGTCTGAACATGCTTTTGCAAGTATGCTTTATTTATCAGCTCTAAATGACACTACACACATTAGGAAAGTTTTCATCGCTGCAGAATTTTTTTTCTAGATTTAGAATATAATATAATTCATAGATTTTTTATAGAGTTATAACAAAAATCTAAATAACTGGCTTGACACTGCTGTACATTAATATATGTGTGCATTGCATAAAAGTGATAAAAATGTGTATTGCATAAGTCATCATGGTTAATCTGACCTGTTGAACTCGTAAATGTGTTCAATATTCCCGAACAGCGAACACACTTGCTCTGGGTTGATGGGAAGGTTCCTGGTGTCTATGATGTGCACAAGATAATCCTGCAAATTGGAAAAAGAGCATAAATATGATTTGAGACTCAAACACTGCTAAACTATGATGATGTTGATGGTGTGATGCTTTGAGCAGATCAGCAGAGGGCGCTAGACAACTGAAGGAAACATGCACACAAAACACCTTTACTTGCAAATGAACTGGCCTTCTAAAGCTCATAAATGATAATCATACAGAAATAATCAAAACATTTCATCATAATAAGGATATCTATTCTGTGTCTTGGCTTTGCATACAAATGTTATTTTTTGATGCATCATTGACTACAAAGCAGCATAGTATATGAATATTATGAGTATTCTTTCATTCTTTCAGTACCATGCTGTTAATATGATATATATATATCTAATATATATATATATATATATATTATATATATATATATTATATATATATATATATATAATTAAAGTATCGTGGTGTTAGTAACGGAGATGCCACAGCACTTCTTTATAAGGTTAGCTGACTGATATCCAAACACTAAAGTTGTGCTCAACACTAATGACAACAAACACACACACAGTAAATCAATTGCAATACATTGATTTAATGCATTGATAAAATTTCTACATTAGAAAAATGAAATTCAGCTTTTTTGGCATTACAGTAATGAGAATGGCATAAAAAATTGTCATAATATAAAAAAGGGCCCCTATTATGCTATTTTAAAGGCCCCTAATTTTGTTTCTAATTTAGTCTTCTCGTACAACATGTTCACATGCAAAAACACTTAAATTTTTCTCATAATTTTCCCTGCACTTCAGCTCTTTTCTCTCAGTGTCTGAAAGGGTTAGTTTAAGGATTCAGTCTCTTTAAGCTCCGCCTGTCTGAGAGCTGCTCTGCTCTGATTGGTCAGATGGCCCAGTCTGCTGTAATTGGTCAGAAATCAAACGCTCATACATATCTGAATCTCAGCTCTTGATCACAGTGATACGAACAGTAACGATGACGTGGGTTTTACCGTATCAATCTCAGAAAACAGCGTCTTCTCGACACGAGCAACACAAACCAAACTCTTCCAGTCTCAGATAAACTAGTGTTTGAGGGCGGGGCCAAGAGATGCTGTTCAGCCAATCGGGAGACATTATGCAAATTATCTACAAACTTACGCAAAAGTGAGACTGAATTACTGACGACTCGTTTCAGTTCAGAATCTCTTTCTTTTACAAGACAAAAACTCAATTTATCTTTGAAACTTTGCAGAGCTTTTACATTCACAAACAGCTTTATATTAACACACTCATGAAAGGCCATATCCGAAAAAACCATAATGGGGCAATTTTATTATTATTTCTAATCTAAGCTTTCTGTAAAACTGACAGATGCATGTAAACCATTTACACTGTGCTGCTCCAAATACGCCCGAAATCAAGCAGGCCACATTATAGAAGGCATGACTACACACACACACACACAACACACACACACACACACAACACACACACACACACACACACACACACACAACACACACACACACACCTCACCACACCACAAAAAACATACACACCACCAACACACACACACACACGCGTCATATAGAATGGCTGGACTGCCAGGTTTGGCTGTGATTCAGAGAGCCTCGGCTCAGGGAGGAGTTCAACATCCTTCACCCGAAGAGCAAACATAATGAGCAGATATTCTGCATGACAGCCTCCATTATACACCAGCATCACATGATCAGCTCAGCAGAACATGCAGATTACATGACAGAACCAGCGGACATCTGAAGGACCATCAGTGTGAAGGACTGGGAAAACCAGACGCTCTTAAGAGTGTGTGTGTCCGTTTGCAGTGTTTGCAATGACCAACAATCTGTCCAGTTTCACCCAAACACATGTCAAAGCAGGGAGGGTTGTATGTGTTGTGGTGTGTGGTGTGTGTGTGTGTGTGTGTGTGTTGTGTGTGTATCACCATATTTGGACATTTTCCTGTAGTTTACATTGACCAATGCCAAACCCATTCATTATTTTAGAAAGCACTTCACAGCTACACACGTAGTTCAAAAGTGCTCAGCAATCACGTATAATATACAAAATAACCTAAACTTAACAAGACACACACTTCGGCACTAAAGATATTTCCAACAGGAAGTCCATGTGATTATTTAAGGAGCTAAACTAAGAACTGAGAAACACATTCAAGAACATTAATGGACTCCGATTTCAAATTCCCAGACGATCCTATTAACATATGACATCAGTTTCTGACTGTAAAACACACACCGCTCACGAGAGCCCAATTATAACCCATATTTAAGACCCTTCAAACTGGTCCCTCTGACCCATAATAATTATAAACATCATAATGGAGTAAAAGGCTCTTTTCAAAACCTTTCAGGCAAAACTAAGTTCAGTATTAGTGGATGCAGGGTTCGCTCAGATACTGTAAAATTAAACTTTTTAAGCACTACTTTTTTGGTTTTCAAGGACTACAATCTGAGATCTCACTTATCAAACATTATCTTTATTACCTTTCAAATTCGAAAGAAATGAAAATACATAAAGGACAATTAACTAATAAAAAAATGGAACAAATAAAGTGGAGCACATGCAATTGCCATTGAAAGGATATTATGACAAAAGCTCCATTCATGCGAACTTAACCTATTTATTACTTAATAAATCTACTTAATCTATTTATAATCACACTCAATCTATTTATTTGTGAATTTGATATTTTTTTGTGAATCTCTTTACATTTATTTGTGAATATTGTTCTATTTATTTGTGAATATTTATCTATTTATTTGTGAATTTGATCATTTTTCGTGAATCTCTTTATATTTATTTGTGAATATTTATCTATTTATTTGTGAATATTTATCTATTTATTTGTGAATATTTATCTATTTATTTGTGAATATTTATCTATTTATTTGTTAAAGGGCACCTATTATGGCATTTAAAATGTTCCTAATAATGTTCTGGGAGTCCCCAACAACAGTTTTACATGCATGCAATGACAAAAAACACTTTTGTTGTCTTATAATATGCATTTATTTTTACCTGATTTGCTCACCGACTCTCTAATGATTCGTTTGACGACTCATTTGTCCAAACCCCGGTGATTGGTCAGATGACCCAGTCAGTTATATTTTGCGTTAGCCCAAAGCTTAAACATATTGATAAAGCACTGCAGTACTACAATACCTTCACATAATTTCAATATTTCAAAAAACTAAAAAAAATGACATTGAGACTATAAGCTATGAGTGTAAATCTCACTCTCTACACACACACACACGCACCAACGCATCATCACACACACACACCTATTCACACACTAACAAACACACACAACAAACCACACAACACACATAAACAAAATTATTAACAGTACTTAAGTTTTATCGAGAGGAACCATCAATAAACTTGTATTGAAGTTCCTATCAGTATCAGGGACTCGCGAATCCACACTTAAAGCATTTGTGTTTGTGAAGCGATCGTCATTAAAATAACGCGAACACAGCTCAAGGTGCTATACTTGTGTGGTATAGTTTAAATATAAACTCTAGCACTGATTTCACATGCTGTCCTGGGCAGTGAAAAAAAAGTTTGCTTTGATTCGCACTTCAGAACAGCGTCTCGTCATATGTTTCAGTTTTCTCTGTCTGCTCGGCCATATGAGTTCGAATTCAATAACTTTACAAGTGACGTCGAAGTTAAGAAAATGCATGTTTGTCTATCGATTCTCACGATTCAGATCGATTTATTTGATGACAATAACTTTGCATACGGGAACTTTCTATTTAAAATTTGCAGATGATTTTTTCATGAATCTATTACCTACTAAAGTATTTAAATTCATGATAGGACTTAATTTATCATTTATTTGTGAATTTATATTTTTTTGTGAATCTCTTACATTTATTTGTGAATATTTATCTATTTATTTGTGAATATTTATCTATTTATTTGTGAATATTTATCTATTATTTTGAATATTATATTTATTTTGAATTGATATTTTTTTGTGAATCTCTTTACATTTATTTGTGAATAATTATCTATTTATTTGTGAATATTTATCTATTTATTTGTGAATATTGATAATTTTTTGTGAATTTGATAATTTTTTCGTGAATCTTTTACATTTATTTGTGAATTCATATTTTTTTTGTGAATCTTACATTTATTTGTGAATATTTTCTCATTTATTTGTGAATTTGTCATTTTTTGTGAATTCTTTAATGAATTGTGAATTCATATTTTTTGTGAATCCTACATTTATTTGTGAATATTTATCTATTTATTTGTGAATTTGATCATTTTTTGTGAATTTTTACATTTATTGTGAATATTTATCTATTTATTTGTGAATTTGATCATTTTTTCGTGAATCTCTTACATTTATTTGTGATATATCTATTTATTTGTGAATATTATATTTATTTGTGAATCTTGATACATTTTTGTGAATCTTTATTTTATTTGTGAGTATTTATCTATTTAATTGTGAATTTGATAATTTTTTGTGAATCTCTTTACATTTATTTGTGAATATTTATCTATTATTTGTGACTTTGATAATAGACAAAAGCTCTATTCGCACTGAATCAGTTTTATCTGTGGACCTCGTGTAATTTAGAAATTACCCACATCTGAATTTCATGTGGCGCATTCACACAGGATAACCCAAGCCTGTGATTTTACTCAAATCTACTGGTTTATCTCCCGACATGACGTCAGTGGACTATTGCTTGGAAATGTCTTGTCATTATAGGTCAGCTGATATATAAATGAACAGAATAATGTTCCTCACCGCTGCTATAACAATCATTCATCTCCATCTAATCTTTCTTCTGTTTTGCTCTCTGATGATTTTTAGCTTTCACTTTCTGCAAATTGTGTAGTTGTGTATAGCGATATGACCCAGCACCCAAAATCTATCAAAACACTCCAACACAGCCTCCTCTTCACGAAAGATGGATAAAAGGCGCCACATGAACAAAAAACCTTGAAAAAATTATATACGATCCGGCCAAATCACAGAGATACTGATTCACACTGATATTATCACAGGATCTCGAGGTTCAGAAATATAGTGGGTCATTTGCGGGGAATTTTTACTTTACAAATTACAGACATAAGCCGATTCACACGGGATTAAGATCTCAGACAAACTCCGCAATTATTACACATGATAGAGGTCACCAGTAAAACTTATCTGTGCGAATAGGGCTAAAGATATCGCTTCACTTATTCAGACGCCCCACCCATGAATATATGTCTCATATACTTGGATATTTAATAAATATAAATATTCTATATGAGCAAATGGCTCATATTAGATGGCTGTGTTAATTTGAACGAAAATGATTGTTTAATCGATAAAATGAAACACGAATTTCACATATTTGTCTTATAACAAGCCCATTTTCATAAATATAGCTGTTTTTAATGGTTTTCCAGGACTTAAATTTCAGAAAGTCAAATTTAAAGTTTCTTTAATGCGAACCCTGTGGATGTAAAGTATGTGCATGAGGAATGTGACGGTGCAACACATTCCTGTATGAGGAGTGACACCTGTAGAAACCTACAAACCCGAAGAATTCCCTGTGTTCACAACGAGACTCCTGAAACGCTGATGCATTGTGGAACGGGGCTGGATCCACCAGAAAAACACAGTCAGTGCCATGAAGTCCGAAACCTCGACGGCTCGCTCACAGTCAAGCTAAATATATTCAGACACCTCAACATTTCTCATGTTATCACAGTTTATTCGCTAGAAAATGGTGATAAAATATGAGCATACTCAGTGGATATTTGACTGTTTGTCCGTACTTCTGTTAGACTCTCAACATGAATTTGTTGAATATCTGTCAGCTGTTAAATTAAACTACACAATTAGATAATACCAGTTTAGCTCAACCATGACCAGCAATGCTTCATCAAAAGTTATATCTGGTGTCTGAATATTTTGACTGTATAGTCATGCGGTTACTGTTTGACAACAACGTTTGCAACACAGAAGTTACCGTAATTTGAGCTGATGTGTGAACGTCCTTACGCTAAAAAGCAGACGGCGTTGCTTGTTAAACATCATGTGTGTGTATAAAGCTAAAGTCATTCTGGATATTTTACGGTAGTTTTATAATGAGAGCAGCTGGACTCTTCTCTCATGTCCCTCACACCACACACACACACACACACACACACACTCTTGTCTCTCACCTCCACAATACTGCGTAGATCCCTGACGTACATTCGCTCCGTCTCGATGATCTCCATTACGACTCGGTCCACGTAGGAGAGCTGAGGGTTCGGCGCCATGCTGACGGTGGCAAACGGAGACGGGGGCCCTGAACACGCCCACTGGAAGCCGGGCCCCAAAGGCCCCGCCGGAGGACTGAGCTCCAGGTCCACGCCCGCAGCGCTGGAGGAGCCGGACGACACCGCGCTGACGGGACGCCCGTCCTCTGAAGCCTCAGTGCTGGACAGGGAACAGCGGTCGGGGGATCCCAGACTGCCCAGGGACCAACTGGCGGACAAACCAGGACATTCTGCTGGACACAGGACAGGCAGGAATTAAACATGCTTACAGCATTAATAATTCAACAGCAAGCTAATATATAAGGCAGAAAATAAATTATTTTTGTGTTTAAATTTTTTTTTTTTTTCAAGACTCTAGGATAAAAAAAAAAAACAGCATTTATAGAAATAAAGACTTAAATATATACATTTATATATAATATAAATATATAATATATATATATATATATATATATATATATATATATGGTTCAATTCCAGAGATATGGAGACCTTAATGGAGCTCCATGATTAAATTCATAATTTTATAATTCAACTGGGAAAAAATATATAAAGCAGAAAAAAAGCATTTTTGTGGAAATGCATTTTTTTTTTCAGGATTCTTGGAGGAAAAGAAAGTTCAAAAGAACAGAATTATATAAAATAAAGACCTCCTTGACATTAAATTTCATGCTTTCTTTGTCATGTATGCATTTATTTCACCAGAAAAAAAGAAAAAAAGATCAAAATCAAATGTTTAGCCGGTGGAGTTGACGTGGACCACCAGTGTTTGGACAGAGACAAAAATAGAGAATAATAGCCTGGGAAACTGTAGTCATCATTACACACTCACTGATAAAAAAACATTAATGTTCCCATGCCAAACTTTTACTGAAAGACTACGTCATTACGGGCTTGTAGAAGCACGACACAAGTGATGTCACTATGTGAACCTGTCCGCGTTTAATCCAGCCGCAAGCCTCCACACGAGCAACTCTAGACAATCTCTCACGGCTTTATGATTCATATCAATACAGCAACACCCATCAGACGTACATCCATATCATCTATAACAGCAGCGGTTTCCAAAAGTAAGAGTGTGTTTCATTTCCTTCCTTCGGTAAGATTGTGACACACACACACACACACACACACACACACACACACACACACACACACACACACACACACACACACACACCAACACACCACACACACACACACACACCACACACCACACACACACACACACACACACACACACACACACACACACCACAACACCACTACACCCCTTCAATACAGGACAGATTCAGGTGTCGTCGTAATCAGACTCACAATGCAGAGGCAAACATTAAGAAATATGAGAAATCCATGGGTTTTAAACTATTATTTTAAATATAAAGATGCAAGGATTATGAAAATAAAAATGAGATTCGGGACAACACTCATTTCTGTGCCTGCATTGACATTTTACATTCATTACATTACATTACATTCATAAGCATTTTAAAGATACCTAGGGTTTCTTGTTAGGAACAAATTATGAATTTGAAATTTTACATTCATAAGCATTTTTAAGATATCTGGGGTTTCTTGTTAGGATTTCTTGTTAAGGAATTTACAATTTCTTGTAAGAAAATTTATAATCATGTTGAAACAATGAAATTTGTATAGATTTTTTTAATTCATTAGCATTTTAAAGATACCTAGGGTTTCATGTAAGGAACAAATTAAGAGATTGAAATTTTACATTCATAAGAATTTTAAGACAGTGAAATTGATTTTTTTTTGTTAGAAATGGAACAAATTATGAAAACGTAATAATGAAATACGTAATTGAATTTTACATAAGCATTTTTAGGATACTGAGATTTGACAATTTCTTGTAAGAAATGGAATTTTTTTAAAAAAGCAAACAAGCGACTCTCATGAACCAGCGAATAAGCGACTCTTATGAACCAGTGAATAAGCGACTCTCATGAACCAGCGAATAAGCGACTCTCATGAACCAGCGAATAAGCGACTCTCATGAACCAGCGAATAAGCGACTCTCATGAACCAGCGAATAAGCGACTCTCATGAACCAGTGAATAAGCGACTCTCATGAACCAGCGAATAAGCGACTCTCATGAACCAGCGAATAAGCGACTCTCATGAACCAGCGAATAAGCGACTCTCATGAACCAGCGAATAAGCGACTCGTATGAACCAGCGAATAAGCGACTCTCATGAACCAGCGAATAAGCGACTCTCATGAACCAGCGAATAAGCGACTCGTATGAACCAGCGAATAAGCGACTCTCATGAACCAGCGAATAAGCGACTCTCATGAACCAGCGAATAAGCGACTCTCATGAACCAGCGAATAAGCGACTCTTATGAACCAGCGAATAAACGACTCTCATGAACCAGCGAATAAGCGACTCATGAACCAGCGAATAAGCGACTCTCATGAACCAGCGAATAAACGACTCTCATGAACCAGCGAATAAACGACTCTCATGAACCAGCGAATAAGCGACTCTCATGAACCAGCGAATAAGCGACTCTCATGAACCAGCGAATAAGCGACTCTCATGAACCAGCGAATAAGCGACTCTCATGAACCAGCGAATAAACGACTCTCATGAACCAGCGAATAAGCGACTCTCATGAACCAGCGAATAAGCGACTCTTATGAACCAGTGAATAAGCGACTCTCATGAACCAGCGAATAAACGACTCTCATGAACCAGCGAATAAGCGACTCATGAACCAGCGAATAAGCGACTCTCATGAACCAGCGAATAAACGACTCTCATGAACCAGCGAATAAGCGACTCATGAACCAGCGAATAAGCGACTCTCATGAACCAGCGAATAAACGACTCTCATGAACCAGCGAATAAACGACTCATGAACCAGCGAATAAACGACTCTCATGAACCAGCGAATAACGACTCTCATGAACCAGCGAATAAGCGACTCTCGTGCACGAATAAGCGCTCTCATGAACCAGCGAATAAGCGACTCTCATGAACCAGCGAATAAGCGACTCTCATGAACCAGCGAATAAGCGACTCTCATGAACCAGCGAATAAGCGACTCTCATGAACCAGCGAATAAGCGACTCATGAACCAGCGAATAAGCGACTCATGAACCAGCGAATAAGCGACTCATGAACCAGCGAATAAGCGACTCATGAACCAGCGAATAAGCCGACACGATAAGAACCATGAACGCGAATAAGCGACTCTCATGAACCAGCGAATAAGCGACTCATGAACCAGCGAATAAGCGACTCTCATGAACCAGCGAATAAGCGACTCTCATGAACCAGCGAATAAGCGACTCTCTATCAGTCAAACACCGTGAATCAATTAACGATTGCTGAATCAATCATGCATCTCATTCAATGAATCACTAATGAAATCAGAACTGGAATATTTCTCAATGTTTGCACTGTTATCTTACTTAACATGAACTAGTTATGACAAAGTGAGACACTGCAACGCATAACTTTCCATGGAACAGAATATTTCAGGAAATAAAACAATGGAGCTTCTCATCTGCTGTATCCTGGAGGCTACATTATGAAATTTATGACTAAAGGAACATGGATATAAATGAACTGCTGCGTGACAGTCAATCATAACTATTGCTATTGCTCACTGAGCTTTGCATGCATAGACAACACTAGAAGAGCAAAGATTCAGTGAGAACTGATCATGATGATCAAAAGATCCTGATAATTACATTTCATATTTAATTTCAAATGCTCAATCTTACAATCAGAGAACTAATGACATGTTCAAGTTAATTAGTACAGATGATAAAACTCGCTTCCTAATCTGTTGACACTCTGATGAATTGCTGTAGTAAGTCGCTTTAGATAAATCCATACGCATGTAAATAAACGCAGCGTTTGAGCTCCACACTAGGCCTGTCATGATCATGACTTTTGTGTTGATTCATTAATTGTGTTTTGTTTGCATCACTATTGTTTATATTATTGTTTTCTTTACTTGGAACCGTATATATACACAATAATAATAAAAGAAATATAATAAAATAGTGATGTACTTTAATGCAGTGAAAATTTAAATGTATAATATAATAGAACCCACAAACCTTCATTTCGTAATAAGGAATAAAAATAAATAAATAAATAAAATGAATAATTTTTTTTTTTAAAACAAAGTACAGTCTGATTAAACAAACCTTCTATGAAGGAATATAATATAATATAAATCAACAAACCTTAATTTCGTAAAACAAGGAATAAAAAAATAGAAAATAAAATAGAAAATAATATAATAAAAATAAATAAAAAACAAAGTCTGAATAAACACAAACCTTCTATGAAGGAACATAAATATAATATAATATAATATAATATAATATAATATAATATAATATAATATAATATAATATAATGCAGTGTGATTAAACCCACAAACCGTCAGATCATTTAATATAAAATAAGTCCTTTGACTCTCTTTATAAGTGTTTTTATATTCTTTGCCAAAAAGTGATTGAAATTTAAACTGCGATTAGATCAAATACCATTAATCAATAACCGCGTCACTCCAAACACAAACAAACACACACACACACACACACACACACACACACACACACACACACACACACACACACACACACACACACACACACACACACACACACACACACACACACACACACACACACCTTCAGGCGCTTACAGAAAACCCCCCCCACACACACACACACACCTTCAGGCGCTTACAGAAAACCCCACACACACACACACACACACACACACACACCTTCAGGCGCTTACAGAAAACCCCACACACACACCCTTCTGGTGCTACAGGAAACCACACACACACCTAAAACTACACTCACATTCTTTCACATGCATGGGTTTGAAACTCTCCGTCCTTCGTGTGGAAATAAGTGACGTACAGACGACAAACACTCATCCGACTAACACTTGCTCAGACAGAACACAGCTGGTGACTCAATGATGATTAACACACACACACACACACATGTATAGAGTGAGCTGACAGAGGCGATGCAGCATTTGATTATATGTGTGCTTATTAAACTGATTTCTGCTCTGTGGAAACACTTCCTTTTAAAACAGCAACAGCCTTTATCGAGAGAACTGAAGATTTCAACCCAATCCCTTATCAGTAAACAACTCTATGCACACTAACAACAAGCATTAACACACATACCTTTATGTCTGACAGAGAGCTTAAACAATGATTAACTCACGTCAAGGTGAGTGTAGTATCTGAACACATTCACAAGCTCAAAACAGCTCACACACACACACACACACACACACACACACACACACACACACACACACACACACACACACACACACACACACACACACACACACACACACACCACGCTCGCTCGTCTGGATTCACAGACGCTTCTCGAACCGAATTGCTGGGATTCCTGGGTTGCTCGAGGAGCGAGAGCTTTGATTTTCATTTTTTCATCGCTTGAATTCCTGAATCTCAGAAACAACAGAGACTGTAAGAGACGAACACATGCAACTCTTCCTCTTCACATCATCATCATCATCATCATCATCATCTATACGAGGACGAACACGAGCTCGAATACTGATCTACACTGAACTGTGATCACGCCACGAATGTCAGATTTAGGTTTTATTATGCTTTTTTTTGTGCAAAATCCGTTTTTAAATATTCCTTTAACTGAGATATTTCTACAAATCACTGGAAAGAAATTGTTGTTAGCGTCACTTACAGTAAAAGACTAATACCTTATTTTTTTAATTATATATAGGCCTAATATAATAATAAAAAAACATAACATAACAGTCTGATTAAACACAAATCTTCTACATATAATATAACATATAATAAATTAATATAATATAACAAAATAATTGAATCCACAAATCTTCATTTAGTAAAATAAGGAACAAAATAAAAATAGAAAATAAATGGAAAATAATTTAATTAAATCAAAATAAAATTGAAAAAAAGAAAAATAAACAGTCTGATTAAACAATTCTTATATATATATATATATATATATATATAATATATATATATATATATATATATATATATAACATAATATATAGTAAATTAATAGGAAATAATATAACAATTGAATCCACAAATCTTCATTTAGTAAAATAAGGAATAAAATAAAAATAGAAAATAAATAAAAAATAATTTGAATAAATCACAATAAAATAGAAAAAAAACAAAGTCTGATTAAACACAAACCTTCTATAATATAATATATAAGAGAAAGAAAATGAGCTCAAATAAAGAACACTGAATTGTGATCACCAGCATGGTTTTGGTTTTATTATGCATAATATGTTTTGTTGGATAATAAGTTTTTAAATACCCCCTTAACTAAGACGTATCTATACAATCACTAGAAAGAAATTGATACTTTTCTTTTTTCAAACAAATGCTGTTCCTTTAGAACTTTATATTCAAAGAATCAAAGTTTCAACATTAATAATAATAATAATAATATCATATTATAGTGATTTCTGAAGGATCATGTGACACTGAAGACTGGAGTAATGATGCTGAAAATCACAGGAATAAATGAGACTTTACTGTATATTCACATAGAAAACAGCTGTTAAAAAATGTCAGTTTTTACTGTATTTTCAATCAAATAAATGCACTTTTGAATGATAGCGATATCACCCAACATCATAATTGTCTTAATTTCAGACAGATATACACACCATTAAAAGCGCACAGCACCGCGCTGTTTATAGGATCGCACATGAACACAACGGGATAAGATTCACACGATCACATTTACTTCCAGATAAACCAATCAGACCTCATCAAACTGAAAAACACCAGATGCAAACTTCAATATGCAAATAAGCGACTCCAGATCTGAATACTCAACATTTCACTGATGCAAATGCTGAGCCAGTTACACAACATCAATACTTTACTTCAAGCCTTTTCTCCTCCATTCAAGAGACAGTTTAAAAATGAATGCATGCTATGAAACATGTGCAAAACTGATAATGATAAAGTAATATTCCTCACTGAGGAGTGAAACGCAGTGCTTTTCCTCCACTTCACCTGAGATAGTAATCGTGTTCCCAGTCACCTCATGGAACAAGAAGATCCATCGGATGTGATTAATCATGTGAAACACTCCCTCATAATCAACCCAAAACGTCACGATCACAGCAATATCTCTATACGTTTATTGATAGGGACAGTCCAAAATTAACATGACCCATAAACTGGAAAATATGTATGCATCTCAGGTCCCTAGAAAGGCTTTCAAAAAAACAAACCAAACAAAAACAAACAAAAATAACTAATACACTCATAGAATAAAACTACCCAATGTGTCACTTAGCCTATAGACAATCAATAGCTATCCTAAATTATACATAGTAAATGGGGCTTCAACTCGAGCATAAAAACTTTTAAATCACACTTTAATAAATTTTTTTTTAAAATAACCTTTTTTTAAATTACATCACTTTCTGGTTTAAGTCTGTTTGAAGTGTCTCGTCTATGTTTCCATCCACACATTTTTATCTGCATAAGGGTCCCTATCATGGAATTTTGAAATACCTTCATGAGTGTGTAACATAGATCAATGGAACGAAAACATCCTGCAAAGTTTTAATATGAAAGTTCACCGTATACAAGTTATATCTCTCAAAAGTAGAGTCACCCGATCTTGATTAATCATAGACGAACATGCATCTTTCGTACGCACTTGTCCAAGTTATTTAATAAGATACGCCCACTCATTGCTTAGGAACACCAGGAAACATCATGTCGACGAGACTGCTGTTTTGAAGTGCGACGCAAAAGCAACTTTTTCATCTGCCATGAGTGACATTTGAAGACAGTGGCTACAGTTGTGAAAGTGAAAGTGAAAGTGTAAAGTGACACGTGATGGCCAGGTATGGTAACCATCTTGAATTTGACCTCGCATTTAACCATCCAAGTAAGTGCACACAATTAGGACAAGTATGATAGAACACACAACACACTGCAAACGTGGATACACACACCCGGAGCAGCGGGCAGCCTTGAGTGGCGCCCGGAGCGATTGGGTTAGGTGCCTGCTCAAGACACCTCAATCATATTCCTGCCGGTATTGAATCGAACACAACCTCGGTCACCAGTCCAACTCTGTTACCATTAGCATGACTGCCCCTAAATTTGCTATAAATATGAATTTGCAGCCCTGATACTAAGAGGGAGTTCAGTACGAGTTTATTTGGATCAGCTTCCTTCTCGAATCACAATCTGAAATAGCTTTGCTTTTATGTTTTGTAACATAGTCTATAATTATTTGTGTTTGTGTACGCACAGCACAGCGCACTTCTAGCACTAACTTAGGCTATCAATGTCAATTTATTGTAATATGTGAAGTTTTTCGTTGTTATGGAGTTGTCACAGGCTCTCGAGTGCACGCAATCACCATTGAGACGACACTCCTATTCGTCTTTTGTCACGCTCTCGTGCACACATTGTATTTCTCACCTGAAAACTATTGTAATATATAGATGCCGCATGCCCAAAACTCACTCACTGTGGAACCGGCAGGATTCAAGCGCGTCTCCTCCAGTGTTGCCAGGTCCGTATGCCTGCACTGTTTCCGCGGGTTGTTTGTGTAGTGCACGCTGGTTGACGCGATTGTTTTATCCACTGGAACATGATTGTTATTGAGGAAACACCCGGGAACGCTATTTGAATATTTTTGGCCGTGATTGGGTTAGTTTGATGAGCAATTGGGCTGGTTTTGTTGTGCAGACCTGGCAACCCTGGTCTCCTCTGGTGTTGTTCGTCTGGTGTTGTTAGCCAATCAGAAAATATCACTGTTGTATCTGGGTAAGATCTAGCGCAACAACCAATGACACCCCGTCGGCTGGGTGTCTAACATATCACCACAGATTAGCGTCACGCAAAGGCGGGGTTTGGAAAAATGACTCGCTAAACGATTCATATGGGAGTCGGTGAGCAAATCAGGTAAAAATAAATGCATATTATAAGACCAACAAAAGTGTTTTTTGTCATTGCATGCTTGTAAAACTGTTGTTGGGGACTCCCAGAACAATATTAGGAACATTTTAAATGCCATAATAGGTACCCTTTAAGTGATATCGCATGAAAAATGCCTTATGGAAACAGTAAAACTCGACTGAATTTCATGAATATCGACTCAAATGAAATGCGTTCGGTCTCATGGGATTTTATCTTGATGGATATACGGCTTATGTGATAAACGCTGATAGAAACGTTATTATGGCGCGATCCATTTTGTCTAGAAAAACTTTGTTCGCTAATGTTGTCTTGAATGTTGTGCGAAAATGAATGGAAACACCTTAAAATGTCTCAAATCAATTCAATATACCGATTTGATCACAAAACAGCATGTGACGTCATTACACACAGGTTTATATTCGCTTTAAAGCGTTTGATGGAAACACACTTTCACCAGCTTTATTCACATGAGACCGAACGCATTTCATTTGAGTCGATATTCATGAAATTCAATCGAATTTTACTGTTTCCATAAGGCATTTTTCATTCGATATCACTTAATGCGGATAAAAACGTGTGGATGGAAACATAGATAGTGATAGACAATATTTTCTGTGTTATGCATTTTAATTTTTCTGCCAATCAAAAAAAGGCATAAAATATTAATTTATCTTTTAATCATGTCAAAGTGCTGCACAACAGAGCTTTAGTGCAAAAATTAAAACATGGAAGAAAATTTTTGATTAGCTATTCCATAAAAAATAAAATGTTAATAATCTATTATATTTATTAGTTTTACAATTATTATTACATTGAGGCGTAGCTAAATTCTACTGTACAACAGTAATATAGGCCTATTTCTGTCATAATTTCTTCAAGTTAAACCAAACTTTTATTTTGGCGGGTTGCCGTGAAGACCTTTGAATTTGTGTTTATGATAAGACGATGATGAAATGAAACGGTAAACGGAGCTGCTTTTTAATTTATTCATCGAATTTGACAAATTCCGTACAATTATACAGTAAATTCTGTTTTTATGACTATATCCGTATCGTAAAATCACGTGGTCCAACATTTGCAAAACTACTGAAAACTGATGCCTAGACAAATTAACCAAAATACAAACTCTCAGATGCGCAAAATGAATTAAATTTCATAATGCAACATTAGTAGTGCATATGTGAATGGGTTTCACTGTATCTGTGCAACTGCATGTTTCTCTGGCAGGAATCAGTGCGAGTCTGGACTGATGCCTTCGGGAAACACTGACGGCTCACACACACACACACTCACTCACTCACTCCACACAACAAAACACACACACACACACCACACACACACACACACACACACACACACACACACACACACACACACACACACACACACACACACACACACACACACACACACACACACACACACCACACACACACACACACACACTCACACACACACTCACACACACACTCACACACACTCACACACACTCACACACACACACACACACACACACACACACACACAGAGTGTGGAGTATTTAGTAACTACTTGAAATGAAACAGGGAGGAGAATAATTACACACAACCGTCAGCCCGAGTCACACCATCATTACACTGAGATTCTGCTGACTCCATTCAAGCTCTGAACACTCACGCCTGGGTTAAAACACGAGGATTCAAGCCCTGAACACCAGGACTCAGACTCACGCCTGGGTTAAAACACGAGGATTCAAGCCCTGAACACTCACGCCTGGGTTAAAACACGAGGATTCAAGCCCTGAACACTCACGCCTGGGTTAAAACACGAGGATTCAAGCTCTGAACACTCACGCCTGGGTTAAAACACGAGGATTCAAGCCCTGAACACTCACGCCTGGGTTAAAACACGAGGATTCAAGACCTGAACACTCACGCCTGGGTTAAAACACGAGGATTCAAGCTCTGAACACTCACGCCTGGGTTAAAACACGAGGATTCAAGCCCTGAACACTCACGCCTGGGTTAAAACACGAGGATTCAAGCACTGAACACTCACGCCTGGGTTAAAACACGAGGATTCAAGTTCTGAACACTCACGCCTGGGTTAAAACACGAGGATTCAAGCCCTGAACACCAGGACTCAGACTCACGCCTGGGTTAAAACACGAGGATTCAAGCGCTGAACACTCATGCCTGGGTTAAAACACGAGGATTCAAGCTCTGAACACTCACGCCTGGGTTAAAACACGAGGATTCAAGTCCTGAACACTCACGCCTTGGTTAAAACACGAGGATTCAAGCCCTGAACACTCACACCTGGGTTAAAACACGAGGATTCAAGCCCTGAACACTCACGCCTGGGTTAAAACATGAGGATTCAAGTCCTGAACACTCACGCCTGGGTTAAAACATGAGGATTCAAGTCCTGAACACTCACGCCTGGGTTAAAACACGAGGATTCAAGCCCTGAACACCAGGACTCAGACTCACGCCTGGGTTAAAACACGAGGATTCAAGCCCTGAACACTCACGCCTGGGTTAAAACACGAGGATTCAAGCCCTGAACACTCACGCCTGGGTTTAAAACACGAGGATTCAAGCCCTGAACACTCACGCCTGGGTTAAAACACGAGGATTCAAGCTCTGAACACTCACGCGTGGGTTAAAACACGAGGATTCAAGCCCTGAACACTCACGCCTGGGTTTAAAACACGAGGATTCAAGCCCTGAACACTCACGCCTGGGTTAAAACACGAGGATTCAAGCTCTGAACACTCACGCCTGGGTTAAAACACGAGGATTCAAGCCCTGAACACTCACGCCTGGGTTAAAACACGAGGATTCAAGCCTGAACACTCACGCCTGGGTTGAAACACGAGGATTCAAGCCCTGAACACTCACGCCTGGGTTGAAACACGAGGATTCAAGCCCTGAACACTCACGCCTGGGTTAAAACACGAGGATTCAAGCTCTGAACACTCACGCCTGGGTTAAAACACGATGATTCAAGCCCTGAACACCAGGACTCAGACTCACGCCTGGGTTAAAACACGAGGATTCAAGCCCTGAACACTCACGCCTGGGTTAAAACACGAGGATTCAAGCCCTGAACACTCACGCCTGGGTTAAAACACGAGGATTCAAGCCCTGAACACTCACGCCTGGGTTAAAACACGAGGATTCAAGCTCTGAACACTCACGCCTGGGTTAAAACACGAGGATTCAAGCCCTGAACACTCACGCCTGGGTTTAAAACACGGGGATTCAAGCCCTGAACACTCACGCCTGGGTTAAAACACGAGGATTCAAGCTCTGAACACTCACGCCTGGGTTAAAACACGAGGATTCAAGCCCTGAACACTCACGCCTGGGTTAAAAACACGAGGATTCAAGCCCTGAACACTCACGCCTGGGTTAAAACACGAGGATTCAAGCTCTGAACACTCACGCCTGGGTTAAAACACGAGGATTCAAGCCCTGAACACTCACGCCTGGGTTAAAACACGAGGATTCAAGCACTGAACACTCACGCCTGGGTTAAAACACGATGATTCAAGTTCTGAACACTCACGCCTGGGTTAAAACACGAGGATTCAAGCCCTGAACACCAGGACTCAGACTCACCCCTGGGTTAAAACACGAGGATTCAAGCCCTGAACACTCATGCCTGGGTTAAAACACGAGGATTCAAGCTCTGAACACTCACGCCTGGGTTTAAAACACGAGGATTCAAGTCCTGAACACTCACGCCTTGGTTAAAACACGAGGATTCAAGCCCTGAACACTCACGCCTGGGTTAAAACACGAGGATTCAAGCCCTGAACACTCACGCCTGGGTTAAAACATGAGGATTCAAGTCCTGAACACTCACGCCTGGGTTAAAACACGAGGATTCAAGCCCTGAACACCAGGACTCAGACTCACGCCTGGGTTAAAACACGAGGATTCAAGCCCTGAACACTCACGCCTGGGTTAAAACACGAGGATTCAAGCTCTGAACACTCACGCCTGGGTTAAAACACGAGGATTCAAGCCCTGAACACCAGGACTCAGACTCACGCCTGGGTTAAAACACGAGGATTCAAGCCCTGAACACTCACGCCTGGGTTAAAACACGAGGATTCAAGCTCTGAACACTCACGCCTGGGTTAAAACACGAGGATTCAAGCCCTGAACACCAGGACTCAGACTCACGCCTGGGTTAAAACACGAGGATTCAAGCCCTGAACACTCACGCCTGGGTTAAAACACGAGCATTCAAGTCCTGAACACTCACGCCTGGGTTAAAACACGAGGATTCAAGCCCTGAACACGCACGCCTGGGTTAAAACACGAGGATTCAAGTCCTATACACTCACGCCTGGGTTAAAACACGAGGATTCAAGCTCTGAACACTCACGCCTGGGTTAAAACACGAGGATTCAAGCCAACACTAATGAGTAAAAGGAATAAAAAGTACAGTGACTCTGATATTTTAGCATGTTACTAAAATGATAATCTTTTATTACCATAGTATCTAAATTTGGTAATCATTACCATGTCATATATTGAAGTACCATGGTACAGATTACAGACACAGTACCAAAATAAATGAATAAATCGAAAGGAATGTTAAAAGATTTTTTTTGTATGTAGTGGAAATAAAGAAAATAAAATAAAAAAAGCAAACAAACATAACAAATAAACAAACAAACAAACAAAATAAACTATAGCAAACAAATAAATAAAATTGGAATAAAAATCAAATAAGAAAAACACATATTATATAATTAAAGCATTTTTTGAGAGGGGAACCAATCCTAATGAGACGAATAAAGAATAAACAATTAAAGCTGCAAGCAGCATTGAAAGGGCCCTCGCACCCGTGCCATCGCCACCCGGTGGCTTTAGGAAGACAGACCACGGTGGGCAATGTGCATTTAAGTAGATAAATATAGTGGGAGTATGTCAAAGTCAGTTACAAAAATGTCCTTTATTATGGGTATAATAGCATGCTGTTAAACATGTCACTTCCTGTTGCCAGCAGGTGGCGCTATGACTGTAACTGAATATGAGCATGCACATGTGTTCAGGACAGAACTCTTATCAAACATGTGAAGTTTGGGGCAGATTGAACTTTGCCTTCTTAAGTAAAAACAACTTCCTGTTTCATAGCATTAGCATGCTTTAGCACTTAGCTAAGAATTGCTAGCATGTTTAACATGTTTATAACATGTTTATAACTCAATGGCATATTTACTATGTTGCCAGTACTGCATCACACTGTTAAACATGTCACTTCCTGTTGCCAGTAGGTGGCGCTATTACTATAACTGAATATTGTCATGTAGATGTGTTCAGGGCAGGACTCTTATCAAATGTGTGAAGTTTGGGGCAGATTGGACATTGCCTTCTTAAGTAACAACAACTTCCTGTTTCATTTCATTAGCATGCTTTAGCACTTAGCTAAGAATTGCTAGCATGTTTTAACATGTTTATAACATGTTTTTTACTCAATGGCATATTTACTATGTTGCCAGTACTGCATCACAGTGTTAAACATGTCACTTCCTGTTGCCAGTAGGTGGCGCTATTACTATAACTGAATATTGTCATGTAGATGTGTTCAGGGCAGGACTCTTATCAAATGTGTGAAGTTTGGGGCAGATTGGACATTCCATGCCTGAGTTATAGCAAATTCCTATTGAATTGCAGTAATAGCATGCTTTAGCACTTAGCTAAGTGCTTGCTAGCATGTTTTAGCATGTTTCAAGTATGTTGATAGCATGTTTAACACTTGCTGGCACTTTTTTATATGTTATCAGGAGTCCACAACAGTGTTAAACATGTCACTTCCTGTTGCCAGCAGGTGGCGCTGTGACTGTAACTGAATATGAGCATGGACATGTGTTCAGGACAGAACTCTTATCAAACGTGTGAAGTTTGGGGCAGATTGGACATTGTTTGCCTGAGTTACAGCAACTTCCTGTTTCATGGCGAAACATCAAAATTTGTCAGGTCGCCGAGGACACGCCCTTCGACGAAAACTCAAGATCTTCGCAATTTAACGTCGCAAAGGCCTTAAGATTACACTCACCAAATTTGAAGATGATCAGATTAAAACTGTAGGAGGAGTTCGTTAAAGTACGAGGCCTGAAAATGGCAAAAACTGCACAAAAATCTGAGAGGAAGTTCAAAATGGCTGACTTCCTGTTGTGTTTAGGGCTACGCTCCAAGAGACTTTTTTGTAGGTATTGGGCCATTACATGTATGTACCGAATTTCGTACACGTACGTGAAACGTAACGCGAGGCGCACTCCGTTGAACCTTTATAGGTGGCGCTATCGAGCCATTTTGCCCCGCCCAATTTTGAAACGCATATCAGATGTAAATTTTCGCCAGTTCTGACGCGTGTGCAAATTTTCGTGAGTTTTCGTGCATGTTTAGGCCCTCAAAAATGCGATTCATTGCGGAGAAGAAGAAGAAATATAGCTGCGAGCAGCGATTACGGGCCCAAGCCGGTGGCACCGCAACCCTGGTGCACCAGGGTGGCGGTACCGCCGGCTTTGGCCCTTCATCGCTGCTCGCAGCTATATTTATTTATATATATATATATATATATATATATATATATATATATATATATATATATATATATATATATATATATAAATAAAGCCGGTGGCATCACCACCCTGGTGCCTTTAGGGTTATTGTGCACGACGTGACACAAAATATCTGCTCGCTATCTGCCGAACGGCTCTGGTAGTCCCGCTTCAGCACTGATGATGTTGTAGAAATAGTGTGCTCTGGTTGGTCTGGATTATTCGGGATTTTTTATTTTATACAGAAATAAGTTATTTATAATTCAGATGAGAATAAAGTTAGTGTTGATTAAAATGAAGGAAAACAAATATATTGATCTGAAATATAGCACATTCATTTTACATTTATTTAGGTTCAATTACCAAACATACAATCTTAATTTAATTTAAAGCAAACTATACATTAAAAATACATGGGTTGTATGCACATTTTTTTTTTATAAAATATATATATATATCCAAAAAGACAAGGCTTAAAAACTCTTGTCACTGTAACAGACACAATCTCTCTCTCAAACACACACACACACACACACACACACACACACACACACACAACAACACACACACACACCACACACACACACACACACACACACACACACACACACACACACACACACACACACACACACACACACACACGTCAAGTCACTTTTTAGATGCAATATTGAATAAGCAGAAAAATCTGATTTTCTGCTCTGAAAATATAAATAAGCATACAAATTGAATAAGCACTTTGAATATTCTAAACAGAATAAGCATTAGTCGCTAATGAATAAGTACTAGTACTTAATGGAATAGATACTAATATCTAAAAAATAAGTACTAGTAGCATGAAAATAGAGACTAGTATGTTAAAATGATTAAATGTTAAAACGGCTTGCCATATTGGCTCAGAGAGAGAGAGAGAGAAAATGACATTTTAGATAATAGTACCTATTAATAGATACTAGTATTTATTCAATAAATACTAGTTCTAAGTCATTACATACTAGTACCTATTAAATAGATACCAGTACTTATTCATTAGCTACTAATACGTATTCAAAAGAATATCTAAAGAATAAGCACTACTATCTAAGGAATAGGCACTAGTACTAAAGAATAAGCACTAGTCGCTAATGAATAAGTACTATTACTTAATGGAATAGATACTAGTATCTAAAAAATAAGTACTAGTAGCATGAAAAAAGAGACTAGTAGGTTAAAATGATTAAATGTTAAAACGGCTTGCCATATTGACTCAGAGCATCAAAAGCATCAAACAAGAATATTAAAGTTTGATGCGTTGCCACTGCAACAGTTTCAAAGATATCAAGAATCCCTTCACAGGTCTTCATCTGCAGTGTATTTACATTATACAGATGAAGTTTGAAGCAAATCGGGTAAAAATAAGAGGGTGATTTCAAAGCCTTTAGGAAGTGACACACTTCCTGCTGCCAGTTGGTGGCGCTATAACTTTGACTCACAATAGTCACATCCATGTGATCGGACTCTTACAGCGAACACACTGCTGAAGTTTCATCAAGATCAGTTAATGTATGCAGTAGTTATAACACACTTCCTGTTTCCATTATTCGCCATAAATTCGTTTCCTCCCACGGCCAAACCGTTCGAGATATCAAAAATCCCTGGCAATTTTTCATCCTCAATGTCTTGACTTCGTGCACACCGAGTTTCGTGGCGATTGGTTGAATTCTCTAGGATTAGTATATCGAATTCCAGGGGCATACGCTTCCAACAAACGATAATAGCCGACTTCCTGTTGGGCTGGGGTAAAAAGTAAAAGTACAAAGGATATATGAACCGATGAGATCTATATGTGTAGCGAGTTTCATATTATTACATGCAAGCGTGTTTGATTTATGGACCAAGTTTTCGGACCCGTTCCAGGGGGCGCTGTGAGCCCCCTCCACGCCGGGTACCAGCTTCAGCCCGCCCTGATGGCCGCGTTTTCTGACCCGTGTGCAAGTTTCAAGAGTTTTTGAGCATGTTAAGGGCCCCAAAAGTGCGCTAAGAATCTCAAAAGTATCCAAAAAGAATATTAAAGTTTGATGCGTTGTCACGGCAACAGCATCTAAGATATCAACAATCCTTTCACAGGTCTACATCTGGCGTGTGTCTACATTATACACATCAAGTTTGAAGCAAATCGGGTAAAGCCTGTTTGATTTATGGACCAAGTTTTCGGACCCCGTTCCAGGGGGCGCTGTCGAGCCCCCCTGAGCCCCCTGCCACGCCCGGGTACCAGCTTCAGCCCGGCCCTGATGGCCGCGGTTTCTGACCCGTGTGCAAAGTTTCAAGAGTTTTTGAGCATGTTAAGGGCCCCAAAAGTGCGCTAAGAATCTCAAAAGTATCCAAAAAGAATATTAAAGTTTGATGCGTTGTCACGGCAACAGCATCTAAGATATCAACAATCCTTTCACAGGTCTACATCTGGCTTGTGTCTACATTATACACATCAAGTTTGAAGCAAATAGGGTCAAGCGTGTTGGATATATGGACCAAATTGTCGGACCCGTTCAAGGGGGCGCTGTCGAGCCCCCCTGCCACGCCCGGGTACCAGCTTCAGCCTGGCCCTGATGGCCGCGGGTTTTGTCCTGTGTGCAAAGTTTCAAGAGTTTTCGAGCACGTTAAGAACCCCAAAAGTGCCCGAAAGCATAAAAAAGCATGAAAAAGCTTAAAAAAAGGAATATTAATGTTTGATGCATTGCCATGGCAACAGTGTCTAAGATATCAATAATCCTTTCACAGGTCTACATCTGGCATGTGTCTACATTATGCACATGAAGTTTGAAGCAAATCGGGTAAAAATAAGAGGGTGATTTAAAAGCATTTTGAAAGTGACACACTTCCTGCTGCCAGTTGGTGGCGCTATAACTTTGACTCACAGTAGTCACATCCATGTGATCGGGCTCTTACAACGAACACACTGCTGAAGTTTCATCAAGATTAGTTAATGTATGCAGTAGTTATAACACACTTCCTGTTTCACGTTTCTCGCCATAATTTCGTTTCCTCGCCACGGCCAAACCGTTCGAGATATCAAAAATCCCCTGGCAATTTTTCATCCTCAGTGTCTTGACTTCACGCTGACCGAGTTTCGTGCCGTGTGTTTGAATTCTCTAGGAGGAGTGTTTCACATTCCTTTGCATGCGTTTTCCAAACAAGCCTAAATAGCCGACTTCCTGTTGGGCTGGGGTAAAAAGTTAGAGTGCGAAGTATATATGAAACGATGAGATCTACATGTGTACCGAGTTTCATATTATTACATGCAAGCGTGTTTGATTTATGGACCATGTTTTCGGACCCCGTTCCAGGGGGCGCTGTCGAGCCCCCCTGCCACGCCCGGGTACCATCTTCAGCCCGGCCCTGATGGCCGCGGGTTCTGACATGTGTGCAAAGTTTCAGGAGTTTTTGAGCATGTTAAGGCCTCCAAAAGTGTCCAAAAGGTAGAAGAAAAATAATAATAATAATAATAATAATAATAATAATAATAATAATAATAAATAATCCTTAGGAAAACAATAGGGCCTTCGCCCTTTGGGCTTGGGCCCTAATAAATATAGCTGCGAGCAGCGATTACGGGCCCAAGCCGGTGGCATCGCAACCCTGGTGCACCAGGGTGGCGGTACCACCGGCTTTGGCCCTTCATCGCTGCTCGCAGCTATATTTATTTATATATATATATATATATATATATATATATATATATATATATATATATATATATATATATATATATATATATATATATATATAAGCCGGTGGCATCGCCACCCTGGTGCCTTCAGGGTTATTGTGCACGACGTGACACAAAATATCTGCTCGCTATCTGCCGAACGGCTCTGGTAGTCCCGCTTTAGCACTGATGATGTTGTAGAAATAGTGTGCTCTGGTTGGTCTGGATTATTCGGGATTTTTTATTTTATACAGAAATAAGTTATTTATAATTCAGATGAGAATAAAGTTAGTGTTGATTAAAATGAAGGAAAACAAATATATTGATCTGAAATATAGCACATTCATTTTACATTTATTTAGGTTCAATTACCAAACATACAATCTTAATTTAATTTAAAGCAAACTATACATTAAAAATACATGGGTTGTATGCACATTTTTTTTTTATAAAAAATATATATATATCCAAAAAGACAAGGCTTAAAAACTCTTGTCACTGTAACAGACACAATCTCTCTCTCTCACCACCACACACAACACACACACACACACACACACACACACACACACACATACACACACACACACACACACACACACACACACACACACACACACACACACACACCACACACACACACACACACACACACACACACACACACACTCAAGTCACATTTTAGATGCAATATTGAATAAGCAGAAAAATCTGATTTTCTGCTCTGAGAATATAAATAAGCATACAAATTGAATAAGCACTTTGAATATTCTAAACAGAATAAGCATTAGTCGCTAATGAATAAGTACTAGTACTTAATGGAATAGATACTAATATCTAAAAAATAAGTACTAGTAGCATGAAAATAGAGACTAGTATGTTAAAATGATTAAATGTTAAAACGGCTTGCCATATTGGCTCAGAGAGAGAGAGAGAGAAAATGACATTTTAGATAATAGCACCTATTAATAGATACTAGTATTTATTCAATAAATACTAGTTCTAAGTCATTACATACTAGTACCTATTAAATAGATACCAGTACTTATTCATTAGCTACTAATACGTATTCAAAAGAATATCTAAAGAATAGGCACTAGTACTAAATAATAAGCACTAGTCGCTAATGAATAAGTACTATTACTTAATGGAATAGATACTAGTATCTAAAAAATAAGTACTAGTAGCATGAAAAAAGAGACTACTAGGTTAAAATGATTAAATGTTAAAACGGCTTGCCATATTGACTCAGAGCATCAAAAGCATCAAACAAGAATATTAAAGTTTGATGCGTTGCCACAGCAACAGTTTCAAAGATATCAAGAATCCCTTCACAGGTCTTCATCTGCAGTGTATTTACATTATACAGATAAAGTTTGAAGCAAATCGGGTAAAAATAAGAGGGTGATTTCAAAGCCTTTAGGAAGTGACACACTTCCTGCTGCCAGTTGGTGGCGCTATAACTTTGACTCACAATAGTCACATCCATGTGATCGGACTCTTACAGCGAACACACTGCTGAAGTTTCATCAAGATCAGTTAATGTATGCAGAAGTTATAACACACTTCCTGTTTCCATTATTCGCCATAAATTCGTTTCCTCGCCACGGCCAAACCGTTCGAGATATCAAAAATCCCCTGGCAATTTTTCATCCTCAATGTCTTGACTTCATGCTGACTGAGTTTCGTGGCGATTGGTTGAATTCTCTAGGAGTAGTATATCGAATTCCAGGGGCATACGCTTTCAAACAAACCATAATAGCCGACTTCCTGTTGGGCTGGGGTAAAAAGTAAAAGTACAAAGGATATATGAATCGATGAGATCTATATGTGTACCAAGTTTCATATTATTACATGCAAGCGTGTTTGATTTATGGACCAAGTTTTCGGACCCCGTTCCAGGGGGCGCTGTCGAGCTCCCTTGCCACGCCCGGGTACTAGCTTCAGCCCGGCCCTGATGGCCGCGGTTTCTGACCCGTGTGCAAAGTTTCAAGAGTTTTTGAGCATGTTAAGGGCCCCAAAAGTGTGCTAAGAATCTCAAAAGTATCCAAAAAGAATATTAAAGTTTGATGCGTTGTCACGGCAACAGCATCTAAGATATCAACAATCCTTTCACAGGTCTACATCTGGCGTGTGTCTACATTATACACATCAAGTTTGAAGCAAATCGGGTAAAGCCTGTTTGATTTATGGACCAAGTTTTCGGACCCCGTTCCAGGGGGCGCTGTCGAGCCCCCCTGCCACGCCCGGGTACCAGCTTCAGCCCGGCCCTGATGGCCGCGGTTTCTGACCCGTGTGCAAAGTTTCAAGAGTTTTTGAGCATGTTAAGGGCCCCAAAAGTGCGCTAAGAATCTCAAAAGTATCCAAAAAGAATATTAAAGTTTGATGCGTTGTCACGGCAACAGCATCTAAGATATCAACAATCCTTTCACAGGTCTACATCTGGCTTGTGTCTACATTATACACATCAAGTTTGAAGCAAATAGGGTAAAGCGTGTTGGATATATGGACCAAATTGTCGGACCCGTTCAAGGGGGCGCTGTCGAGCCCCCCTGCCACGCCCGGGTACCAGCTTCAGCCTGGCCCTGATGGCCGCGGGTTTTGTCCTGTGTGCAAAGTTTCAAGAGTTTTCGAGCACGTTAAGAACCCCAAAAGTGCCCGAAAGCATAAAAAAGCATGAAAAAGCTTAAAAAAAGGAATATTAATGTTTGATGCATTGCCATGGCAACAGTGTCTAAGATATCAATAATCCTTTCACAGGTCTACATCTGGCATGTGTCTACATTATGCACATGAAGTTTGAAGCAAATCGGGTAAAAATAAGAGGGTGATTTAAAAGCATTTTGAAAGTGACACACTTCCTGCTGCCAGTTGGTGGCGCTATAACTTTGACTCACAATAGTCACATCCATGTGATCGGGCTCTTACAACGAACACACTGCTGAAGTTTCATCAAGATTAGTTAATGTATGCAGTAGTTATGACACACTTCCTGTTTCACGTTTCTCGCCATAATTTCGTTTCCTCGCCACGGCCAAACCGTTCGAGATATCAAAAATCCCCTCGCAACTTTTCATCCTCAATGTCTTGACTTCACGCTGACCGAGTTTCGTGCCGTGTGTTTGAAATCTCTAGGAGGAGTGTTTCACATTCCTTTGCATGCGTTTTCCAAACAAGCCTAAATAGCCGACTTCCTGTTGGGCTGGGGTAAAAAGTTAGAGTGCGAAGTATATATGAAACGATGAGATCTACATGTGTACCGAGTTTCATATTATTACATGCAAGCGTGTTTGATTTATGGACCATGTTTTCGGACCCCGTTCCAGGGGCGCTGTCGAGCCCCGCTGCCACGCCCGGTACCATCTTCAGCCCGGCCCTGATGGCCGCGGGTTCTGACATGTGTGCAAAGTTTCAGGAGTTTTTGAGCATGTTAAGGCCTCCAAAAGTGTCCAAAAGGTTAGAGAAAAATAATTAATAAATATAGCTGCGAGCAGCGATTACGGGCCCAAGCCGGTGGCACCGCAACCCTGGTGCACCAGGGTGGCGGTACCGCCGGCTTTGGCCCTTCATCGCTGCTCGCAGCTATATTTATTTGTATGTATATTATATATATATATATATATATATATATATATATATATATATATAATATATATATATATATATATATATATATAAAGCCGGTGGCATCGCCACCCTGGTGCCTTTAGGGTTATTGTGCACGACATGACACAAAATATCTGCTCGCTATCTGCCGAACGGCTCTGGTAGTCCCGCTTCAGCACTGATGATGTTGTAGAAATAGTGTGCTCTGGTTGGTCTGGATTATTCGGGATTTTTTATTTTATACAGAAATAAGTTATTTATAATTCAGATGAGAATAAAGTTAGTGTTGATTAAAATGAAGGAAAACAAATATATTGATCTGAAATATAGCACATTCATTTTACATTTATTTAGGTTCAATTACCAAACATACAATCTTAATTTAATTTAAAGCAAACTATACATTAAAAATACATGGGTTGTATGCACATTTTTTTTTTTATAAAAAATATATATATATATATCCAAAAAGACAAGCTATAACACACTCTTGTCACTGTAACAGACACAATCTCTCTCTCTCACCACACACACACACACACACACACACACACACACACACACACACACACACACACACACACACACACACACACACACACACACACACGTCAAGTCACATTTTAGATGCAATATTGAATAAGCAGAAAAATCGGATTTTCTGCTCTGAAAATATAAATAAGCATACAAATTGAATAAGCACTTTGAATATTCTAAACAGAATAAGCATTAGTCGCTAATGAATAAGTACTAGTACTTAATGGAATAGATACTAATATCTAAAAAATAAGTACTAGTAGCATGAAAATAGAGACTAGTATGTTAAAATGATTAAATGTTAAAACGGCTTGCCATATTGGCTCAGAGAGAGAGAGAGAGAAAATGACATTTTAGATAATAGCACCTATTAATAGATACTAGTATTTATTCAATAAATACTAGTTCTAAGTCATTACATACTAGTACCTATTAAATAGATACCAGTACTTATTCATTAGCTACTAATACGTATTCAAAAGAATATCTAAAGAATAAGCACTACTATCTAAAGAATAGGCACTAGTACTAAAGAATAAGCACTAGTCGCTAATGAATAAGTACTATTACTTAATGGAATAGATACTAGTATCTAAAAAATAAGTACTAGTAGCATGAAAAAAGAGACTACTAGGTTAAAATGATTAAATGTTAAAACAGCTTGCCATATTGACTCAGAGCATCAAAAGCATCAAACAAGAATATTAAAGTTTGATGCGTTGCCACAGCAACAGTTTCAAAGATATCAAGAATCCCTTCACAGGTCTTCATCTGCAGTGTATTTACATTATACAGATGAAGTTTGAAGCAAATCGGGTAAAAATAAGAGGGTGATTTCAAAGCCTTTAGGAAGTTACACACTTCCTGCTGCCAGTTGGTGGCGCTATAACTTTGACTCACAATAGTCACATCCATGTGATCGGACTCTTACAGCGAACACACTGCTGAAGTTTCATCAAGATCAGTTAATGTATGCAGAAGTTATAACACACTTCCTGTTTCCATTATTCGCCATAAATTCGTTTCCTCGCCACGGCCAAACCGTTCGAGATATCAAAAATCCCCTGGCAATTTTTCATCCTCAATGTCTTGACTTCATGCTGACTGAGTTTCGTGGCGATTGGTTGAATTCTCTAGGAGTAGTATATCGAATTCCAGGGGCATACGCTTTCAAACAAACCATAATAGCCGACTTCCTGTTGGGCTGGGGTAAAAAGTAAAAGTACAAAGGATATATGAATCGATGAGATCTATATGTGTACCAAGTTTCATATTATTACATGCAAGCGTGTTTGATTTATGGACCAAGTTTTCGGACCCCGTTCCAGGGGGCGCTGTCGAGCCCCCCTGCCACGCCCGGGTACCAGCTTCAGCCCGGCCCTGGTGGCCGCGGTTTCTGACCCGTGTGCAAAGTTTCAAGAGTTTTTGAGCATGTTAAGGGCCCCAAAAGTGCGCTAAGAATCTCAAAAGTATCCAAAAAGAATATTAAAGTTTGATGCGTTGTCACGGCAACAGCATCTAAGATATCAACAATCCTTTCACAGGTCTACATCTGGCATGTGTCTACATTATACACATCAAGTTTGAAGCAAATCGGGTAAAGCCTGTTTGATTTATGGACCAAGTTTTCGGACCCCGTTCCAGGGGGCGCTGTCGAGCCCCCCTGCCACGCCCGGGTACCAGCTTCAGCCCGGCCCTGATGGCCGCGGTTTCTGACCCGTGTGCAAAGTTTCAAGAGTTTTTGAGCATGTTAAGGGCCCCAAAAGTGCGCTAAGAATCTCAAAAGTATCCAAAAAGAATATTAAAGTTTGATGCGTTGTCACGGCAACAGCATCTAAGATATCAACAATCCTTTCACAGGTCTACATCTGGCTTGTGTCTACATTATACACATCAAGTTTGAAGCAAATAGGGTAAAGCGTGTTGGATATATGGACCAAATTGTCTGACCCGTTCAAGGGGGCGCTGTCGAGCCCCCCTGCCACGCCCGGGTACCAGCTTCAGCCTGGCCCTGATGGCCGCGGGTTTTGTCCTGTGTGCAAAGTTTCAAGAGTTTTCGAGCACGTTAAGAACCCCAAAAGTGCCCGAAAGCATAAAAAAGCATGAAAAAGCTTAAAAAAAGGAATATTAATGTTTGATGCATTGCCATGGCAACAGTGTCTAAGATATCAATAATCCTTTCACAGGTCTACATCTGGCATGTGTCTACATTATGCACATGAAGTTTGAAGCAAATCGGGTAAAAATAAGAGGGTGATTTAAAAGCATTTTGAAAGTGACACACTTCCTGCTGCCAGTTGGTGGCGCTATAACTTTGACTCACAATAGTCACATCCATGTGATCGGGCTCTTACAACGAACACACTGCTGAAGTTTCATCAAGATTAGTTAATGTATGCAGTAGTTATGACACACTTCCTGTTTCACGTTTCTCGCCATAATTTTGTTTCCTCGCCACGGCCAAACCGTTCGAGATATCAAAAATCCCCTCGCAAACTTTCATCCTCAATGTCTTGACTTCACGCTGACCGAGTTTCGTGCCGTGTGTTTGAATTCTCTAGGAGGAGTGTTTCACATTCCTTTGCATGCGTTTTCCAAACAAGCCTAAATAGCCGACTTCCTGTTGGGCTGGGGTAAAAAGTTAGAGTGCGAAGTATATATGAAACGATGAGATCTACATGTGTACCGAGTTTCATATTATTACATGCAAGCGTGTTTGATTTATGGACCATGTTTTCGGACCCCGTTCCAGGGGGCGCTGTCGAGCCCCCCTGGCACGCCCGGGTACCATCTTCAGCCCGGCCCTGATGGCCGCTGGTTCTGACATGTGTGCAAAGTTTCAGGAGTTTTTGAGCATGTTAAGGCCTCCAAAAGTGTCCAAAAGGTAGTAAAAAAATAATTAGAAGAATAATAATAATAAATAATCCTTAGGAAAACAATAGGGCCTTCGCCCTTTGGGCTTGGCCCTAAATATAGCTGCGAGCAGCGATTACGGGCCCAAGCCGGTGGCACCGCAACCCTGGTGCACCAGGGTGGCGCTACCGTCGGCTTTGGCCCTTCATCGCTGCTCGCAGCTATATTTATATATATATATATATATATATATATATATATATATATATATATATATATATATATATATATATATATATATATATATATTAGGGATGCACCGATACCGATACCAGTATCGGTATCGGGCCCGATACTGAGCTCATGTACTTGTACTCGTAAAAATGCCCCGATACCAACAACCGATACCAGGCAGCATGTGTACAGTGTCAGAAATTATAATGGGGATAAAAAAAGAAGGCTGTATATGAAATAAATGTATCTTATCAGTGGAATATTAAACAGAATATATTAACGCGTCGTCTATTTAACTATATGGTGCGCAAGCTGATAAGAGAAAAACACGGAGAGGATTGAGCGCGCTACGACACAGACGCGCGAGCTGGTCGAGCGCAACCCTTTTTCACAGATGTCAGTGGAAAGTTTGTAGTTCAGTCGGATGTCAATGGCAAATCAAGTAAAACGAGGCATGTAGCTTATTAATAACGTTAACTGACGAGAGAGAGAGAGAGAGAGAGAGAGAGAGAGGGGAGAGAGAGAGAGAGAGAGAGAGAGAGAGAGAGAGAGAGAGAGGAGAGAGAGAGCACTTCTGTTGAATGCTGTTGATTGCGGATCATTCACTCAGCACGTGTTATTTGGATTAAAACTAAATCGTATATGTAAGTAAAACATGAACTGTTACCTTACTTATGTTTAACGAGTGGTAGCCTACATTATTACAGGACATTTGCAGGTCAAGAATTTCCATGAACTTCAAACATCCACAGCGCGCGCCCCGAAAACCACCAGACAGCGCGCGAATACTGAATGGAAGTCTTTCACGCATTGCGCTTGTACGGACGAATTCACACAAATCTATGTAAAAACACATTGGCGAGTATCCTAGTAAAAGTCTGTTATATATCTCAAGTGAACGTAGACAGTATAATTCAAATGGCGTCAGTGCGTTCGGCCTTAAAGGGGCGGCACTTTAATAAATCTGCTGCTGTGTTTTAATGTTAATCAAACAAAGGACAAATAAATTACTCTCTGCTCTTGGCTAAATAGGCTACCTCTATCAACTTTACAAAAAGATCCATATATATTTAATTTATGCAGTAATAAATATGCAGTGCATGAAATATATATTTGTTGAACTAATTAAGTTTAAATTTAATAAACAACTAATATGATTGATATTATTTTGGTTTCTCTACCAATACATTTAAAAATTACAAATGCATGAATTGAAAATTAACTGAAAATTAAAAATACAGTTCTCTTACGAGAGTACTCTCGTGTTGCGTAAGCTAGCTTACGCTACGGGAAAACTCCTTTTCTCGAGAATACTGAAGCCAAAAATTATCCTTTAATTTTTTCATATTTAAAACGCATGCTTGCACAGAGCAGACCTAGAATAGGCAGCTCGTGCGCCTATTGGCTGCTCTGCGGCAAGATGCTGCAACCTATCGGTGGACTGGGAGTGACGTCAGCACCAATAGCAGCGCGGGTGCCCGAGTGCGTCACGTCCCGCCAGAATAGGCGTGGCTTACCTCTATATCAGCCCGGTCCAGATAGGGTGTTCTTTGATTTTTCTCCACTTCAGCGAAGTATTCACATCGCTGACTCTCCAGAGAAGCCGCGCCGTCGAAACAAGCACCTCAGCGGGACGAGCCCTCTGCACTGCAGTTGGAAGCCGCCTTCGCCGCTTCATCGCCGTACCTGCTGCGCTATCCGGCGCCCATATCCTTTTCATATTATATATCCTTTGCATATCCTTCTCTAGTATTCTAAAAGAGCAAGAGGCGTTGTTTCAAATGCCTCGAGTTTCCAAATGCGGCTCGTGTCGAGCCCCTCTCAGCGACAATGCGCGAGTCTCGCCGCGGCCGGACCGCCATTGAAAGCAGCACGCATCGCTCTCACAGCTCCCTCGACGGAGGCGGCTGGAGTAGTGTATTTCGCAGCCAACGAGCCCGTTACGTTACCCGCTCGCCTGCACACAAAAGCCGTTTTCACGGCTACCCAAAAAAAAAAAAAAAAAAAAAAAAAAAAAAAAAAGTGTGCGCTTCCCGCCTGGGACGAAACCGCGCGTAGCTTCCTTTACGTTACAAGGAAGCTACCGTGCCCCGCATCAATAGACTGCTGTTCTAACCGCGCGTAGCTTCCTTTACGTTACAAGGAAGCTAGCGCGCCCCCGCAGAAGCAGTCACTCTGCCCCTTGTGGGACCGCGCAGTGATAAGCGCCGTTCCCAAGGGCTGCCGGAGCCTGTAGCCACAGCGACGCGCTCGCCGGAATACCTCCCTCGAGCCTCGCTTTTTCACCTTCCGCGCCTCCCTTCACCGACGCGCAGCTGCCGCTCACGAGCCTCACTGCCGTCGCGTCTGAGGTTGAGGGACACGCATCAATGGACTGCTGTTCTAACCGCGGCTAGCTTCCTTTACGTTACAAGGGAGCTACCGTGGCTGCTCGCGCTACTCAAGCTTATGTTGTTTCCCCCGTGGCTCAGTGGCTAAACTCTAAGCTTTCGCGCCAGAGACCCGTGTTCGATCCCGGCTCTCGCAGTAGAAAAAATTTATGCAGCTCTCCTCTCTGAGCTCGCGACCAGCTTTCTTACGTACAGGAAGCGAGCGCGCGAACCGAGACGTCACCGTCGAAAGAAAGTGCGGTTTTTTGTCCCGCCGAGGCCTGACAAACTCCCTCTTCTTCTCAAACATTTTCCAGCTCCTCCTAGTACGAGCGGCCGGTAATGTCTATACTGCAGTAGTGTGCCTGTTATACACGCACGCCTGTAAACAGTGCCGACACACACACGAAAACTGTGATGACGCTCTCTCTCTCTTATCTGCTCGCGGCAACTAAAGCTTACGTTGTTTTCCCTGTGGCTCAGTGGCTAAACCCTAAGCTTTCGCGCCGGAGACCCGTGTTCGATCCCGGGTCCCGCAGCAGATAACATTTATGCAGATCCGGCTCACGCCGATGGTGTTTTAGTGTAGAAAGGTGCCCACATCTCAGTGTTCACCCCTACACGCAAGCACGCTCGTGTTATTCACAGAGCCCACTCCCTTAAAGCGGGCAACCGCTCGAGTGTTGAACGTAGGAAATGTGTCCGCGAGTTCGCGTCCACACCTATTTTTCTGCCCGCTCTATCACTAAAGACTCACGGCTGGACCACAGTCAAAGTTTATTTCCCTGTCAGTCCCCTTCAAAAAGGCTACTGCAGTGGTCCATTTAGCAGCCAACGAGCCGGTTCATTTACCCTCTCGCCTGCACACATACGCCGTTTTCACGGCGACCCAGAGAAATCTCAAAGGAGTATACTGTCTGGTTATCCGGCTCACGCCGTTGGTGTTTAAGTGTAGTGCAAGTGCCCACGCCCAAGTGTTCACCCCTACACACAAGCACATCAAATCTCGTGTCACTCACAGAGCACACTCTCATAAAGCGCAGAGAAGCCGCTCGAGTGTGGAATATAAGAAATGTGTCCACAGGTCCGTGCCCACTATCTGGCCGCTCTGTTACACGTTCAATAAAACAGGTTATGAATGTAAGTCTCGTGCCCGCCGGAGAGCGTTCACGCTTACTAACACACACCTCCCCCCGGGCGCCGCCCGCGTGTTAAAACGAAACACAGGGCATTGATATGACGCTCCCTATCCGTTATGATCGGGGCGTCACATACACTTGCAAGTCTCGTGCCCGCGCACACGCGCTCACGCTTACAGAAAGCTTTTCCGCCCAAAGCGCTGCTCGCGCGTCAAAAAGTGAGAATAAAATGCTCCCCATCCCTTATGATTGGGACTCCTCACATAAATCAGCCGGTCTCGGCTTTCAGTGAGCAGCCATTGCCCAGAACCGAGAGCGCGCGCGCCGCGCTTTCGGCTCCGGTTCAGTTTCACAAGCCCGCAAACGGCGGCGATCTGAACCCGGAGGCCATTCGCCCCCTAGCGGCTCACATAGCTGCGTGGGAAATTATCCCAGGGATTTCAGAATGGGTTCTCAGCACAATAAAGCAGGGCTATACACTTCAATTCATTCGCCCTCCCCCGCGCTTTCGAGCCCGGTCCGCGACGATAGTGAATGCGGAAGTAGCACACCTACTTCACGCAGAAATAGCAATACTGCTGTGCAAAGGGGCTATAGAAAAAGTACCGCCTTCTCTTAGCGAGTCAGGCTTTTACAGCCGATATTTTCTTGTACCCAAGAAGAACGGAGCTTTCAGGCCCATCCTAGATCTGAGACATTTGAACAAGGTGCTTGCAAAAGACCGTCCAAATGCTTACAACCAGGAAAATCCTCGCGCACGTTTGCCCGAGGGACTGGTTTATTTCTCTAGATCTGGAGGATGCCTATTTTCTGTTTCAGATATCACCCCGTCACAGGCAATTTTTGAGATTCGCCTTCGACGGTCAGGTATATCAATACACCGTCCTGTCGCTCGGCCTGTCTCTAGCACCCCATACATTTACGAAGTGCATGGACGCAGCGCTCGCCCCCCTGAGAACTCAGGGGCTGCGAATAATGAACTATCTGGACGACTGGCTGATATTGGCTGTTGATATTTTCCAGAAGGGCAGCTTTCTCCCTTTGAAAACGTTTCAACGGATGCTGGGCTGTATGGCATCAGCTGCAGCGGTGCTCCAGCTGGGCCTATTGCGCATGCGCCCGCTCCATCACTGGTTGAATGCTTGCGCGTCTCGCCGAGCCTGGGTTTCTGGCGGCCAGAAAATCAGAGTGACTCAGACCTGCATAGCGGCCCTGCAGCCCTGGTTAGTAGCCGACTGGTACCAGCAGGGAGTGACGATGGGAACCATCTCTTATTGGAAAGTAGTTTCGACAGATGTGTCCAACTCGAGTTGGGGCGCGCTGTTCGAAGGCAGACCGGCTTTTGGCCAGTGGTCAGACCAAGAGAAGTGTTTTCACATAAACTGTCTTGAGATGATAGCGGTCGAAAACGCGCTGAACGCGCTGAACGCGCTTCCTCCCGGTCATACAGGACCAACACGTTCTCGTTCGCTCGGACAACATGTCTGTGGTTTCCTATGTAAACCGTCAGGGTGATGTCAGATCCAGGAACCCCTGCAATCTGACGGAACGCATCCTTGTTTGGTCCCAGATGCACCTGTGCTCGCTGAGGGCGGCGCATGTGCCTGGCCATTCGAATGACGGTCCAGACAAACTGTCCAGGGACAACGTTCCCCTGGGGGAATGGTCCCTGCACCCCCAAACGGTCCAGAAACTGTGGCGCCTATTCGGCAGAGCGGAAGTCGGCCTATTTGCGTCAAAAGACAATGCTCATTGCCCGATGTTCTTTTTGAAGAACCAGGACACCCTGGCCCAGGTCTGGCCCAGCCTCCCTCTGTATGCTTTCCCTCCGGTCTCTCTGTTACCACAGGTAATCAAGAGAGTCAGGGAAACGCGCCACTCGGTGCTCCTCATAGCTCCGCACTGAGAGAATCAGAATTGGTTTCCGGAACTAGCACGGCTGTCACATGCAGCTACGTGGCCTATTCCGGTGAGGGCAGATCTCCTCTCTCAGGCTCGCGGCTAGATCTGGCATCCCCATCCAGAGCGCTGGTCTCTGCACGCATGATTGATCAACGGGTACTCGTTACCCTGCCAGAAGGAGTGATGAGCACGATCACGCAGTCTAGAGCTCCTTCCACGGGACGGCTCTACGCGTCTAAATGGTCAGTGTTCTCCAAGTGGTGCACCGACAGAGATCTGGATGCACGGTCGTGTGAGGTTGCGCATTTGCTCACTTTCCTACCAGAGCTGATGGATAAGGGGAGGTCCCCATCCACGCTCAAAGTTTATGTGGTGGCCGTGGCGGCGTTCGCAGAATCGACGCACGGTCAGTCACCGGGAAGACATGAGCTGGTCATCCGCTTCCTTAGGGGAGCTAGAAGGATGAATCCGCCGCGCCCCCCGTCGGTTCGTATGCGGCCTCTGCAGTGCTTCGGTTGGGTCTGCTGCGCATGCACCCCCTCCAGCGCTGGCTGAAAACACGAGTCCCGCGACGAGCTCTCTGTGAGAGCGTCATGTTTGGAATTTGGGCCTAATGATTCTAAAGTTACGCTCAAACCAATACACGGTTATGTCCCCAAAGTGCTCTCTACTCCGTTCAGAGCGCAAGTCATTTCCCTGCCGGCCCTTCCGGGAACCGACAGTGACAGTGATGTAAACTTCCTTTGCCCGGTCAGGGCTTTAAGAGTTTACGTTCAACAAACCGCTGCCTTCAGGCAGTCAGAACAGCTGTTCGTTTCGTTTGGTGGCCGCACGAAGGGGCTAGCTACCTCGAAACAGAGCATTTCCAGATGGATAGTTGATGCTATCGCCTTGGCTTACAAGTCTAAAGGCCTTCAATGCCCTTTAGGTGTTCGAGCCCATTCCACTAGAAGTATGGCCTCATCATGGGCTTGGACTAGTGGTGTTTCACTCCATGATATTTGTAGAGCGGCAGGCTGGGCCTCTCTGTCTACATTTATAAGGTTTTATAACCTGGAGGTCCCTGCTTTGCAGGCCAAAGTGTTATCTGTATGAGATTGTCATACACGCTACTGTTATACTGTGTTATGCACTCCCTTATACATATGAGGCGTCACCATATGGTCAATATGTGTTAGGGCTCACTTTGTGTCGGCCCACATATCTTCACTATTACGTGTTCCCCGGGCACTGGCCCTTGGACTTAATGTGAATGGTCTCAGCATACACGGCGCTTTAAACTGGGTTCCCGTAGCGTAAGCTAGCTTACGCAACACGAGAGTACTCTCGTAAGAGAACGACACTCGGTTACTAACGTAACCTCGGTTCTCTCTAGAAGAGGGAACGAGTGTTGCGTAACCCGGCCGTGTTAATGCTGCGTTCTTTTTTCGCTTCAGTGTGAAAAACCAAAGAACACCCTATCTGGACCGGGCTGATATAGAGGTAAGCCACGCCTATTCTGGCGGGACGTGACGCACTCGGGCACCCGCGCTGCTATTGGTGCTGACGTCACTCCCAGTCCACCGATAGGTTGCAGCATCTTGCCGCAGAGCAGCCAATAGGCGCACGAGCTGCCTATTCTAGGTCTGCTCTGTGCAAGCATGCGTTTTAAATATGAAAAAATTAAAGGATAATTTTTGGCTTCAGTATTCTCGAGAAAAGGAGTTTTCCCGTAGCGTAAGCTAGCTTACGCAACACTCGTTCCCTCTTCTAGAGAGAACCGAGGTTACGTTAGTAACCGAGTGTCGTTATCGGTTACCGTATCGGTATCGGCGAGTACCAAAAATGAAAGTATCGGTATCGGACTCGGTCTGGAAAAAGTGGTATCGGTGCATCCCTAATATATATATATGTCTGCTTAACATCCGTAATCACGCCCTCCAACTGACAGTAGACAGGCACACAGCGTGTGAAAGGAGAGATGGCGAGGAGGTGCATTTTTCTAGATCCAATCAGGTGCTAGTTGGAAAAAAAAGCCACGCTCACTATTTTGCCTCATAAGTATTCCGTTTCTCTCGGAAATACGTCACAGCACTGGAGAAAAGCCGTTTGCAACTTCCGGTTCATGGGGACTTTAAGCAAAGAACGTATATTTACAAGAAGTGAAAGCCAATAGAACGTTCCATTGCAACACCAGCGCCCAACAGCAGCGCTACGCTTCCGCCATTTTGGGGTGAAAGCCACTCGGCAGTCATATATTATACATATATTTAGCCCAGTGCAGAGGTCATTTTTAGGTTGAAATAATTATGTAAAAAGAGGAGGCAGCGCCAGATTTTTTAACGCAGGTGCCGAGGGGGTGCTAGATCATTGACAGGGGGAGCTGCGCACTTATAGCCTATATTGTGCTACTATTATTAAATGAGCAAAACTTCGATATTTAATATTCAATCATTTTAATTATCACAACTAAAGTTTTAATTTTACTAAATTGAATAAGAACAACATTCAGCATTCAATCAAATATATTTAAAGATGTATTATTTATAATGTTATTTCAACATAATATCTCGTTATTTCAACATATGTGAGTGTGCAACATAATCAGAGAGTAGCCTATTTCTTTTCGTTTGGAATAGTTTCGTTTAAATATTTAGTTGCAAGCTTTCTATATTTCTCATGTCTGAGGCATATTTCGGTTAATTTATGATGAGATTCGCTCAAGACGAGCGCCGGCGCCGGATGTCATGATTATGTCTGCTATATTTGCCATTTATTAAATCCAGCCGATTAAATTTAAAAAAAAATAAAAATAAGATAGAATTTATACAAAACGAAATTAATTTTAAAGAAAGGCTTTCTACAAAACACAGCGTAGGCTAATGAGTCAAAATCATGTATGAGCCACTTCATGTCTCCCGATATCATACTCATGCTGTTCACTTTTCATAATCAATATGGGGAAAAAAACATTATAATATTTGAACAAATATGAAACTAAATGCGCTTATTTAATGGCTACAACAACACGTATACAGTATTAGGCCTACAAACTCTCTATTTGTACAACTATTAGGCCTATACAACAGCAATAGAAACAGCTTTACAGTAAACTTCTTATATCGTATATTAATGACCGTTAAAGCAAGACTATGTAAACAAAAACACACAGCCACTGTACAAAATTGTGGCAATTATAGGATAACGGACACAGCAATGCATAATGTTCCATAAGATCATCATGTTTGTAGCATGATCCAGGGGATTAAAACGTACAAAATATATTTCAGGCCAAGTGGAGTTGGTAACTAATAATAGTAGTAAATGTGTAAAGTTGCATAAAATGGAAATATTCTATAATGCAAGAAAAAACTACCTCAAAAAACTGTTATCTGTGCTGTTGTCCAGTAACTCCCGTTGGAATATTCATCCCAAAATGGCGGCCGCGCTCCCGAAGCGCCACCTAGTGGCTGTTACCAGAAAAGCATCAGAGTTTCGCCTCTTGTGCCTCTTTGCTTTAAGCCAGCATCGCGATCCCCCCCCCCCCATGTTTCCATGGTGACGCGTCATGCTTGGCACGTGATTCACCACAGCCAAAATAGACATGTAACGTTAGCGCTTTTATTTATAAATATTAACAAACCTGGTTACCATGTCATTAACTATCTTCTATTCTGATTCTCAAATGTGTGTAAGTGAGTTTGTTTTGTCGTTTAAAAAACAGTTTCTCCCGAAATACATGGCCGGTGAACTGGGAGAAGAATAGAGTTAACTTTATAGTTCCTTACACTGTGTGTCTGATATGAATAAAATCCGTCGGCAAATATATTTGAACGGGTTGTTATGGCTGCTTCCATAGACACCATTGTGTATTTTACAAACTATAAATGTATTGTTTTGCTATAAGTTATATGCATTTAAATGTCTGAAACCTAAAATAAACATTATGTGGTTAAAAACACTGAATAGTTGTGATATAATATGACAAGCACTGAACGCGTCTGTCTCTGGCTCAGCGCCAGCCACAGCGCGAAAGCACAGTCTGGATCTGGCTGCTCTGTCACGTGTACATTGTACATCATGTACATTCGCTCCTAGTGGTCAGCTGCTGCAGACTCAGAGCGTGCCGAAATCAAAATTGCTGATGAGATGTAGAGGAAAATATCTCCGCGTTGTGCCTACGCCCCTTAGCTGTTCTAAATCCACTGTAAAACACGGCTTTGCGGGGCTTATTGCTTAAGTGAAAAATTAAAACGTTAGCCCCGACCCTCCTCCGATATCATCGTCCATCGCGATGTTTCACTGTACACATCGTCTGATGCCAAATTGGTAGACATCGCAAACCCTAGATTCAATGACCAATCCATACCTGTCTCATTCATGAATGACTCAGTCGTTCGAACGAATCGTTTGAACGAATGAATCAATGACTCGCTCATTAAGACGGTAGCCTGGCGACACCTAGTGACGGTTCAGTGTTATGTTTAAAAGTATCATTCTTTCCAACGATTTTTAATTGACTCATATTTAAAACAATCTCATAACATCATTTAATGCGTTGTTATTTTTCAATGTAAATGATGTAATTTGATCAGCCCTACCTAGGGTAACAGCCATATAGTATCTTATTATTCTAAATAATTGAATTTATTGATCAAATTTACAAATTAAAATGAAAGATGAAGCATACATTTAATAAGATTGGACTAGGGGTGCCTTGCAGATATTACAATTATGCAGTTTTAAATATACCATTGCCACCCACCGTCAATTTGGTGTGTGTGTGTGTGTGTGTGTGTGTGTGTGTGTGTGTGTGTGTGGTGTGTGTGTGTGTGTGTGTGTGTGTTGTGTGTGGGGTGGTTGGTTTATGTGATTTATGAGGACACAAATTTGTATAATGACGTGTATAACACTGGTATTACAACTTATGGGTGGTTTATGAGGACATTTCAAAAGTCCTCATAAATCAAATGGCTTGAAAAACATAAAAAACAATGTTTTATTAAAAAAATTTAAATGCAGCATGTCTGTTATATGCCTTTATTAAAAAAACGTATTTAAAAAATACAAGGCTTAAGACATTTATTTTCTTTTTTAATGAAGGCCAAACCACACAGCAGTGAAATGGTTAATCTAGCCCCACTCCCCCTCCCCCTCCCACACACCACAGACAGCACAAGAAGCAGGCACTAGCCCCACTCCCCCTCCCCCTTCCCACACTCACAGACACACACACACAGAGAGCAGTCTACAAGACACCGAGAGCTCCGAGAGAAAATGACCATATTCAAACCAAAATATCTGACTTCCTCTTGGTTGTTACTAATGACTGTAAATCAGAAAGTTGTCTGGCTGGAGGAGAACTATATAAATACAGATTTTTGTAACTCTAGATGAAACTAACCCCCCCACTTTTGTCAAAAGGTGGCGCTACTGAGTCCCTGCACCACGCCCGTTTCTGAAACTATGCACATGTCACCTGGCTAATAAATGTGATCTGTCTGTCGAGTTTCATGCAATTTTAAGCAATTTCAGGCATGCTAAGAGTCTCAAAAGCATCCAAAAAGAATATTAAAGTTTGATGGATTGCCACAGCAACAGTTTCAAAGATATCAAGAATCCATTCACAGGTCTTCATCTGCCGTGTATTTACATTATACAAATGAAGTTTGAAGCAAATCGGGTAAAAATAAGAGGTTGATTTCAAAGCATTTTGAAAGTGACACACTTCCTGCTGCCAGTTGGTGGCGCTATAACTTTGACTCACAATAGTCACATCCATATGATCGGGCTCTTACAACGAACACACTGCTGAAGTTTCATCAAGATCAGTTAATGTATGCTGAAGTTATGACACACTTCCTGTTTCACGTTTCTCGCCATAATTTTGTTTCCTCGCCACGGCCAAACCGTTCAAGATATCAAAAATCCCCTCGCAAACTTTCATCCTCAATGTCTTGACTTCACGCTGACCGAGTTTCGTGCCGTGTGTTTGAATTCTCTAGGAGGAGTACTTCAAATTCCTTTGCGTGTGTTTTACCAACAACCCTAAATAGCCCACTTCCTGTTGGGCTGGGGTAAAAAGTAAGAGTGTGAAGTATATATGAAACGATGAGATCTACATGTGTACCGAGATTCATATTATTACATGCAAGCGTGTTTGATTTATGGACCATGTTTTCGGACCCCGTTCCAGGGGGCGCTGTCGAGCCCCCCTGCCACGCCCGGGTACCATCTTCAGCCCGGCCCTGATGGCCGCGGGTTCTGACATGTGTGCAAAGTTTCAGGAGTTTTTGAGCATGTTAAGGCCTCCAAAAGTGTCCAAAAGGTAGTAAAAAAATAATAATAATAATAATAATAATAATAATAATAAATAATCCTTAGGAAAACAATAGGGCCTTCGCCCTTTGGGCTTGGGCCCTAATAAATAATCCTTAGGAAAACAATAGGGCCTTCGCCCTTAGGGCTTGGGCCCTAATAATAAACAGAGCAATTCCAAGAGGGTCCTCACACCATCGGTGCTCGGGCCCTAAATAGGCCTAAAAAACGTATCAAAATATATTAAAACAATTATACAGTCTAAAAAAATGCTAGGTTGTTTTAACCCAATTTTGGGTCAAATATGGACAAACTCAAAGAATGGGTTAAAAATTTCATTTAAAAAATGCAACCCAATGGTTGGATTTGTCCATATTTGACCCAAATTTGGGTTAAAACAACCCAGTATTTTTTAGAGTGAATAAACTAAACAAATAATACAAATAAAATCACAAATGTGAAGTGCTCGTAAAGCTCTGCATTTGGCCAGCACATGTTCAGAGAGAGTCGGCACAGCTGAACCAACGTCTGTCTTTACACACACAATTAACAAGTCAATCATCACCATCATCATATATTCCTCTCACCATACTGCGAAACCCAGACGGACCTGTGCGTTTCCCCGTCTCAGAGATTACAGGGTTACTCTAGCGTCAGATCTACGATAACCACAGCCAACACACAACTCCTGGAGAAACTATGATGGAAACTAGACAGATGACAGCCAGACAGACTCAAGCGTGTGTTTAATGATTAACAACTTTAAAAACACTGTTGAAACTTGATTTTTCACATTCAAACTAAGTTCAGATGAAAGTTCACCCAGAAATAGTCACTGTTTGCCACTTTTGGAGCCTGAAAGGAAGGAAATGTTCCAATATACCTCCGTTTATGTTCTACTTAAAGCTACAATATCTAATAAAATATCCCAAAATCACTTGCAGTGTGATATATTTCCTGCAGTTGTGTACTTACAATATCACAAAAGTTCCCAAAGATTTTTAATTTCAGAGAAATTCTAATTTTAAATAATGGCTCGTCCATGTTCACTTGTCGCCTGACGTTATATCCACGTTATCCCCGGTTTCCGCTCATACTGCCATAGTAACCATGGCGACAGACGTGGACAACAGCGTTACTCTACCGGATAATGTTTGTAAGCCATTTTAAATAATGGCTCATTTATTTTTTATATAATTAAAAATAATTATATAAAAAAAATGTTTTCATAATTTTAAATAATGGCTCGTCCATGTTCACTTGTCGGCCTATTAATTACGTAATATCCGCATTATCCCCGGTTTCCGCTCGTACTGCCACAGTAACCATGGCGACGCTGTTGTTGTTTTGTTCAAACATTATGAACCATGGCCAGCAGACTTTGGGACAAAAGGAGAACTAGTCAAACGAGGATCAATATCAGTGTGGCGTTCGAGATAACGAGAGCTAGCGTCCGCGACTAACTTCGACTCGACATCCATCGGCATGACGACAAGTTCCATAATTCTGCTTATGCATCATAAACTTACGCCTTTGTTATTGTAAGAGGTTAGCGAGCCCTAGCGGAGAAAAAAATTACATATTGTAGCTTTAAGCAATTAATATGGGTTTCTTTAAAAGCACACCATCATAATTCAGTGTTGTGTGTAACTCATTACAAGTAACTTGAGTTAAGTAATCAGATTACTTTTTCAAGTAACTAGTAAAGTATACGCATTACTTTTAAAATTTACAACAAAATATCGAAGTTACTTTGTTTTTACCATTTATTGACTGACAGCTCTCTTGTCCTCATGTTGAGACAAATCAAAGTGTGTGTGTGTGTGTGTGTGTGTGTGTGTGTGTGTGTGTGTGTGTGTGTGTGTGTGTGTGTGTGTGTGTGTGTGTGTGTGTGTGTGTGTGTGAACATGATGGTTAATGTAGTTCTATGTGAGCGTGCATTTACTCATTCACTTGCACAAAAAAAAAGATAAAAAATTCCTCAAAATGAATAAAATCTGAATACCATGCAAACCTCCAATAACTAAATATGTTTAATAAAAAATACATTTTTATGCATTTAAGCTCACTTCATTGACCAATGTACTTGCTTCTGACCTTCAACGATTCAGTTAAACCATAAGCAAAAATGACTATAGATTTTTTGGTTTTTATTGGTTAAATAGCCCGTGTTAAACCAGAGACAATTTATGGTTAAACTTAAAAAAAGGTCTTTACATTTGCCCAAAAAGTAACTTTTTTTGTTATAAAAAACAAGCCCATCAGCCCAGGTGGAAAAAAAGTAACGCAAAAGTAACATAACGCATTACTTTTCTAAAACAGTAACGCAATTTACTTACTTTACATTAGTAACTTTCCCCAACAAGATGAGGTGCCGTGGCTGAAATTCTCCAGCGGCCTGAAGTCAGTGTTTCTCTATAGAAACAGTCGGAGGCAATAAAGCCGATTAACCCTGAACAATCACACAAACGTCCTCTAAGTGTCCTCCGCTGAGTGCCATTCAAGAAGCCCGATCACCAGCCGTCTGTGCGCCGGGACTGGGAGAGCTCAACACAGAACGAGTCTGATGTGTGGAGCACAGAGAACACACTGCGCTGATCCTGGGAGATCAGCGGCTTATAAAGCACTTATTAATGCTTTATTCTGTACGCGGGAAAGCACACCGTCATATTTACTTAATCCATCCAATACCTAAACTTAACCAAATGTTCCCGGACATAAGCTAAATCTGGAAAAACATGTAAAAAAAAAAATATATATATATATATATAAATATTTTGGGAAAATACACTACGCATCTTACTAGGATATTGGCTGTTAATAAAGCGCATATTAAAGGGTTAGTTCACCCAAAAATGAAAATTCTTTCATCATTTACTCACCCTCAAGTTGTTCCAAACCTCTATGTGTTTATTTGTTCTGCTGAACGCAAAGGAAGATATTTGGAAGAAAACAGATCTCAATCCCCATTGACTTCCTTAGTAGGAAAAAATACATACTATGGTAGTCAATGGGGATTGAGATCTGTTTTCTTCCAAATATCTTCCTTTGTGTTCAGCAGAACAAATAAACACATAGAGGTTTGGAACAACTTGAGGGTAAGTAAACGATGATAAAATTTTAACTTTTTAATTTTGGGTGAACTATCCCTTTAATGCTTTATTCTTTATTCTGATATACCTGAATGACAAATGTTCCCAGGCATGAGCTAAATCTGGAAAAAAAAAATGAAAAATCCTAAAATTATTAGGCCTAGGATTTAAAAAAAATTATATTACACAAATCCTAATGAGATAAAAGAAAATCCAAACAGAATCCTACAAGCTAAACTAAAACTAAAAACTAAACTAAACTAAACTAAACTAAACTAAACTAAACTAAAAACTAAACTAAACTAAACTAAACTAAACTAAACTAAACTAAACTAAACTAAACTAAACTAAACTAAACTAAACTAAACTAAACTAAACTAAACTGGCCCATATAAACCAGTAGTGTTGATTTACCACTAGAAATGCCGGAAGGTTCAGGAGAGGGTCGTGGTTTGTGTTCGTCTATTGTAATTAAAATGAGCTTAATTTAAGAACAATTGAAGTCAATGGGAAGTCAGTGTGTGTGTGTGTGTGTGTATGAGTGAGTGTGTGTGTGTCTTTCTCTGTGTGTGTGTGTGTGTGTGTGTGTGTGTGTGTGTGTGTGTGTGTGTGTGTGTGTGTGTGTGTGTGTTCTTTCTCTGTGTGTGTGTGTGTGTGTGTGTGTGTGTGTGTGTGTGTGTGAGTGAGTGCATGTTTGTGCGTCTCTGTGTGTGTGTGTGTGTGTGTGTGTGTGTGTGTGTGTGTGTGTGTATGAGTGAGTGTGTGTGTGTCTGTCTGTCTGTGAGTGAGTGTGTCTCTGCATGTGTGAGTGTGTCTCTGCGTGTGTGTGTGAGTCTGTGTGTGTTTGTGTGATAAAGTGTTTGTGTGAGTGTTTGTGTGTGTGTGTGTGTGAGCAGTGGGATGCGTGTAGACATTTACCAGTAACTTTATGAGCCTAATCCCAGTTCTCCTGAGGCGACGGCAGATTTCTCCACTTATCCGAGAACAGCGAGTAACGAATCTCCATGACGACGGCGAACGCCTCATTAAACTAATGCTCACATCGAGGAGAGCCTCTTTCCCGAGACACATTATCAATTACTCCAACGGCAGAATCCCCACAAAAGACATGAAACCCCGAGAACAGAAAGTTGAGGATGAATCATTCTGGACAAGCTTTGAAAAAAACGACACCATTGTGAAAAGCAATAAAAAGCGTTTGCAGAGGAAATAATGAGTTTTTTATATAGGGGCAAAAATTTGCAACTAAATAAAAACACAGTAAATTCCCTGAGCTTGCCATGAGGGTGGCTGCATTCAGGCATGGAGGACGCTTTCTGTTTTTGTCTGCGGGTGAATTGCAACGTGCAACAAAACACAGATCACACACACACACACACACACACACACACACACACACACACACACACACACACACACACACACAACACACACACACACACACACACACACATCATGGTGACTTCTGCATGAGCTTTCTACAGAAATGTAGTTATTTTCTAGTTTCTCTCACCGTTTCAGTGCCTGTCTGCATGAAACTCACTCTCTCACTCTCTCTCACACACACACACACACACACACACACACACACACACACACACACACACACATACACACTCACACACACACACACACACGAATTCCTCACGGGTCATTTTCATGTGGATAAGATTTACTCTGGAACGGTTCCTCAAACACACCCACCAAAATACGCAGCAAATGCTGTCAGTGAAGCTTAAATGAAAAAAAAAACCCAGACAAACCAAGGCAAAGGTAGTAAAATATAATTCGTACATACACACCCATAGATACATATACACACACAAACATACATCACACACACACACACGCACACACAAATACATACACACACACTCGTACATTCATGTTCACACACACACACACACACACACAGAAAAAAATACATACACGTATACATGCATATATACACACACACACACACACACAGGAATACATACACACACATGCATACATACACATGCGTACACACAGATGCACACACACACGCATACCGGTATATAAAAGTCTCTTGATTTTGATTGATTGACAGGTGTCTTTTAATTTCTATACATTTATTGTGTTTAACTTACCAGGACACATGAAACGCTTCAGGTCAAAACGTGCAAACTCGACTAACGACACACACTTCTCCCGCTGTCCGTCACGTATTCCCTTCAGAACATCCGGAGTTGTTCGTTCAATTCCCACTTATCCATGTGCCAACAGACAGACACACACACACACACACACACACACACACACACCTCCAAAATAGGCCATGAAAGATTCCCATGATCCACTGCTGGAGGAACACCATTAGTTTTGGCAGTTTTGCATTAAGACCAGGAGACGAGCGGCTCATCTGAGTTTATGAGGAATAAATGAGGAGGAGATGAGGAAGAGGAGATGAGGAAGAGGAGATGAGGAAGAGGAGATGAGGAGGAGGAGATGAGGAGGAGGAGATGAGGAGGAGGTGTGTGTGTGAGTCTCTTTTGCAGCTTTATGAACCAAAATGAAGTTTCTCCATTACTCAACATTTCCACACCAGAGCCGTCAAATCACATTAACAGGACCTGCTTCACACACATCACACACACATTCCTGCACTTGCTTTGGCAGAGCGGAGGAGAATCAGCAGCCAACCGTGAGCTCACTACACACACACACACCCACTTCAGTACACAAACACTGAGCTGCATAAACACACAAATGAGACGCCCTCTTGCATTAAAGTCATCATACACACATAAAAAAGCCAACCGTGAGCTCACTACACACACACACACACACACACACACACACACACACACACACACACACACACACACTCTCCTGGTTATCTTGAATCAGAATAAGTTCCTCTCACAGCTTCTCTTCTCTGATGATGTGGGCGGGGCTATAACCTGTCACTCACATGAGATCAGCCAATAGCAAACCACAACCATCTAATCAATTCCACAGACACAATTAAGCCCCGCCCACATTTGTTTGTGTTCCAGAAGCGTTTCCCTCGTATATACGCCACAATAGAGAAGAAATGTAGACTTAAAAAATACCACTCGCAACTATTTAAATTAGGGTAAATAATGGGCTTTTCCAAGTAAATTAAGAGCCAGTGTGTGAGCCAATCTGCAAGCATGATTCATTGTCTAACAACAAACACTAAAATATTCAAATCTACGTATATCAATATATATTTAAAATGTGATTTCTGAACTATATTATCGGACTAGACCAAAACAAAATTCACCAACGCTACATTTATTTGATAAAAAACCCCCAATAATATTGTGAAATATTATTTCAATGTATATCAGCTGTTTTCTATGTGAATATATAGTAAAGTGTAATTTATTCCTGTGATCAAAGCCGATTTTCAGCATCATTACTCCAGTCTTCAGTGTCACATGATCCTTCAGAAATCACTATAATATGAGGATTTGATGCTCAAGAAACATTTATGATTATTATCAATGTTAAGAACAGTGATAGATTTTGTGTTTCAGGATTATATGATGAAGAGAAAGCTCTAAGAACAGCATTTTTTTTTAAACAGAATCTTTTATAACGTTATAAATGCCTGTCACTTTTGAGTGAATGTGTTAATGTGTCCATGCTGGGAAAAAAAAGAATTAATTTCTTAAAAAAAAAAATGATGTCTCCTTTAAAGGGGCTATGTGTAGTTTTTAGCGGCCTCTAGCGGTGATGTTTCAGATTGCAACCAATTTTTACAAGAGCCCTCGTGCGTGTGCTCGAACTCAAGACATTAACATTTTACATTTATTCATTTAGCTGACGCTTTTATCCAAAGCGACTTACAATTGACCCTTCGCGTGGAGCTTGATTGACAGGTGTTCTGACCAATCATACTTCGCCATCCGCCATTTTGTCCGACAAAGCAGTCAGGAGAGTTAGTAGATTAACATGGGAGGATTTGAACTTGAAAAACTGAATATACTGACGCCTTTCCGCGGATAAAACAACATTCATTCTTATGTTCATTCATGTTTATTTGATGCTATAAATGAACTAGAAGGAAGAGATGATCGGATCACGAGCAGCTTTAACTGATGCTCTACAGCGACCTGTCACGGCACATTAAAGAGCCACAAAACGGTATTTATTGTTTAAATTTCTTTCAAAAAATGACCAGATTTGAAAGGTGAGACTTTGTTTAATATGCTAATATCAAAAGTAACCGAAAAGTAACCTGGTCTGTCCTGTCTGTCCGCGTGTTGTCAGTCTCCTCTCTGCTCCGCGAAGATTTTTCACTGTGTGAGAACATGGTGAGAGCGTGAGAGCGGCGTAGCTTGTCGGACATAGCGACAGTAACTAAGGGGGGCGGGTCTTTGCGAAGGGTCAATTGCTATATTTCAGAGGTCGCACGCCTCTGGAGCAACTAGGGGTTAAGCGTCTTGCTCAGGGACACATTGGTGTCTCACAGTGGATTCAAACCCGGGTCTCTCACACCAAAGGCATGTGTCTTATCCACTGCGCCATCACCACCTCAAGAGTGAGCACTCATGGTACCGGCCACACTGAGACTTTCAACACACCGGAGAAAGCATCACAATAGGGATGAAAGACAACTCCTCGTCTGTTTTTATTCCTAAATATATACCTATACTAAAACAAAGCGGAGCTCTCTCCATAATTAAAACGCTCGATGTTGATCCGTGTTTTCGTCCGAAGTTGATCCGATTCACGTTTGGCCTGACGAGCTTCAGCAGATTAAAGTTATTTTTAAATTTTTTTTTTTTTTGAGTTTGTGTTGGAGTGTGTGTTGTGCTGGAGGCAGGTCGTTTTTTGGTGTCATCAGACTCATGTAGTTCGCTGCAGTGCCGTCGCATATAGGCTGTATATAAAAAGGAGAGAGGCTCGGGAGCGCGCATGCACGTCACATCCGATGGATTTCGCGGTAAATCCGACCCGGAGCGTCACATAAAAATAGGAATACTGGCCTTCAGAGGTAATAGCAAAACCCGACAAGTGGATCATTGTAATGTGTGATTACAACCCCTTCACACACAGGCAATAAAACAAGGATTCATTTTAGAAGAAAAGCTACATAGGCTACGTTCACACTGAAGGGCTTAAAGGGGTGGTTTACTGCTTTTTTTCTTTGCATGATTGTGTTTATGGGTGCAATATAACATGTATTCATGGTTTTTCTTTTTTTAAAAGTATTATTTTTCTTAAATTTCACCTTTATTGTAAGCCGCTTTCACCTCTGTCATTTGAACGACCGGTTTACTTCCTGATTCTATGAAACCACTCCCTCAGAAACAGGCAATGGGCTCAGATTGGTTAGTTTGGGCCGGTGTGTTGTAATTGGCTAAACTGCGTAGCGCACGTTGTCCGGAACCGCCACGCCCCTTGCCTTTACGGGCATGAGTCTCATGTGGTCCATGTAAACAATGGAGTCGATAATGCCGTATCAGTTTGAGCCAGAATCAGACCCAGAAAGCGGTGATGAAGAGAGTCAGAACCTCACCAAGCACGGCTGTTACAAAACGTTTCTGAATGGTACGTTTTTGAATTATTATTATTCTATTCTTCTATTATTACATAAGAAGTTTGATAGCCTGTTATAATTGAAAATGCTACTGCTGCTTGTTAGCTTTTTGAGATACGTTTTTATCTTGATTAAACATTTTAAAAAAATTATTACATGAGTAATACAGTTTTTTAAAGTTATTGTTTTATCGATATAATGAACAACCGTTTAGCTATTAACAAAACTTAGTTTACTCTGTGTATCGTTTTCTTAGCATCGATATAACTGGCTACTATAAACAAACACTGTTGACATTCATGATCAAATCGAAAAACTACGTCACAAAGTAGCTATACATGGCAAATACATTTACAAAATCTATATGATTACAAATTCAGGTCCAAAATGTTTGTACGCGTTTGCCATAGAAACACGAAATAGCATAACAAGTGACTATAAAGCCAGCGCTGGCATTTGTTTACGTCCTTGATAAAACGAAACCACGTCTAAAATTAGACAAATACGTTTAAAATTATTAATTCTTACTTACAGGTTGTGGCCCAACAACTGCTTCCTCTGGTTTTAACGTTGGAACAGCTTCAGGTTTTAGCAATAGTTTCTTGTGGAATCCGGCATTGAATTGTTGGAGATTTAGGAAGCTGTCTTCAGTGAAATGTGCCGCACAAAGAGCTAAACTACGATTGTAATCGTCAGAAACATAATCAAACATAAATTGTAGCCACTGTTGACGAACTAAAGCGTCTGTAGGAAGCCCGAACACAGAAGACCTGACAGCTGGGTGAACATAACACACTTTCGACGGCATGTTTAGCTCTCCCCTGTAACTCTTCCTCTTCAGCAAAGACGCAGAAATATGGCCATGCCCTTTTTTGCGTATTACGGAGGGAGGGTTGATGCAAATGTATGGGTTAGTGACGTCTAAAACCCAGCTGTAGTCCCAATCGAGTCGTTTTTGTAGGCATTTACACTTCCTGGTTTTTAAAAGACGATATCTCTGCTTACATTGAACTTTCAGCGCTGCAACTTTGCAGATAATGTTCATGCACCAACAGCAACATTACACACTATGTAAAATGAAAAAAGTGAAATCGCAATCAACCACCCCTTTAATGCTCAATTCCGATTTTTTGAAAAAAATCCGATTTTTTTGCAAGGCCGTTCACATTTCCAATTAAATGCGACCTTTAGTGATCTCCTGTGTGAACGTGAAATGACCCAGAAGTGACCCGCATGCGCAGAAGAGTACTCAACGGTCAACGACGTCACTTGCTGTTTGCGGAAGTACCTAAACATGAATGTCAACAGTGGAGCTCGTTTAGCAATATTAAAGTTATTTTCCCAACAGAGCCAGCAAAATTACAATCTTTTCGTTTTAAGAAGAAAATTAAGAAGGAGGAGAGCGTTTGAGCGCCTTCGATTAACTCACGGGAAGAGACACGTCTGTGGCGGACCATAACAGTGCAACGCGTTGAAGTGTATTGACAGGTGCGTGCTATCGGTGCTATCGTACGATAGCTAACTTGTTTATCTTCTCATTCCCGCCTACTTCAACGCAGAATTATGACGTTTGTCGCATATCAACGGCGTGCGGGTCGGATACATGCGACCTGGCCGTTCAGATTGAGGTCGCATTTCAAAAGATCGGATACGTATCGGATTTGGACCACATACCCAAGTGGCCTGGGTCGCATTTGAAAAGATCGGATCTGTGTCGTTCAGACTGTCATGAAAAGATCGGATACAGGTCGCATAGGGGCAAAAAAAATCGGAATTGGGTCGTTTCAGCCTGCAGTGTGAACGTAGCCATAGAGCACCTTTAAAGTGGAGTGAAACTAGTGTGAAACTGGTTTCAGGTGAGTAAAACACAGATTAACATGTTCTTACCTTCTCCCATCAGGCTGTTGTCGTGAGAGCCGCTGGACTCTTCTCTCATGTCCCTCACACACTGAAACACACACACACACACACACACATCATGAAATCAGCTGAACAAACACAAACTTTACTGTACTGACAGACTTTGAGGAGTTACATGTACTGTAACCACATGACTAGTCAAAAATTTGTACTTTTCATGATCTTTTGATGGAAAGTTTTCAGTTGAAATGATTAAATGAAGATTTGTAGAAAAATTGAGTTGCAAATTTTCAAGTCAGCTTTATTTCTATAGCGCTTTATACAGTACAGACTGTTTCGAAGCAGCACTAAAACACAAGTGTCATAATTATTAATGTGCATCTGTATTCAAATGTACACAAGTTTGGGGTCGGTAAGATTTTTAATGTTTTGGAAAGAAGTCTCTTCTGCTCACCAACGCTGCATTTATTTGATTAAAAATACAAAAACAACAGTATTGTGAAATATTATTTCAATGTAAATCAGCTGTTTTCTATGTGAATATATAGTAAAATGTAATTTATTCCTGTGATCAAAGATGAATTTTCAGCATAATTACTCCAGTCTTCAGTGTCACATGATCCTTCAGAAATCACTATAATATGAGGATTTGATGCTCAAGAAACATTTATGATTATTATCAATGATGAGAACATTTTTATATCAGGATTCTTTGATGAATAGAAAGCTCAAAAGAACAGCTAATAGTTTAAAATTAAATATTTCACAATATTACCGTTTTATTTTTGTATTTTTTATCAAATAAATGCAGATTTGGTCAGAAGACTTTTCATAAACATAACAAATCGTACCGATCCAAAACTTTTGACTGGTAGTGTAAATATGCACTTGAATAAAATACAAACCTGCACAAATATGACACGATCACTTAAAGATCACCTGAATAAACCAAAACAAATATTAAAAGCTGTTTGATAAGATCTTTAAATTGCTGCAGTGCCTTAGACAAATATTGTGTTAAGGTTGTTTTCTGCTCTGATGTGCCAAAGCATTGTGCCGAATGTGTGTGAGCGAGACGCCTGCATTCCTGCTCTCCGAGTGGAAAACTCCTGAGTCTTTATCAGTCCCGCAAATGGAAATTCCTGCCATTCCATCAGACAGAGTGAATCAGTGTGTGTGTGTGTGTGTGTGTGTGTCGTACAGGAGACCCGGCCGAACGTCAGCGGACTTTAACACTGAAACCCAACCGAAACTTCAACTTGACCACTTGTTTACCTTTAGCAACAAAAAAACCTTCCCTGAATCCAACAGGGAACGAAGTCAAAGCAATAACTCGTGTTTGCAAGAAAACACACACTCGGGTCTTATATGTATATGGCCCTATGATTCCACATTTATTCAATTGATTAGACAATTCAATTGAACCATTAAAACGGAATCCAGAAAAAAACAGGGAATTTGAGAACAAAAAAAAATAAAACTGATTTTTTAAGACTCTAAAAATTTCATTTTTGTTCAACTTTTAATAATTTTTTTGTTGAATTGAATTGCATGTTTCCTGATTTCCATTAATTAGACATGCTTTTTGATTATTAGATTGATTTTAACCATTAAAACGAAAAAAAAATGGGAAAAAAATAAAAAATGGAATTTGAGATTTTTTTTTTAAACGGATTTCATAAGTACCCTAATTTATTTTTATTTTTGTCAAACTTTTAATAAATTGCTGAATTGTATAAGCTTCATAATTCATTATTTAGACATGCTTTTTGATTATTAAATTTGATTTAACCAATAAAACGGGGGGAAAAACAATCAAGAAAAATTGAAATGAAGATTTCATGGGGTCCTAAAATTTTTTAAACTTAAATAATTTTTTGTTGAATTGTATAATTTTACTGATTTCAATTAATTACACATGCTTTTGATCATTACATTTAATTTAACCATAAAAATAAAAAATGGAATTTGGGGGAAAATAAAAACAATAAAATAAAACTTTAATACATTTTTGTTTAATTGTATGAATTTCATGATTTCAGACATAATAATAATCAAAGTAATCCAAAGAAGGTATAATGGGAGGGAACAGAATTTGAAGAAAAAAAATGGAATGGAAAAATATAGGAATTTGAAGAAAACCAACAGAATAAAGAGGACAAATTGCCATATTCTTCACGATATCCTCGTTTTAAAAGTCAAAAACAGGGTTAAGATATCAAATAGCCTCACTAATCTTTAACTAATTCAATTGTAACGGCGTGGAGAGCTGATTCTCGTGAGTCTCTTTAACAAGAGCAATAGAGCCAGCGAAGTCTTCCAGGATCAACATCCACATTGTTCCTCATGTAATCTCTGAACTGACAGATGTGCTTCTGAGACGAAGCCGAGATCCCAGACGATTATCCCACCGCGGGATAACAGCGGCACTTTCTGCAGAAGAACATCTCACAAGGGGCTTTCCCCCCGGAGGAACCGTTCCTGGTTCCCGGATTTTGCCGTGTTCGAGTACAGGAATAATTTTAGTTCGATGAACTCCTTTTAGAGGAACTAATTTACTCCTACTTCAGAGTCGGTCTAAAAACGCTGTTGTCGTGTAAATTAAATTAAACGACATGATTAACCGTTTTAAGCATGACGTTAAAGTAAGGGTTAATGGCCGACGAGGTGTCCATTGTCAGGTATTAACCCTCTGGGGACCAAGAACGCACCCGTGAAGTACTACCATCATTTCTGGTCATATAGAGTTAAGACATATGAGAAAATAATCTGTTAAATGTCTACTTTTTTATGTGCCCACATACAATCGAAATAAAATATTGTGCTTTTGAAAAATAAAGAAAATAAACAGGGTGTGCGTTCTGCCTCTCCGTCTCCGTGAACTTTTTTTCTGGAGCACGTCTCTAAACTTAAACAAAACTCAGCGAATACTGTTCACCCAGCCACGAGCAATATATCTTTTAAATCATTTGAGTTTGTACTTTTAAATGATCTTATTCAAAACTAAAATAAATATTCTCTGTTTATGTCATCTATATAAAAAGAGAGACGTGTCAGCCGTTCTAATTATCTTTCTCTCAGCTCATTATCTCTGGTAATGTGACACGCCCACGGAGAGCGTGTGCTACTCAAACGCAAATACGTGAACCGTCCGACGCGCAGTGAAGTCCATGGTCACTTGCCAAATACCACATTTTTAAAACATTAGTTTATATTTTAATTAGTTGTACAATCGAAATCTAAAGTTTTTACAAACAATAACTTGGATTCCCTGGTTTCGCCTGACGGTTTATTAGCAACCGGAGATATTTATAGTCCGCTCAGCTCGTAGAACCCTTCAGTTTATTGACTGCCTGTTGCTATGGTTACTCACAGCTGATGAAGCCAGCGCATTTATTTATTAATTTCTAACGGTAAACAGTCAGTTTCACCGGAACTCCTTTACTAGGTGTCCTCTATCACTTTTTAATGGACACCCTGCAGCCAATCAGAATCGAGTATTCACCCAGACCATGGTATAATTTAATTTAATTTAAACGACAACTGCGTTTTTAGACCAACTCTGAAGTAAGAGTAAATTAGTAAAATACGTATTTCCTTTGAGTTTTCCACGTACAGACGACACCATTGTCAAAACGATCCCCATTCATAGCGCGGATCACGTGACCATTCGCCTACACTGGGCATGCGCGTGCCGTGTAAACAGACAATAACGCTATTCCTCAGATTTGACGAAGAAGAAAGTAGCAAAGTTACCTTTGAAAAAGATTAGCAATGTCGAAGACCAGAGATTTCTGTTCATGGACCGACGACGAGGTGGAACTTTTACTTAAAGTTACAAGGGAATATAAAACAGACGTGGCGGTAGAAAACACAGACTGGGAGTCATCGCAAACCAAATACGGCGACATATTGGAAAGGAACCGGGAGCATTATCCATCGCCAGAGCAAATCACAACAATGGAAAAGGTGTACGCCACAATAACGAAGAAATCACTAAATGTATGTATGGTAGTGAATACGCCATAGCTGATGACCCAATCAGCCGAGCGAGAGCCCCTGCGTCACCGTTTCTAGTCCTCCGTTTGACCCGTCTTCACTAAAACGCCCTCCGGAGATTCAAAGCATAAAACGGGGTTGGCAGCGTTTCTAAACTTCTCAGTTTTTGCCGGTTTAGTCTGGACGGGAGGTGCAAACGTAGCAAAAGGTCTCAGTTTCGTAGTAGTGTGGATGGGGCCTGTGTGTGTGTGTGTGTCACCAATCCCAACATTCAGGGAATGAATGCAAGGCCGGCTCTCCTCTATTTTGCATTTCAAACAGATGAAGTGTGCTGACATGTAAATGTCCATTTGGTTCAGGAAGCGAGGCAAAGTCCATCTGGAAAGCTTTTGTTCCCACAGCTGATAAAACGTGCTCACAGGAATCTGACCCTCACACACAGCTCTGGGATTTGTCCTCTAACTGAAGACAGATGCATCCGTATAACACAGATATTAACAGTTTTATACATTTCTATTCCACAGATCATATAAAATGCGTTCAGAGCAAGGGGGGTGTACACTTAAGCATACTGAGCGTAGACTACACTGAATCTAAAATTGAAAATCACCTCTAGGCTGTAATTTGTTGCAAAATAACAATGCAACACCCAAAGAGTATTTTGCAATGTATTGCAAAAGATCCTGTGAGAAAACTGAGATAGAGCTGCATTTATCATTTATGTGACCTCAAGAGAAGATGGTTGAAAATAAAGGGTTTCGCTGCATTTCTGGGAAATTGAGGAGAATTAATTGAAATATTTGATGAGAGGGTGGAAAAATATTGAAATAAAAACATAATTCTTCAATGTTCTTCTTAAAGGTCCCATATTGTACAACTTTCTGAAGTTTTATTTTAGGTTTTGATGTCCTTAAGAATATATATTTGCGGTATAAGCACCAAAAAAACCATCTTAATATCTATGTTTACAGCTCTTTCTCAGGAGCTCTGCCAGAGACTTTATATGAGACATGTCACTTCCTCAATCCTCAATAGAAGTATATAGGGAAAACCTGTAACGCCAAAGATGGCGGTTGTATGCACATGTCCCGCCCCTCCCGCTGGACAGCCAATCGTCTGCTTTTAACAGTCAAGCCGGGAAACATTTGAGCCTATCGTCTGGTTCCTCTGACGCATGCGCACAGTTGAGGTTTGCGACAGCGGATAATACGTTACTGTTTGAAAAGGCGGAAGATTTGATATGCAGTGTGTGTGTGCGTTGTGTAAATATCAGACATCCCAAATCTCCCGCATATTGATAGCGGCTCCCTGATGCCCGCAAATTAGTCAAAATCTCCCCGAATCTAGAGCGAGTGAGCTTCAAACCGTGTCTCGCGCGGACCGTACGGGAGAGAGGGAGAGAGCGAGAGACCTGCGTGTTGGTGTGTGAACTCTTGCGCATGCGTAGTAAACGTATAACCGGTGGGGGAAAAGGCGTTTTAAATCTTATTTTGGGGCAAAGTCGTCCAACTTTTTCAGCGATTTCTATCATATTTTACTGTTGTTTCTATACATGCAGTTTTTATGTCCCGGTGACCAGTGAAACTGCAGTTCTGACTCTCTGCCCATTCATTTAGATAGGAGCCTGGTCTTGTTATTCAGAAATAGCTGCCCGGAGGCGTTGCCAAGATGGCGGCCGAGTGGCAGGACTTGCCAAAAAGGACTTTGGCTCTGCCAAGAACAGCTCGAGTTTGGCCTGACTACTTAATATTCATGAGCCTCTCTTCTGATTGGCCTGTTGTATTCTGAGTGAGCCACCATTGGTCGGGGTGGAGACTGAAGGCGGGACTGAGTAGTTCTGACATCACAGATATACTTTACTCAGTGTGTGTGTGTCTGTGGATCCACTGTTCTGAAACTTATGTGGTAGTTAATCCCTAGACCTCTGTTATCATGAAAAAAGCCAGGAAATTTCAGTTTTGACAATATGGGACCTAAACATACTCAAAGAATATAACTGGGTTTGCATTCATTGCAATAAATGAATGACTTTTGATGTGACTTTTGCTTGCTTTTTAGATGTTTCTTCTAAGAAAAAGATCCCTGATGTTCACGAAGAGTTTATAACAGCATGTTTCTATTCACCTATTATATACCTATTATATGGGGCGGCAGTGGCTCAGTGGTTCATGTAGATTGTCTACAAATCGAAAGGTTGGTGGTTCAATCCCCGGTTCCACCTGACCAAGTGTCGAGGTGTCCATGAGCAAGACACCTAACCCCAGATGCTCCCGACGAGCTGGATGGCGCCTTGTACGGCTGACACCGCCGTCGGTGTATGAATGTGTGAGTGAATGGGTGAATGAGAGGCAAAAAATGTAAAGCGCTTTGGTGGCCATTGGGTCTATGAAAGCGCTATTATAAATGCAGTCCATTTACCATATGCGCATTTTGGGATATTGCATTAAAACAAAAACGCTGTATAGAAACGATAAGAAGACATGTGCATAAACTACAACAGATGGAAACACATTTACAAAATAAATCCCTTAAACCTCATGTGACTTTGCCTCAGCGGAGGCTGTGATTGGATAACTGGAGTATCCAGTGGACCAATGGTGTCGCAGCATCTCAAATGTTGGTTTGTTGGCTCTGAAACGCCTGGGTCAAAGTGTGTGATCAGAATGATTGGTTTAATTCCCTCCAGAAGCGTCTCACACACACACCAGCAACCGAACATGACAGCTTTTATTGTGTTTCGTCTGACGCTCTGAGACAAACTTATCTTATTTATGATGGAGGGAAAAACAGCCCGATTGCTGAAACTTACATTTTTATTACTGATATTTTGTGCCAATTTCCCAGGAAGTGATTATATTGTTCTCTTGAACACATGAGAAGGAAACGCTGCTTTATTCGCAAATGTTTTATGCGATAGTCCAAGTTAAATTCGCAACTTTGAAAGGAACAAAGCTAATGCCTGAACTCAGATTTGAAAGTTTGCAATCATTTCTCATGTTACTGTATGTTATTTCCCCTGAGGAATATTAGGAAATGCAAAGATAGCAAGATGTATAAGCAACAAAATCTGCCGAAAACAAACTGAAACAACATTTTTCACATAGTTTTGTGAAACCTTTTCAATACTATCTGCTTTAGAAACCATGCATTCTCACAAACGCATGAGACACAATCTAGTAGTGACAGTTTCCAGACTCAAAACAGACCGTACTCTTTCATTATCACTGTGTATTTATTCTTGGGCCATAAATAAAAGCCTGTCAGCCTCACAGAAAAGCCTCCCTATGAATTCCCTCCGCTTTCTCACACACTACTAAAACACAAGGCGACAATTTCTTCCTCAATTAAAACACTTCCGAAAGACATGCACTCCCTAAAAACACTGTCCTCTCTCCCGTGGCTGACCCGGTGACCCCTCACCGTCTGCGGGACCAACCCCTCGGGACGCCTGGGTTACTACGGCCCGGCTGAGGGAACGACGGGAGTCACACCAAAACATCAACACGCTTAATTGGCATGTAGGAGAACTTACTGAGACACAGTTTTATTATTGCAGCTGTTTATCTTGGCTGACCTCGCTTATAGACTCACTCTTACAGAGAACGTTACAGGGAAACACACACATTACTAAACGTCAAAAATTAGGAATAAATCAGGCAGAAATGGTCGTGAAAGATTTTTGTTTGTGCACCAATTGAAATGCATGCATACAATTTTTTGGGATGCATGATATATTGGCCACCATATCGGTTTCAGACAATATATGTTTATTTATAATGTTATTTAGCCGATATATTAAAGCTGATAAATAATGGATTATTTCCTTCAGCTGAGACACTGTTCATCATAATGGTTTTGAATTGCTTGAATTATGATTGAAAAATCACTTCAAAATGTGCAAAGCAAGTCTGTCATATCAGCTACATACAATTATAATGAGAAAATCATAATTGTATGTTTGGCACATGCATTGTAATGGTGAGACTTGTGTTTTTGTAAGCAGGCTCTCAAAAATTATATAAAAATTTGGATTTAGATTCATCAGCCAATATATCGGTAATCAGCTTTCAAATATAAAGAATTATCGCCCAAAATGTTCACATCGGTGCATCCCTGAAATATTCCATCTATTCATTTTTTAACGTGTTTTTGCCTTTTCACGATGACTCGCTTGGTTTTGTCCTCAGTTGTAAGTCGCTTTGGATAAAAGCGTCTGCTAAATGACTAAATGTAAAATGTAAATGTTCATTTAAAATAATACAGACAATTGTGAAAATGTAAAGAAAAACGGGAAATTACAATATGCATTCATATATATATTTTTTTTTAAATGTGCATATTAGCAACATTTTACCTGCTTTTTGATAATTATGCCAATAAATTCAAATATTAGGAACTTTTTTGCAACTTTTTTCCGGCCCGCCCCCCCAAGAACGACCCCCCACCCCCCCTAAAATGCTGACGAAATCCAGTCATAAAAAAGAATTTACTGTAGTTGGAATTTCACGGAATTTGTTTTAAAAAGCAGTTCAGTACACTTGAAATCAAATCGCGATGTAGACTAGTGTGACTAAAAGACACATTTAAATACGAATCCTGCATGTTCGGTGTGAATGAATGGTGCAGCCGACGCACTGTTTCATTTACCACACACACACACACACACACACACACACACTGAAGGACGTGTGACGCTTGCGCTGTTTTTTGCCTATATGAAGACACAAATGCATGAACTTTCTCTCCAGGTTCTAGATCCACTCCGAAAGTCACTTCGTGATCAATTAACCGCTTCATTTGAGAAAAAACTATCATCATGACATAAACACACAGAAACTCAAAAGGTCTTCATGGCAACCCGTCAAAATAAAAGTTCGGTTTAACTTGACAGAAATATATTACTGTTGTACAGAATTTAGATATGTCCCAATGTAATAATAATACTAACACTAATCCAAATAAATTATCATCAAAACTGATTTTTTTTAAGGAATAATCAATTTTTCTTCCATGTTTTAATTTTAACATTAAAGCTCATTGTGCAGCGCGTTATTTGACAAAAAGTTTATTTAATTTCATATGATTAAAATTGATGATAAATGATAAAATTTGTGTTTTATGTCTTCATTTTATTACCAGAAAAAACACAACACAGAATTAGTGTGAACTTTTTTTCATATATTTTTGTTTAAAGTTTAATGTTTAAAGTTTAATGATTCATAATACATGATTTCAATTAATTAGACATGCTTTTTGATTGCTAAAAAATGTACACCACGTATCCGTAACACGCACCCCCCCCCCCCCCCTTAAAAAAAATCCTAGGGGAAACACTGAGTACCCATAATGCAATGCACTAGACTTGTAGTGTGACCAATGAGCCAGGTGATATAAACTACAATTTTTCTTGACTCGTTATTTGATTTTTTTTTACAGCACTGCAGAACTCAAGTCATGGTCATCTTTCCCAGAATCCCATAAAATTCCTTGTCTTTATGAGCTCATAAATGATGTGTAGAGAAGATATCTTCCCATTCGAACCCCCACAAGCTCTATAAATAAACCGTACACACACACACACACACACACGCTCGTGGACCCGCGCCAGCCGCCTGTAATGATCGTTTCCTGAAGAAAAGCAGAAACACATTTCATGCAGATTCTCTCTTGAAAAGCACCTCACACACAATCCGCTCGCAATCTCTCTTTAAAACCGATCTAGCCGGAGGCCCTGGACTCCTAAAATTGGTCAATTATTTTGCTTATTTATCTTGGGAATGCTCTAAATTCATAGTTTTAAATAGTCATTTTCCACAGACTTTATAAACTTGTCTATATTAATGCCATTTTTAAGATTCCTAATTTTGTTTTGATTTCTCCTACAATAGTTTTACATGCATTCAAGGTTAAAAACACTTTCATTTTCTCATAATATCCACCAGCTCTTTTCTCTCAGTGTCTGAAACGCTTCCATTCAAGGATTCAGTTTCTCTAAGCCCCGCCTCTCTGAGAGCTGCTCTGCTCTGATTGGTCGGATGGCCCAGTCTGCTGTGATTGGTTGACCACTTAGTGTGTGTCAGAGAAAAAACAACCATTACCAAATCTGAATTACAACAGAAAAGTACCAAAGCACACCATATAGCACTATGTTTTCTCAGTACAATGGTAATACCTTGATTTATGTTAATATACCATTGTAAAACTATAAACTATTGTATTCCAATTGATTTTTATCTTTTTTTTTCTGGTTAAAGAAATACATAAATGAGGGAGAAAGCCAAAATATTAAATGTCACAGATGTATATTTACTGAGTAATTCACTGTTTTGTCAAAGGGTTAAAATGACAATTTTCAACTGAGATTTGGAGCCAAATTACAGGGGTGTAAAAATGACTTTAGAAAGATGGCAGCATCATTATTTTATTTCTACACAGAGATTAGTAGCTCTATTAGTGAAATCTGTTGACTTTATCAATCTATGTTTCATTATATGCCAACGGTGACAGTTCAAAAATGGGAATAAAGCACTTCTTGTGTTTTTAACCCAAGTTTGAATGCCTGTAACTCCAGAAGTATTAAAGATACCTCAATATATTTTTAGATTTTGGCTCTTAACAAACTTTTCTTCTGGGATCTTCATTTTAAAGGTCCTCAATAGTTCAATCCCAGAGATATAGAGATCTTAATGCGGCTTCATGAGTAAAATGGTCAATTGAACATGTTTAGAGGTCGGAAACCAAATATGGGTCACTTTACATACAAATGATGCTTTTTTCTTTTAAAAAGGAACATCTGAACATCAAAATGTATCTTGTTTTTTTATATAAACACAATTGTATAGAATATCCCTGTCTGAGTGCCATAAATATGTTTTTTCCAAAGTTTTGCTTGCATATAGCATAACTCAAGAGGTATTAAACATCTTAATATCCTTCTAAATTCTCATTCTTAATAAACTTCATTTATAATATTAATTTGTAAAGCCCAATATGGTTCAATCCCAGAGATATTGGCATGTCAATGCGGTAACATACATACGAAACTGAGTATTTGCACTCTTGAACTAAATCCCTTCTTCCAAATATCCCTAAAACTGATTCAAATATAAATTCTACACATTTGAGAGTTAATGTGCATCAACTTGACCATTTTTAGTGTATTTTTGGCACTCAGAGAGGTAGCTTATGTTGAACACAATTGATTTGATAGAGGAAAAGATACATTATTCTTCAGACATTCCCGTGTAAATGCAATAAGTATTAGCTGTGTGCAAAGTGACCCACATGTGGTTTTTGACCATTGAAAATGGAACATTGAGATGCCCATATCTTCGGGACTGAACCATATGGGCCTTAAAAATATATGGTTCATAATATATTGTATATATTGAATTTCACGAGTTCAGCCACAATAGAAAGACAAAGAGCTTCTTCTTGGAGATCCATAAATCTCTCCGTTCAGCGTTCAGCTGTTAAACTTCTACTTGGACAAATAACCCCACTAACGCTGTTCCCTTGGGGACTTTTAACCCAGACAAGGTCAAAGTAAAACCCTGACCCCGTCTAAAAACAGTGTGAGCTTTGCTGCGCTGGGAAACTGAATGAATGATCAATGAGAGTAAATGGTAGAGACAACTAAGTTACACACCAAATAAACTCTCAGGTGAAGCGGACTGGTATGTTTTTAAATGATGAAAACAAGAACTGACTTATTGATTGTGGGACGTTAAAGCATCCATAACCACAAATAAGCAAACTAAGACCAACACGAGCATAATTTAGGAATAATATAAAACATATATAAAATGCACAAACATTTCACTAAATCAACACCTCTTCATTTGTTAATCAAAAGCGCTGATCAAAGTTCAGGTTCTGTAGACAAATATTCTCTTTATCAGAGACACTTTTAATGCAAGACCTTGAGCGTAATGAAACAGAAACCACTGATGAACACACAACATTAACAGGCCAAAAACTGTCAGATCATATGTGCATCTATGTGGTTTTAATCATAAAGAAACTCCTTTCCCTAATTTGGTGTTCCGGGTCAGAAATAACCCGCATTTTAAATGGCTTGTAAATCTCTCATTATGCTATATTACCACCAAATATTGTTTTCTTTCACTTAGCACAAGTTTGATATTTATTTTTGGATCTGATTGATCGTATGCCTCATTGATCTGAGCTCATGCGCCTCAGTTTGTGAGTAAAACCTGTGCTGATTAGAAGATTAAATGATTGAATCCAATATTTGGTGGTAATATAGCATAATGAGAGACTTGCAAGCAATTTAAAATCCATCTATAACCAAGTATCTACATATTATTGGGAAGTTGTCATATGTGTGAACAAGTCGGTAAGCTTTAGTCCAATGTGATACTAATTACATTAATTAGGATTTTAGTGAAAAAGAAAAGCCTCTACGGGTCAGAATAAACGTGGGGTTAAAATAAAGGTTACAAAGAGGATTTTACAAAAACCCAGAAACTTAAAACAACCTTTTCATCTCCAATCAATCATACAGAAACTACAACAGAAACTGGTCCTTGATACTGAACCAAATAACCTTTATGTGTAATGATTAAATCAGCAAAACAAAGAAACAAGCAGAAAAATAAACAATTACTAATTTAACCAATATGTTTTATCTATAGTCTATATCTCCATCTTGGTCTCATTCATTAAAAGTAATTGTACAAACGAACATTTAGCACTTTTTAACGTTTTAAACGTAAATGTCATTAACAACACGCCTCTACAAACTTCCATCATAATATTTTCCCCAAAACAAGACACGAGGTCAGCAAAAACACTAAACACACACAAAGAGCTCCTCAAATTCACACACACTGCCTCTAAAAACTAAGAAAACCATTAATTATGAACAGCTTTAGCTAGTTTTGCAGAACTCTGCGCGCGTCCTCGCATCATAAACAACCTTTAAATGAAGGAAAAAACACTTACCGACTGAGTTCCTAGTTGTTAAAGACGTTTTCAGTTCATTCGCACCTCGTAGACATTTATGTTTGTATTATTTTCACAGGCTGCAGGTCTGAGACACTCAATATGGTCATTTCATGAGGAGCACTGACTGACTGACTTCAGTTCAGTCTGAACTCAAAACCGCAGAAAGAGGAATGATGTGAGGTGGGCGTGGCTTAGCGACAGAAAGTTGGACAGAATGAGACTAAATAAATAAAAACATATTTTGAAATGTTCACTTTGTTGCTGTAACTTGGTATTTATTAATAATTTCAGTGTTATTATTCAGCTGAAAATTACTGTTCAGGCTCTCATGAAACAAGAACGCGTAACGGTCCGTTACTTTTCATAGCGCTGTCGGGATGGACCAATCATATTCGACGATGATGACTAACGGATGATTATCGGTGAGTGTTACTTTTCACAGCGCTGTCAGAATGGACCAATCACATTCAATAATGGTGATTAATAGATCATTATCGGTGCGTGTTACTTTTCTCAGCGCTGTCAGGATGGACCAATCATATTCGAGAATGACTACTAGACGAATCCTTTTATAGATTTGTATTTCAGGGTACTTCTACTAAATGTAACGTAATTAAACAATTATATTCTAAGAATATTAAGACAATAAAATAAAACCCAACTAAAATAAAATAAAAACTAACTTAACTAAAATGCATTAGTACTGGCCTGCCCCCCCAAGTCCATATATTTCTCTCAAAACAAAGCACGAGGATAGCATCAACAATTAAAATTGATTTGAAATTCCTCCAATGCCGTTTTTACAAATATGAGTTTTTTATGAGTGACGTGTTCTGTTTTACTTTTCTCAGCGCTGCATGAGGATGGACCAATCACAGCAGACTGCGAATACTGTATATTTAAATGTATATCAAAGAACTTTTATACTCTTTGTTTATATTAATTTTAGAGATTACGGTTTGCATATATCAGGTATGATATAAGATGCTCTGCAAACAAAGAAACTTTAACAGAAATGCCGTCCGGAGGATTGAATGTGTAGTGTTATGAAGATTTGATCAACATATTATTTATTATTAACTTACACTAAGTTAATAACAAATACGCTATTTACGCTATTATTTGTTTGTTCTTTTGTGAATTAATTAGCCATGTATTAAAACAAAACTTGAAATTGTAAAATTAACCCATAAGAAATGATTGTAGGACTAATGTTGATTCAATGGCGCCACCTGCAGGTCTGTGACTGTGTAACTTATTACTTATCCCTTTACCTCAGTGAACTAGCGTTGTCAAAAGTAGCCTACTACTGGTACTTTATACAAAGTAAATAATTAAATTGTGCAAATGTGACGATACCAGTCTTTCTGCACGGTTTTACCGAGTACAGAGACTTAATTAGAAACTTAGCGTTCCTGTTTGCAGCCCTGAGTAGTGTAGCCAATCACAGAGAAGTCTGTTGAGAACTGTAGCCAATCACAGAGAAGTCTGTTGAGCACTGTAGCAATCACAGAGAAGTCTGTTGAGCGCATGAGTGTTACGACAAATCAGAATTCCCGTCCGCTCACAATTGAAAAAACATTTAAAACATTTTAATGTAGCGATTATTTACATTTATATTATTCATGATGATAATGAACTTAATTTATTTTTTATTTTATAATTAATAAAATAATTAAAATTAGTCCGTTTAAAAATGTCTTGCTTTGTTATTGCAATTGGTACTAGGCTACTCTCAATTCAACCTTGTGAAAATAAAAAATAAAGTTTTGAATAATAGTGAAAATAAAGCAGTGTTGGGTGTTGTAAGGGGCTCATCCCTTGGTTTTGTGACCCAACATTTAGTGTTACGCCCGTGGTCATATTATGTCACAACCTCCCGTTTCTGATACTTGAATGAGAAAAATGAGAAATAAATACACATCCACACATTGTCTGTACATAGTTTTATTAAGACTTTTCCGAGATTAGCAGTTTAGACATCAGTATAGATAACGCATTAAAAAAACTATGTACACATTTGGATTGTGGGGTAATGTATTTGATAATGGTCATTTCAGCTTATTAAAAATAACTTTAAAAGAAAAACAAATGTGGCTCATGGATACAAAAAAACAAATAAAGAGCCATATCTTGGATCTCAAACATACTAAATATGTAACGAATTTCTAAATAGCAATGCAATGTTTACGATAAACCATAGAGAGGCAGCATTTCTGTGAGACACATGGAAAAAAACAAACTAATTGTACTAATCGTATTGCAAACTAAAAAGCAAATGGCTCAAGATTGTTGATATATTTTGTGCGATCATGTTTTGGATTTTAAAAACTGGCTTTAGTATAATGCTATTGCAACATAATTACCCCTGAGTGAAATCCAACAAGCTATTATATATAGCAAAAGACAAGTAAGAAATAAGACAATTAAATCAATTTCATATAATTCTGAAAAGTCGCTGGTAATAAAAGTTTTCAAACCAAAATGCAAACAAACCGAACTCCCTTGCACAGTTACCAGCATGTCTACTCAAAAACAAACTTAATAATTAATGCATATACAAATTGATGCTTCACGTCACACAGTTCAGACGGGTTTGGTTGTGCTGTTGTAGACGAGTTTCTCCGAGTCCACGTAATTGTGAACGTGTCCGCCGTGAACGGCCACTTGCTGATGTTTGTTTTGACTCTTCTTCCTTCCCTTCATAAGGCAACATACAAGAACAACCAGCAGGATAGCGATGGCGAAGCCCAGAATCACTGCGATTGCAATGGCAGCTGAGGACGGATGAGAAGAGAGACGTGTAAATCATGCACATCTGGATCAGTGGAGAATCAATGCATGCAAAACAATCCTAAATATCGGTTTATTTATTTATGAATATATGATTATTAGGAACACCATACTAATACTGTGTTTGACCCCATTTTGCCTTCAGAACTGCCTTAATTCTACGAGGCATTGATTCAACAAGGTGCTGAAAGCATTCTTTAGAAATGTTGGCCCATATTGATAGGATAGCATCTTGCAGTTGATGGAGATTTGTGGGATGCACATCCAGGGCACGAAGCTCCCGTTCCACCACATCCCAAAGATGCTCTATTGGGTTGAGATCTGGTGACTGTGGGGGCCATTTTAGTACAGTGAACTCATTGTCATGTTCAAGAAACCAATTTGAAATGATTGGAGCTTTGTGACATGGTGCATTATCCTGCTGGAAGTAGCCATCAGAGGATGGGTACATGGTGGCCATAAAGGGATGGACATGGTCAGAAACAATGCTCAGGTAGGCCGTGGCATTTAAACGGCATCTAAGCGGCCTAAAGTGTGCCAAGAAAACATCCCCCACACCATTACACCACCACCACCAGCCTGCACAGTGGTGACAAGGCATGATGGATCCATGTTCTCATTCTGTTTACGCCAAATTCTGACTCTACCATCTGAATGTCTCAACAGAAATCGAGACTCATCAGACCAGGCAACATTTTTCCAGTCTTCAACTGTCCAATTTCGGTGACTCTTGCAAATTGTAGCCCTCTTTTCCTATTTGTAGTGGAGATGAGTGGTACCCGGTGGGGTCTTCTGCTGTTGTAGCCCATCCGCCTCAAGGTTGTGCATGTTGTGGCGTCACAAATGCTTTGCTGCATGCCTGGGTTGTAACGAGTGGTTATTTCAGTCAAAGTTGCTCTTCTATCAGCTTGAATCAGTCGGCCCATTCTCCTCTGACCTCTAGCATCAACAAGGCATTTTCGCCCACAGGACTGCCGCATACTGGATGCTTTTCCCTTTTCACACCATTCTTTGTAAACCCTAGAAATGGTTGTGTGTGAAAATCCCAGTAACTGAGCAGATTGTGAAATACTCAGACCGGCCCGTCTGGCACCAACAACCATGCCACACTCAAAATTGCTGAAATCACCTTTCTTTCTCATTCTGACATTCAGTTTGGAGTTCAGGAGATTGTCTTGACCAGGACCACACCCCTAAATGCATTGAAGCAACTGCCATGTGATTGGTTGATTAGATAATTGCATTAATGAGAAATTGAACAGGTGTTCCCAATAATCCTTTAGGTGAGTGTATATACCAATAGTAACAAAAGTTACTAGAATGTACATTTCCTGAAGAAAATGTGAGTGGTGCTTGCAGTGGAAAAACTCACTACTCGGTTGCTAGGGTGTGGTACATGATTTGCAACAAACATGTCTGTACGATGTTCTGGTGCTGAGATATGGCTTATTCATGTTGTTCAGGTGGTTGCTAGGGTGTTCTGGGTGGTTGCTAAGGTGTTGCTAGGCGGTTGCTATGGTATTCTGGGTGGTTTCTAGGCAGTTGATAAGGTATCCTGGATGGTCCTGGGCGCATCCTGGGCGTTGCCGTAATAATAACTTTTACATAGAATCTTTCAATTTAATATTTGTCAGAAATTCTAAAATTATTTCAGGAGAATTGTTTTGAATGTCCATTAATATATTTTCTGAATTAAAAACGTTGTCTAATATAATTTTTTTTAAAAAGGACATTCTATTAAAATGTTTTTTACACTGATGGAATTCTTACATAAATCACAAACCGGTTTCCTCTAAATATCTGCCTGTCTACTGGTTAACATTTTGTCCAAGAAAACACAGACATGCATGTAATGCAATATTGTTTTAGTGCAACAGATCTAAGTTTTTACTTTTGCACAAGATATTATCCGAGACAGACAGATTCTCAATGTTGTTCATATTTTAAAGAAAAGCATGAATGTTCTGCACGTTACCTGTACTGCTATCGCTTTCTTGCTTCTCAAACTGTCCACGTGCGGCAAACACATCAGACTCTGAAATAATAATATAAACATGGCATCATGATGTTTTGCAGGAGACAGAAAACAGTGTGTGTTTCCCACAGGATTTGTGTGAGACTGGTTCCTCTGGAGGGGGATGAACATTCAGTGCATTTGAAAGTTTAAGTAACTAATGAGTTTTTGGACATTGAACTCTGGATCTACACGATTCACATAAGTGAAGACATTTTGATTAAAAATGGTGATTTTCTCAGAAAAGCGACTTGTTTGCAGATATGAGAATGAATATTAGCTAGTAGGAAAGAATAATTGCTTAATTGTTTATTGTATTTATATTAGTATGCTGATTATGCATGTTGTTTGCATTTAATTGTTATTATGGCTCGTTTCCACTGAGCAGTACGGTACGGTACAGTACGGTTCGGGTCGGGTCGGGTCGGGTCAGTAAACCATGATCCGGCTAGCGTTTCCACTGCCAACAGTACCCTACTTGATAGGCGTGGCGTTTGCTGGAAATAAGCTAACAACGTCATTTTCGCGCGAAGAAAAAAGCGACACCAAGAAAGTAAACACAAATGGATAGCATACAGCAGAACTTGTCCCTGCTTCTCGACATGTTTATCATAAGAAGATGCCGATATTAGGCATTTCTCAATACCAAGTACGCAAAGTCCTCAGCAGAAGGAGTCCCGAGGACGCGAGTCCGGTAATTCTCTAAATTGAACAGCGCGTTCTGAAAGCGTCACTCGGCTCGCTCTGCATGTTATTTTAGGCAACAATAAAACGAAATATGTTATAAAACACCACTCTGCCTCTTTTCGTTTTCATTTAAATACATTTTAAACATTATAGGCACACAATTGTGGTTCGGCAATGTATAGACCTGATTATATTATTCACTGCATGTATAACGTTAGCCTATTTATAACAAAACGAAATATAAAAACACAACCCTGCATCTTTTCGTTTAAATTTTAAAAAATATTAAACATATTCCAGACAATATGCATTCGTACAAATGCTGCAATGAACAACATTACAGTGATAATCTTGTAATAAAATAAATAATGACAAAATTCAAACCTATCTCTTTGTGTTAAATTTCAGTTTTATTAATAATAGCCATTATAAAAGTATAACGTTAAGTAGAAGGTAACGTTACAAGAAGCTGTACAATAAGATATAAAGCAAACAATTCAGTCAAAATACAAATTCAGCGCTAGTCTAACGTTAACGTTACAACGGAAAAGTTAAATAGCCTAAATTATATGAAACTTAACTTAGTCCTCAGCCAAAACGATTGGCCAGGGAACGAATTATCGATTCACGAGACCAAAGATCACCCGTTAGATATACACAAGACGAATTACCACTAGCTGCTACAGAGCCAGCGGCATACCTCAGAACGACCAGCCGAGGAAAGGCTGTTCCGGGTGGGGAACATGATCGCCGAGCGTCCGGTGATCGCCGGGAATGGATCAAATTATCATAAATCATTATAAATAAACCACAGATTTGAGCTTTAAACAACTACATTCTCGCCTGAAAAACTCTTAAAACTAGATTTCGTGAAAGAATAACCGTAGTATTTTATTCCAACTGTATATTAAAAAATGGCGCTTCTTATGTTGTCATTCCCCTTGTAGCACGCGCAAGTGACGATACTCTGTCAACCAATCAACGTTCTGCAGTGAGTCTAGCTCCACCCTTTAGTACCGTACCACTGTGCTAGGTACCCCAACGGAAGGGTACCCAAAAAGTGGTACGGTACGGTTCGGCTTTTTGGTACCATTCACAACTTTTGACAGTGGAAACGCAAATAATTGCGTACCGTACCGTACCGAACTGTACCGTACCGTACCGCCCAGTGGAAACGGGGCATTAGAATATATGAAAAATCCTGCTATCTGTCGAGAGAGATGAAGTTCACTGAGCCGTTCGAGACAGAAATATACAGACTATATACAGCACTTATTTTATTAAATCAGTCTTTTGAGATTTGAAAGGGCACAAAGCCATATCGAGCTTCGATTTGAGTTCGTTTGACAGATACTTTGGCGCATAACATCGTTGGAGACCATTATTTGTTATTATGAGAAGTTTTAAAATATTTTCGGTTCATTATGAAATGGTTACGCCAATAGGAAGCACTGACAGTGCTTAAAATCTACCCCAGTCTAACATTTTCTTAATATTTTTTTAAATTTGTGACAAGCTATGAAATATGGAAGCCGGTTCCCCACGGTTGAGAAAAAAATATTCTTTAAGTCAAAATATTGAGAAAGTTTCTCATAATTATGACTTAGTATCTCATAATGAGAAAGTTTCTCATAATTATGACTTATATCTCATTATAATTAGAAAGTTTCTCATAATTATGACTTATATAATGATATCTCATTATAATTAGAAAGTTTCTCATAATTATGACTTAGTATCTCATTATATTGAGAAAGTATCTCATTATATTGAGAAAGTTTCTCATAATTATGACTTAGTATCTCATTATATTGAGAAAGTTTCTCATAATTATGACTTATTTCTCATTATAATTAGAAAGTTTATCATAATTATGACTTAGTATCTCATTATATTGAGAACGTTTCTCATAATTATGACTTATATCTCATTATAATTAGAAAGTTTATCATAATTATGACTTAGTATCTCATATTGAGAAAGTTTCTCATAATTATGACTTAGTATCTCATTATATTGAGAAAGTTTCTCATAATTATGACTTATTTCTCATTATAATTAGAAAGTTTATCATAATTATGACTTAGTATCTCATTATATTGAGAAAGTTTCTCATAATTATGACTTAGTATCTCATTATATTGAGAAAGTTTCTCATAATTATGACTTATTTCTCATTATAATTAGAAAGTTTATCATAATTATGACTTAGTATCTCATTATATTGAGAACGTTTCTCATAATTATGACTTATATCTCATTATAATTAGAAAGTTTATCATAATTATGACTTAGTATCTCATATTGAGAAAGTTTCTCATAATTATGACTTAGTATCTCATTATATTGAGAAAGTTTCTCATAATTATGACTTATTTCTCATTATAATTAGAAAGTTTATCATAATTATGACTTAGTATCTCATTATATTGAGAACGTTTCTCATAATTATGACTTATATCTCATTATAATTAGAAAGTTTATCATAATTATGACTTAGTATCTCATTATTTTAAGAAAGTTGCTCATAATTATGACTTAGTATCTCATAATAATGAAAAACGTTCTCTTAATAATGACTTATTATTATATTATTATTATCATTATTATGTGAAAGTTTCTCATTATTAATAGATACTAAGCCATAATTAAGTCATAATTATGTTTCTCATTATTATGACTTTGATAATCTTTTTTTTTTTTACTCAACTGTGGCGGAAACAGGCTTCCATAGAAACGTGCTTCCATAATGAAAGGATAAAAAGAACATCTGGGAAATATTACTTTAAAAAAATAGTTGCTTTTGAAAGAGTTCTGGCTTTTACTGACGAGATCATTGTGCAAGATCAAATATGCAAACAACTATTTCATAAATAAAGAAGGAATGATGAAAACAACTGAAAAAGAAGGTCAGTTATTATATTCTGATGAAAGACTATAAATACAAACATGTTTTTCTTTACAATAATATGCACTGATGAATAATCCATAAGATTTTTTTAAAAAAAATTATGTTTCAACTTTAAAATTAAGTGTTTGTGCTGCCTTTGAAATGTGAAGTTGTATTAACTCAGATATTTGAGTTATCTCAAGTTAAATGCGAGAAAGTAATTCTAATGCAAAATTTTAGGTTGTTACAATACATTTTTTTACACTGCATGTTGACTTTAAATACTGATTATATGGCGATAATACAGTAAAACTCACCGGTCACTGAGCTGCACGAAGTCTTGCACTCGTCCTCCGTCTTAAAGCGGTTAAAGTTCCCATCACACCCGCCGTAGTTAAAGCGATTACAGCGCCTCTCGTACGGACTGTAGTACCAGTGGGTGACGCTTTCGCGACAGCTTCCCGTTACCGGCGGCTCCACGCAACGAGCTGGAAGAGTGAATGCATTGCTCGCTTTATTTTTTATGTTTAGGAGTTTTCAAGATAAAATTATCATCAATAAATGTAAAAAAAAAAGTTTGCATATATCACAACAGAAAATTAAATATAAAATCACCTTTGGATGTGTCCACGTTAATATCCAGCAATCGTTTGAACTTCTCTTTCACTGAACATAAAGAGAAGAAAAACGATTAAACACAATTTACATGTAGTCGCACTTAAATCGATTTGGCTTATCGCGATTTTGAAATCGCAAAGGCTGTGATTATTTGTTATGTGCAGCTTGTCAGTGACGTACGGCTCTGTAAACACTGCGGTGTGTGTGTGTGCGTGTGTGTGTGTATGTATGTGTGTGACGCTAGACCCGAAGCCGCCGCCAGGCGCCGCCATTTGCGCCATTTGGAATTTCAGCCGCCGCCAGCCAATAATTTCGTAAGCCAAATTGAGCCGCCATCTGATAAAGTTTGGCTGAGCCGGCTAGAATAATTTGTATCAAATAATAATTATATCACATATAGACATACACACACGAAATGTAACAATACACGAGATCTATTTTCCCTCTGTATTCATAACAGTAACAGCACAGTCTTGTGCTCGTTGCGAGGGGTGACATGCTGACTCGCGATCTTCGCAGTAGACGCGCAAGAGAGAAATGCACATTTTATACGGATTACATAAGAAGAGAGTAGTAGGCTAGTCTGTTTTCTTTCGTTTTGAATTGTTCTGTTTAAAAGTATGTCTGTGAGGCAAGTAGCCTAGGTTAGGCTTCCTTTATATGCCGACTGTCGGTTCATATGAGACGAGACGAGCTCCAGTTCACGCGCTGGCGTTTCGTAATAATCTACCGTCTGCTATATTTAATTATTATGTATTAAATCCAGGCAATTGGTTGATAAAAAATAGATTGAAATTAAGATATAATTAATACAAAACGAAATTCATTTTAAAGAAAGGTTTTGTGCTTTCTGTTGAATGTTTTTGTGAAAGTTTTAAAGCATCTTTTAGTGCCGCTTTCAGAGCGCTCACGTCCGTAACGGAGAACTGTCATCGTGTACCATTGTTTTTTTCCTCATTTAAATGCGAACACTAAAAATAAAATAAAATAAAATGAATATTTTGTTCTGTGGAGACCGAAAGCCAACCCTTCTTCATCCGACGCGTAGCCTAGTATTACTTTGGTTTGCGCAGTGTAATTCACATAATTACTAAACAATATTTTAGGCCTATAAAATTCAGCCCATATAAATGTGCATTTTCTAAGCTTAGAAAATGGACAACATTCATTTAATTCTAATCATAATGTAGGCTAACATTATTGCGAAATTGATTTCTTATAGGCTATTTGCTATTAGTAGTCTATAGTAAATCCTTATGTTTTTATCCAACTAAGCTATGTGTGGGCCTTATGTAAAATACGGGACAAATCGCGTCTGTTATTGATTTGATTTTACCCAGACTTTTGTTAAATCTTCCGGGCATGGTTGCACAAACACCTGAATCAAAGATTGATGTTATGAACCAAATATTCAGGAACGGAGAGATTTATAGCACTGGAAGTGATTACTGCAGTAACAAACCACCGTTTCCACATTGATAATTCACGACGCATGCTTCAGTGTAGGCTATATTGAAGGGAAATGTGCAAAACTTTGTCCAAAATAATAATGATAACAGTGTGTGTTTATATTAAGGCGAGACACGGCAGGCAAAAACATAGTTTTTTTTTTTTTTTACTGGTCAATTTGCTATTTTGGGATATTTGTCTTCAATAACAGGTCTTCTTTCAGACTTGTGGTGAAAAAAAAAACGAAATACACATTTAGCTCTTTTAGCCTACTACACTTCGTCTGTTTGCGTCTGTAGATTTCTCATAAATTCAACAAAAGTTTGCGTTCTTAATCAGTGATGGCAGCTTCAGCCATTTGCAGCTATGAAAAGTTTGGCGGCTGCAGCAGCCATTTAAGTTTTGGCTGAGCCGGCTAGCCAGCCAATAACTTCACCAGCCAGCCATTATTCTCAAAACAAATGGCTTCGGGCTCTATGTGACGCCCTCTGGTGTTCAGAGGGATATGTGGTGTGTGTGTCTGTGTGTGTGTGTGTGTGTGTGTGTGTGTATGTATGTTTGTGACGCCCTCTGGTGTTCAGAGGGTTATGTGGTGTGTGTGTGTGTGTGTCTGTGTGTGTGTGTGTGTGTGTGTGTGTGTGTGACGCCCTCTGGTGTTCAGAGGGTTATGTGGTGTGTCTGTGTGTCTGTGTGTCTGTGTGTGTGTGTGTGTGTGTGTGTGTGAGACGCCCTCTGGTGTTCAGAGGGATATGTGGTGTGTGTGTGTGTGTGTGTGGCCCTCTGGTGTTCAGAGGGATATGTGGTGTGTGTGTGTGTGTGTGTGTGTGTGTGTGTGTGTGTGTCACCCTCTGGTGTTCAGAGGGTTATGTGGTGTGTGTGTCTGTGTGTGTGTGTGTGTGTGTGTGTGTGTGTGTGTGTGTGTGTGTGTGTGTGTGTGTGAGACGCCCTCTGGTGTTCAGAGGGTTATGTGGTGTGTGTGTGTGTGTGTGTGTGTGTGTGTGTGTGTGTGTGTGTGTGTGTGTGTGTGTGTGTGTGTGTGTGTGTGTGTGTGTGTGAGAGAGTGAGACACGCCCTTTGGTGTTCAGAGGGTCAGAATGTCCTTTTTGGTAATCATGCTATAATGTGATATACATTACAAAAAATTATGTTCTTCCCTTAGTATTTTTGTCTTGTTTTCTAGTACAAATACATAAACATTCATAAATCAAGATACATTTACTGGAGAAGCAAAATTACTTAAGATATCAAGTCTTGTTAAAAATTTAAAAGTGAGTTTATGTTTAAAACAAGTACAAATGTCTGCCAATGGTGTCAGAAAAAAAAACTTGTTTTAAAGTTTATTTTTCTGACCCCACTTGCAGATATTTGTTTTTGTTTTTAGCATAATCTCACGTAACGTTGATATATTTTTCAGAAATAATTTTGCTTCTCAATTAAATGTATCGTCAGATATTTGTACCGTAAAACAGGACAAAATACAGAGTAAGAAACTTTTCTTTTCAGTGTAAAATCAGTTTTTATAATAATAATGAATGTGATCCTCACGTTTGAGGCATTCGGTCTCGTCCGACCCGTCGCTGCACTGCGTTTCTCCGTCACATTCGAAATCTTTCCCGATGCAACATCCGTTAGAACATGAGAAGTGATCTGGACCGCAAGCCACGCCACACTCCTCATCTGTGTGTGTTTGCAAGAGTTCAGAAGAGAGGATTACGCTTCATACATTTATAATAAAAATGAAATGGCATGATACTGGCATTGAAAGAAATCAGCAAGATTACCATTATGGATCGGACCTAACCTTCCAGATGGGTGAGGAGAAGAAACTGCAATAAGAAGAAAATATTTAATGTAAAATAAAGATATTCTGAAAAGATATTTGCAATAAAAATGTCAAATAAAGTGTCACTTATTATTTACACACAAAAAACAGAATGCACAGACACACTTTACAAACAAAACATTTTGAAATAAAGAGATGATCACGCACATTAATACATTATTAATGTACTTTTGAATGAGCCATTGATGACAGCTGCTTTATTAGTTTTCACAGTTTGTGTTGAAACGCATTAAGCATTGCATGTTTTTCATGCAGTTTAATAAAGTAAAGCCATCTGTAAAATGGATATAAATTATTTAAACCATTACCAGTCCTAATTTGCAAAAACTAAAAAAAATTATAGTAAATTATAAACCTATAAAAGTTAAGATAAAAAACTTTTACATTACAGAACTATAGTTATAGTATTATATGATGGATTTGATTGTTTAAATAAATTAACACTTGTATACATTTTATGCACAGTAAAAAATAATTTGCATTCTACTTTAATTAGTAAATCATTTTGCAATTTGCACTTATTATAATTTTTAGTTATGCTATTATTACCATTTATGCCTCCACTGTAGACAATGAAAATTAATTTTTATCGGTTGTAATTAATGGGCATCTGTTTGAAAACGTGACAATATTAAAAAAAAAAAAAAAAAACAATACCTGAAACTTTGTCACAAGCGTTCTCGCATTCGTTGAGCGCCAGGTAGTTATTGCGGTTCGGTTTGCAGCCTCCAAACTTGAACTCCTCACATTTCTCAGTGGCGGCATTATAGTGCCAGCGAGGGAAAGAGCCTCGGCACGGACCCTCCTTCTTCGGCACCAGACAGTGATCTGAGCGGAGGAAAACCACTCGATTATTCAACATTTTTGAATAGACATAACATTTCAGAACAGCAAATGTTCTGCATGTTGGTGACTTACGTATGGAAGTAAAATAATGACAAATGTTTTTGAAACAAAAAGCCTGTTGAATTGTACGACTTGAAATAAATATGCATTGCATTAACACAGCTTGTATTTTAATGCATTGTATTTTTTAGGGCTTGTATTTGTATGGGCTGAAATTTAGCGTGGTTGAATATTTAGGCTGTGAATAATTCAATTCAAAACATTTCAAACACATTTTCATTAGTAAAATTTCAATAATCCATTTTCACCTTTCATATTTCACTTCCAAAATATTCAAACTGATTAAAAATACAACCTATAATATTCAACAGGCGGTTTTCGGTCCATTTTATTTCGCTTTCAAATTCGCTTCCTCAAATTCAGTGGTTTAAATTCGACAGTAAATTCAACGTTGACATCCAGGAAAAGCAGGAGATCACCGAGCATAATCTCCATCTGCTGTTAGTCGACCTCGCCAGCAGGGGGTGCAAACGCGTGTTGTTAATGAAGATAGAGTTAGCAAGCCATTCATTTATGAAAACTGTACAACAATTGAGCATGCATTACGTTTTTTGTGATGATTATCTGGGTCAGTATATATGCGGAAAAGATGATTAAGGCACAAAAGCTGTTTTTATGTTTCATTCATTAACTTCATTGTTACTTTCCCTGTGCAGCCTTACATGTTATCAGCTTTTTCTACCATGAACGGGATTATTATCGGTTTCCCTCAATACCTCATCATACTCAAAGATTCCCTTTCTGTCGGGACAAAACTGGCAATTCCTGTAATGGAATTATACAGTGATATAAAAGACAAAACTCGCACCTTTATTGAGGAAGTACGCCAACATACATGTACTGCATTAGATTATACTGGGAAAGTTCATAGCACTTTCATATTGTTGTTCTATATTGTTAGTTTAACTGTAAATCGCTTTGGATGAAAGCGTCTGCTAAATGACTAAATGTAAAATTGTCTTGACATTCGCACATTTAGGGACCGTCACCGTCTCTAAAGTAACACTGGTAGTCCTATTAGGCCTAAACGTTTCTAACTTCAATAGCAAACTTCAATTTATTTGAATACATTGCGCATTATGCCTGACACCTACATGAACACTTTACAGTTAGTTTTATGACTGTAAGTCGTTCTCTTCAAATGCTATTGAAGTAAGAAACGTGTATACCAATGTCGTATGTAACTTTAGAGACGGTCCCTAAATGTGCGAATGTCAAGCCAACTTTATGCCAGTATCACTGGGAAACGCTGAGCATTAAACTTTGCGCGTTAAGTTCATATTCTGAGTCCTTCTGCTTGCCTGCGTGTTTGGTCTTTTATATCACTGTATTAGTTCATTAAGCTACGTTAAGCGTTTTATATGTTCAGCATGGGAATCCTGACGTATTGAGGGAAACCCTTAGCCTAGAAATCTAGACGCACCCTAGCGGCCGCGAAAATCATTTCGCTGCCAGTGTGGTCTAGCAACTCTCAATAGACTTTTTAGTTGGAAAAACCAATTTCGGGTCAGGCCAATCACATCGTGTATAGAGTCGGCGGGCGGGCTTAACACAATGACGGCACAGTTCATGACGTTCCGCGTGATTTCCATAGGGGATTTCCCTGCTGCTTGAAAACAATGAAGATGCAGCGGTCTTTCGAATGGGCTTTGGCCGCGACTCTGGAGGATTTGGAGTTAAGAGAACACCACTTAAGTCATTCTTAGAAAAGGAAGATGTGTTCGGAGTTTTGACGACCGGATACGGCAAAAGTTTAATATATCAACTAGCTCCGCTAGTGGGAAAACGCACAGGACTCACTCAGCTACAGCCGTTCGTTGCTCTGGTTGGTTAGCGCTGTCCTATTGCGTGCAGAGGGATTTTGAAAGACAACCGTTTATCCCGCCCCTCGGATTGAGGTATGTCAATGGAGAGTTCCCAGACCTAACATCTTGATGTAGGTCTGGCATGCCAGGCTAGGAAACCCTAGTAATGCATGCAGCACAATCGCCGCAACTAAACAACCAATAGATTATGTCAAACTCAAATGTAACATTGGACCTGTACATCCGCGTCGGGGGAATAACATTATAATCTCGTTCACGGTAGAGAAAGATGCTACCTACACAGGAAAAGTAATCGTGAAGACACTGAATTTCACATAAAACAGACGTCATAATAATCACAGATACACTTACATTGTTGTAAATTAGTTTTTATGAATGAATGGCTTGATCTAACTGCTCTGGTCTTCATCAACAACACCGCGCTTGCACCCCCTGCTGGTGAGGTCGACTAACAGCAGATGGAGATTTTGCTCGGTAATCTACTGCTTTTCCTGCAGTTCCTGGATGTCAACGTTGAATTTACTGTCGAATTTAAACCACTGAATTTGAGGAAGCGAATTTGAAAGCGAAATAAAATGGACCGAAAAGCGCCTGTTGAATATTATAGGTTGTATTTTTAATCAGTTTGAATATTTTGGAAGTGAAATATGAAATGTGAATATAGATTATTGAAAATGTACTAATGAAAATGTGTTTGAAATGTTTTGAATTGAAATATTCACAGCCTAAATATTCAACCATGCTAAATTTCAGCCCATAAAAATACAAGCCCTAAAAATACAATGCAGGGTTAATGCAATGCATATTTTTTTTTCAATAAGTACATTTCAACAGGCTTTTTGTTTCAAAAACATTTGTCATTATTTTACTTCCATACTTACGCTGCATGAACAGAATGACAGTAATAAGCTGATTCAGTTCTAAATGTCAAATAAAGAAAATTCTGTTTTAATTGATTTACTCTCATGTTGTTCCTGACAGAAAACACCAAAGTATCATAACTTAGTCCATATGACTTTTGCAGGCGATATTCAAAGTCTTCTGAAATTACATGTTTTGTGACACTGGTTCTAGTGTCTGTCTGGTCAATAAAACATGTAAAAGTCAGAATTGTGAGTTAAAAAGTTTGAACAGAGATATAAACAGAGACATTTTGAGGAAAAAAGTCAGAATTGTGAGATTAAAACTCACAATTCTGACTTTTCTCACAATCACAAGTTTATATCTCACAATTCTGACTTTTTTTCAGAATTTCAAGTTTATATCTCTCAGTTCCAATGTTTTAAAACTCACAATTTTGACTTTTTCACACACGAGTTTCTAAGTTGGAACTGTGAGATGTAAACTTACAATTGTGAGAAAAGTGAGATTTTTAAGCTACTAAATTAGGCCAAAACTGAAATAACTGGGGCAGTTGTGGCCTAATGGTTGGAGTCTGACTGGTAACCCGATGGTTTGCAGGTTCAATTCTCAATTCCGGCAGTAAATAATCCTTAATCGGCAGGAAAATGGCTGCCCGCTGCTCCAGGTGTGTGTGCCCATGGTTTGCAGTGTGTGTGTGTGTTGTGTGTGTGCGCACTTGTGCGCAACTTGGAAGGGTTAAATGTAGAGGACAAATTTTAAGTATGGGCTACCATACTTGGCCTTCACATTCACATCACTTTTTTTTTTTAATTACGAGTTATAAAGTCTGACTCTGAACTGCAAGATATGAAACCGCAATTCTGAGAAAAAAGTAAAAACTATGAGATATAAACTTGCAATCCTGAAAAAGTAAAACTATGAGATATAAACTTGCAATTCTGAGAAAAAAGTAAAACTATGAGATTTAAACTGCAATTCTGAGAAAAGTCAGAACTATGAGATTTAAACTTGCAATTCTGAGAAAAAAGTAAAAACTATGAGATTTAAACTTGCAATTCTGAGAAAAAAGTCAGAACTATGAGATTTAAACTTGCAATTCTGAGAAAAAAAGTAAAACTATGAGATATAAACTTGCAATTCTGAGAAAAAAAGTAAAACTATGAGATATAAACTTGCAATTCTGAGAAAAAAGTCAGAACTATGAGATATAAACTTGCAATTCTGAGAAAAAAGTAAAAACTGTCAGATATAAACTTGCAATTCTGAGAAAAAAGTAAAAACTGTCAGATATAAACGTGCAATTCTGAGAAAAAAAGTAAAAACTATGAGATTTAAACTTGCAATTCTGAGAAAAAAGTCAGAACTATGAGATTTAAACTTGCAATTCTGAGAAAAAAGTCAGAACTATGAGATTTAAACTTGCAATTCTGAGAAAAAAAGTAAAACTATGAGATATAAACTTGCAATTCTGAGAAAAAAAAGTAAAAACTATGAGATATAAACTTGCAATTCTGAGAAAAAAGTAAAAACTGTCAGATATAAACTTGCAATTCTGAGAAAAAAGTAAAAACTATGAGATATAAACTTGCAATCCTGAGAAAAAAAGTAAAAACTATGAGATATAAACTTGCAATTCTAAGAAAAAAGTCAAAACTATGAGATTTAAACTTGCAATTCTGAGAAAAAAGTAAAAACTATGAGATATAAACTTGCAATTGTGAGAAAAGTCAGAACTATGAGATTTAAACTTGCAATTCTGAGAAAAAAGTAAAAACTATGAGATATAAACTTGCAATTCTGAGAAAAAAGTAAAAACTATGAGATATAAACTTGCAATTCTGAGAAAAAAGTAAAAACTATGAGATTTAAACATGCAATTCTGAGAAACAAGTAAAAACTATGAGATATAAACTTGCAATTCTGAGAAAAAAGTAAAAACTATGAGATATAAACTTGCAATTCTGAGAAAAAAGTAAAAACTATGAGATTTAAACATGCAATTCTGAGAAACAAGTAAAAACTATGAGATATAAACTTGCAATTCTGAGAAAAAAGTAAAAACTATGAGATATAAACTTGCAATTCTGAGAAAAAAGTAAAAACTATGAGATATAAACTTGCAATTCTGAGAAAAAAGTCAGAACTATGAGATTTAAACATGCAATTCTGAGAAACAAGTAAAAACTATGAGATATAAACTTGAAATTCTGAGAAAAAAAGTAAAAGCTATGAGATATAAACTTGAAATTCTGAGGAAAAAAGTAAAAACTATGAGATATAAACTTGAAATTCTGAGAAAAAAGTAAAAACTATGAGATATAAACTTGAAATTCTGAGAAAAAAGTCAGAACTATGAGATATAAACTTCAGATTTATGAAAAGTCAGATTTATGAAGTTATGAAGTCAGGGGCCGTATTCACAAAGAATTTTATCTTACCACTAGGAGTACTCTTAAATCGCACTAAAATATTTTAGCTAGGAGTTTTCTCTTAAAAGTTATTTACAACGCCTTTCAGACCTACTCTTAGTAAGGAAAAATGACAACTCCTAAACTAAGAGCGAGTCTTCGTTGCTATGGATGACGTCAATTCTCATGCACGAGCTTCCTCGCAATGATCACGGTGATTGGTTGTTAGATGACAGGGCCATCATGCGGAACATAACAGACGCAACAAATCATGGAATTACGACATCTAAATATGTCTGTGTCCTACACAAAATAATAAAAGTAATGTTAACGAAATGCATATCATGTTTTTGCAGGCCCTAGTGAAATGTAATTCTAAAAAGGCAGAGAGAGAGAAAAAAAGTCGTAAATTAAATTAAATCAAGGTAGCCTAATACCCTAATGAAAACCGCCACTTGCCTAATAATGAAAAACGACACTTGCATTAACACTTTGCATGGACACATTAATTGACATCCTATAAGCCTAAATAGACTACTTAAAGCAAGGCAATGTTGCTCCTATTAAAGTAATGTAATATAGTTGAATGATGACGGTGGATTATGAACTCGCCAAAACGAAAAATAAAGCCCATAACGCAGGATCAGTTATGGTGTGTAGTACACACCGAACGCGAATAGAGCGTCAAATACGCGTCTATTTAGACGTTTGAACATTCGCTCGAGTTAAAATTTTTCAACTTGCGCGGAAGACATTCGCGGCAAACGCGTCAGCCAATTCGCGTCATTCACAACGCCCGGCGCGAATGATGCGTCTATTCGCGTCTTTGCATTGACTTTGTATGTAAGCTACTCGCGCAAATAGCCTAATTAAATACGCATTCGGCACACCATTACTGCTGCTGGCTCAGTTGGTGCTGAAAAAAAAAAGGATAAAAAGGAAATTCGGCACTGGGATATCAAGCAAAACACATGGGAGAGGATTTGTTTGCAGATCAATGCAGCATTCCCGCTTGTGTCGCGGACCCCGGACGCCTGCGAGAGGCGGTGGTATGCGCTACAATCCTTTGTGAATAGGTCTTAGTGAGTTAGGAGTCCTCTCGACTTCTTTTAAGCTGTCCCAGACTTAGGTGCTACTTTTAGGGCTAAAATGCTTCGTGAATTACTCTTAGTGAAAAAACTTAGGAGTCCTAAAGTTAGGAGTGACACGCCCATTATTTTTAGGAGTTGCTCCTAAATTCACCAGTTAGGAGCTACTTTTAGCCTTAAAATTCTTTGTGAATACGGCCCCAGAACTCTATGAAGTTATGTTACGCAAGGGTGTAACTTTGGTTTGAAAAGTGGGGGGGACACAAAATGGGGGATTTTTTTTTTTCGATTTGAATCCCATTTCCTGCATTTACATACATGTAGGGACTATGGTGATACAAAATCCAGGTCCCAGGAAATAATTAAGTTGATTATAATGATAAATTCTGCCAAAAATAAAAGTAGGCTACTAAACTATAAATAACAAAAAGATTTCTTACTTTTTTAAAATTGTTTAATAGGGGCCGATTGCCAAGACTTGAGAGAATCATTTTATAAAGTCAAAAATGTTCACCATTAATGTTTTGTGTGTAAATAAAATTGAAATTATGTGAGACCCAATTTCCACTGTAATGTAAAAACAACATAAAAACTGTATATTTTAAATAATTGTTTAATAGCATCTTTTTTTGAATGAAGGCCAGTATCACTGATATTAATATAGCTACTTATTAGGGGTGTAACGAGACGCTTATTTTAGAAACGAGACGAGACACGAGATTGGGTTCACGAGAACGAGACGAGACGAGATTTTTGCACAATTTTTCAGAAATCCTCAATGAAAAAATTCATGACTGGAAAAATAGTATGCAGGTGCATTTTGCAATGTTTAACTAATAATCTTATAAAGTAGACCTGAAATGACATGCATTATGAGTATGAATTATCAAATGCATTGAAAGAAAACAATATACAAGCACTGTAAAATTTTTTATTGACTGGCTTTTCTCCTGCATGATTTCACATTAGTCTCTTCAGACCTTACTGTACATTTAATAGCTTTCAGAACTTCTGGTTGAGGCTGTGTGTGACATCCTAACTGAACTCTAGAAGTCTTATTAAGTGCAAACAATAAGTGCAAGTGCAACCATAATCAAAGTTAGCGCACAGACTCTTTATAATTGTTTTGAAATTGCTGTTTTATTTTGCACCGGCAGTTATAGGGTTAATGCGGTGAGTTCGGGAAAGGCCGGTAGAGAAACCGAGGCTGTTTGTTTGTCTCCACAGTTGTTCTTGCGTTCCGATTATTAGTTCAGAAACGGAGCCTCTTGTCTGTTGTCTTTAAGACATTACAGTACTCTCTCAATATTCGAAGTGCAAACTGACACCATAGCCGCAAATAAACAGTCCAGAGATGGGTATCGGGAGACGGACTATTGTATGTATGCGGCCTAATTTGTGCGCAATCCACATCAGAGAGCTTGTGTTTTACTTTCACTATCGTGATCACGCATACTCTGTGTATAGCAGCGGTGCTGAGCGTGCATTCTACAAGTGCCTCACGCGATCAGTGAATTCGTGCTGCACTGATTGCAACGGCAACTCGAGCTGGATGAGCAGAGCAGACTTTTACATTATTTTATAATGATTTTTTAAATAAAAACCGCAAAACGACAGTTTAGGAGAATGTGAGTGTAGCAGTGGAATATTCTATGATAATCTCACCCTCACGCTCAGTCATGGCGATATCGCGATCGCGAGACAGCTTTTTACTAGACGAGAAATCTCGTCATGTTTTAGTCTCGCGAGATCTCGTGGCACGAGATCTCGTTACACCCCTACTACTTATGTCTCGATGAAAAGGATTGTTCCCTCCAAATTTGAAACATTCATTAGGCTTCAAAAATATAACAACTTTTAATTTAAATTAACTTTAAACAATCCTCACATGAACCCATAATAAATATTTACCTGTGCCCTTCCTGTCTGACTAACAGGTACGGAATATACCGAAATTGAATAAGGTTATCAAATAGTCTGCACTGCATAAATTATACATTAAATATAGAAAAATCCTTATTAAAGCTACAAACATTCTTTAGACAAGATCAGCGAGTAATTTGCTCTTTTCCCCTTTGTTCTTTGGTTAACTTTACTGATAGACAGAATTGGCTGCTGTCCCTTTAAGATCTGACGCTGCATGACAGGATCTTACATTTAATTTTCTCATTTACTCTTGACTTTCATTTAAGATTTTATTTAACTCGTTTTATTTAGACTGTTCTTGTGAGGATACAATTGATAAAACGGACATTTTGGCATTAATGTGCGTGTTATTATTCAAGCGCGAAAGAGAACTGGATTCTGGCGCGCTGTCTGTGAATGTCCTGACGCACGCACACAACGCACAGACAGCTCGCCTGAATCCAGTTCTCTTTTGCGCAGTTGAATAAGCGCGATACCTGCTCATTAGAACTTTCAGTGAGCTATTTTTAGAGTGTGGACTATGTGGGCGCGACGTACCTGGACGCGGACGCGCGCATCGGCACTCCTTCTCCGTGGCGATGACGTCGTGCGGTTAAAAAAATCGTAACAAACGAACTTGAAAGTGGGGGGGACACAAACGGGATTTTGAAAAGTGGGGGGGACATGTCCCCCCTGTCCCCATAGGAAATTACGCCCGTGATGTTACGAGTTATGAAGTCAGAACTCTTAAGATATAAACCTGCAATTCTAAGAAAAGACAGGATTGTAAGATATAAATTTGCAATCGCAAAAAAAAGTCAGTTTGAACTGTGAGATATAAACGTGCAATACTGAGAAAAAGTCAGAATTGTGAGATAAAAACTCGTGATTGTGAAAAAGACAGAATTGTGAGATATGCTATTGCAATTGTGAGTTATATAGTCTGAATGTTGCAATATAAACATGTAATTGCAAGAAAAAAGTCAGAATTGTGAAATAATACATCACATTTGTGAGTTCTAAAGTCCAAATTTTGAGATATAAACTCATAATTGCAGAACAGACAGAATTGTGAGATATAAACTTATAATTTTGAGTTATAAAATCTGAAGTGCGAGATATAAACTCACAATTCGGAGAAAAAGTGTCAAAATTATGCGATATAAAGTCGCAATAAATTTATTTTTATTGTGTACCAGAAAAAAAGAAAAAAAGGTCCATACTTTTTCTAACACATCATCATAAAAGTGCCGGTCATGTGGTCCTTCAGGAATGAAACTATCATCCAATAACCGTGTGTGTGTGTGTGTGTGTGTGTGTGTGTGTGTGTGTGTGTGTGTGTGTGTGTGTGTGTGTGTGTGTGTGTGTGTGTGTGTGTGTGAACACATGAACTATGTGAAGTATGAATGCTTACTCAAACTGAGAACTGAAAGTACCACTTACTTAATGGTAAATATGAAAGCAGTTATATACCAACTCTTTAATATGGTACATTCAATAACTGTGAACGGAAAACTTTTTAATAATTAATGAATTATGATTTAAATGCGTTACACATTACATTCGCGCTTTGAAAACACTATAAATAGTGCAAATGCAACATGAATAATGTAAATATCTGTTCTGAATTCAAACTAATAGAATAAATGAGTCTATAATCACCAGAATTCAGGGTTTTAGATTTACATTTTTAGTCAAAGCCTCGTGAGGAGCCCTACACAAACCCTCAATGACGAGAATGTTCTCGTTCTCTGTGAAACTCCCACCACAAAACCTGCCGCACCAGTTTTCGAAACACTGAAGAAAATGGACACACGCAGCTCAAGTGGTTTCCTGTTACTACCCAAGCTAGAAAACAGCATGCAATCGATTACCAATCTACAACCTCAGAGCCATTCCCAGGACATATCATGAAATCTGTTGATTTGACGGTTTAGACAAAGCAAAGATGAAATTACTCAACCTAGTCGAGCTGCTTTTAAAAGAAAGCACAGTTTGAGAAAACCAGAATATTCTGGCTTAACAGAACGAAACTGTTTGACAAATCCTGGTAAATGGTTAATCCATGTTTTCCGGCAACTAATTAAAAAGTTACTTCACAACTTGTTGGACCAGAACTTATCATAGGTCAATAGAAATCAGATTGAATGACTGAGAAACACTCTTCAGAGAAAGTGATAGCATTTTTTTATAGCAAGTGACGATGCATATGGAAATTCGGCCTTTAATAACATACAATATACAAAGGCAGCAATCCTCAACATATTAAACAAGATATCTGTTCAAATTTTAAAAAAATTAAGAGTTTATCATTTTCAGTCTCGTTAAAAAAAAAACTAGACTTCTGACAACTTGTTTCATAACAAGTTTATATCTCTTTTCCTCACAATTGCGTGTTTATATCTCATAATTCAGACTTTTTTTCTTACAATTGCATGTTTATATATCAAAATTCTGACTTTATAACTCAATTGCAATGTTATATCTCACAATTCTGACTTTTTTACTCACAATTACGAGTTTAAATCTCAAAATTCGGATTTTCTAACTCAATTGCAATGTTATATCTAACAATCAAGAGTTTATATATCAATTTTGGACATTAGACAAAATTGGACATTAGAACTTAATTCTGACTTTTTTCTTGCAATTATGTGTTTATATCTCATATTTTGAGTTTATAACTCCCAATTGCGATGTTGCATCACTCAATTCTGACTTTTTCTTGCAATTACAAGTTTATAACTCCCAATTCAGACCTTATAGGTCACAACTGCAAGTTTATATCTCACAATTCAGAGAATCGTTAGCTATAGTCTAAACCGTGAGAAGTCACAATTGGCTTTTTTATCTTTATTCCCTAGCGGAAACAAGCTTCCATTCAGAACAGTGCTATTTTTTCCCAGAAATGAATTGTTCGGTGCATATAATGTACATGCTCGACAATTTGTATATTATCCATGTTGATATATTCAGCAGAAAAATTCCGCTGCAATTAAAAAGCAAATAAACACACAACTCCTGATGCATTTTCATGTACTCACGGAGGGACTGTTCTGGGGTCAGGACCAAAACCGAGACCTCGGTCCAGCCCGTCTGTCCTGCGTCATCTGTGACCGTGAGTCTGAACTTATACATCCCGGGAGAAAGATTGGAGACGGTCACGGCATCCTTAAAATGCCCTTTCTGACAAAAAAAATAAGAGATTGTACATGCATTAAAGGGCTCTAAGTGAACAAAAACATCCTGCAAAGTTTTATATATGAAAGTTCACCGTAAAAAAAAGTTATTGTCTCTCAAAAGTATGAGTCGACTCTGAGTCAATTTAATGAATAATTTTTACAATGAGTCAGTTTCCTTTTCGTCGTGACGTCAAGACGAAAAATTATCAAATTGGCCGCGCCCACTCATTGCGCGCGCCGTGCAGACACCAGAGAAAACTTGAAAACATCATGTCGACAACCACAGATATCTATGGTCGACAACAAGACGCTGTTCTGAAGCGCGAATCAAAAGCGACCATTTTTTCACTGCCAGGGACGAGCATGTGAAGAATCAGTGGCTAGAGTTTATATTTACAACTATACCACACAAGTATAGCCAAACCTTGAGCTGTGTTCGCGTCATTTTAATGACGATTGCTTTACAAATACAACTGACTGGGTCATCTGACCAATCACCGCCGATTAGCGTCACGCAAAGGAGGGGTTTGGACAAATGAGTCGTTAAACGAATCATTAGGGAGTCGGTGAGCAAATCAGGTAAAAATAAATGCATATTATAAGACAACAAAAGTGTTTTTTGTCATTGCATGCATGTAAAACTGTTGTTGGGGACTCCCAGAACATTATTAGGAACATTTTAAATGCCATAATAGGTGCCTTTTAAATATCTAAATAAAAAACAAATACATGGATCTGATGCATTTAAAAATATATATATTATTCCAATAATGAACTTTTAGTAATAAATAACAGCGTAAGCACCTTCATAACAGCCGACGGGTCTCCAGACACCTGCGCCACTCAAACTTCACGATTTCTTTATCGTCTCTGCTCTCAATGCCGTTCAACGTCACTTCTTCTTGCGGCTGAACGACTCTGTCCTGCCCGGACACTGCAACCGGAGGTTTGTCCTCCACGTCTGCAAGAAATCAAAACACTGCTGCCATAAAAAACATTATGCAATATGAAACAACAACCATGGGAACCACATAAGATGCCAAGAATGATAGCGAGAACGCAAGTTTGATCTTGTGTACTGAAGATCTGACAATAGAGAACTAATACAGTGTGATTTGAGTCTCAGACATGCAGAGGAAATTAAAGTTTGAGAGTAAAAGATATTGATACTAAATAAGATACGGTTGAACCAGGGGCGCAGGAACACAACAGCAATCATTATTATCATGGTTTTGCATTCAGATCATCAAGAGTATAGCTATGTTTCCATCCACATGTTTTTATCCGCATTAAGTGATATCGAATGAAAAATGCCTTATGGAAACAGTAAAATTGGATTGAATTTCATGAATATCGACTCAAATGAAATGCGTTCGGTCTCATGGGATTTTATCTTGATGGATATACGGCTTATGCGATAAACGCTGATGGAAACGTTATTATGACGCGATCCATTTTGTCTAGAAAAACTTGGATGGAAACACACCTTCACCAGCTTTATTCGCATGAGTTTTTTTTACCGAAATTCAGATAATTCGATTGACAAGTGGGTGGAAACTTGGCTTATGAAATCAAGATATAACTTTCTGAATTTTAGTCGATTTTTCTATATATGTACCGGTCAACTGGTAGAGATTTTGGACTATCTCTCTCGCGTTACGCTGCTTAGCGTTGCCGTTCTGTGCCGTCTCGAAAGCTTATCGTTTGAATGCGTTTTTAAGCCTTAATTTAAACCGTTCCAGCGCAGTAATCAGCGAAACACACACACACACTTATATGTCAAAATGCCCACCTTTTATACCCTAATAAACACAGTCGTTTATGTCTTAAGTGGACGTAAATGGTTGAGAAAGAAAGCGCATGTGTATCAGTATTTTGGATCCGTGCATTCGCTCTTAAAGTGACAGTAGCCTAATAAACCTGCTTTGTTCTATTGTATTTTTTGTCCTATTGCTTGTAATTATTGTCTTTGCTCCTATTTTATCACTGACTGTTTATACTTGTCTTCAGTGAGATTTTTTTTTTAAACTTAGTTAGGCTAGTATTAGTTTATGTGATTTTGATTTAGATTTATGAAATTTCAATTCAATTTTTATATAAAAAAAAATGTACTGGAACAATAAGTGTTTTTATATCGTGAGATATATCATTGTCAAGAGATACAATTATTCATAGTGTGATATACGATTTGTCATAGATAGATAAATTTCTTTATTGTCATTGCACAATTTTACATACAACGAAATTTTTAGACTTTCCAACGTATACAGTCAAGAATAGTTAAGTTCATATTGCAATCAAAGGCCATATTGCCCATTATTAAATGAAGTGCTCATAGTGTTATTTCACTTAAATTGTCCTGTAGGTCAAGAATGTGTTGTGTGATAATTTCAATAATTTCAATTTAAATTAAATTTAAATTACAGTCTTTCTCTCCCAGAAAAACAGCAAAACTATTGCTCTTGCACTCCTCTGTTTATCAAATCAGTTGGCTGTGAAGTAAACTAAACGCTATTGGCTATTTAAAGAGAATTAAATGAGCAATTTTTAGTATGTCACGCAAGTCAACACAGAAAACTGCACTTAATTTGGTCCTCAATATGACTGTTATCAAAAACTTCCTACGCCCCTGGTTATTACAACCGGCTAAAATATGAAACAATGACACACTTCTGAGGATCTCAGCAAGTCTGGACATGCATGAGTATTTCAAAGAGTACGTTTTAAAACATACTCGACCAAAAACACTACACACAACAATCCTGAATATACTAATTTATTACTGTACAAGATATCTACAAGAGATTTCTAGACACGTCTAAGATGATTTTCCTTACCTGGTATCTTTTGCTCAATGTAATCTTTAAAAATTAATTTCAAAAACAGGTGTCAACTATTTACAGAAATCCGCATTTAAAACTGAACTGTAAAATATGTCTTATTTATATCTCCACATAGGCAACTTGTAAGCCGATTTCCTCTTACCTGAACCCGTTTGCTCGAGGTAATCTTTGAAAACAGACTTCAGAAGGTAGTTGCTGAAGCCCTTCTTCCTCACGAAGCGACAGACTTTCGTCTGTTTGTACAGACAGTTGATGTTGAAGCACGAGGTGATGCTTTTGGGATCTGGTCCGTGCTCCATCAGAGCCAGGTTGCAGTTTGGATCATTACAGCAAGCCCGAACACAGTCTTCAGCCCGAGACACCTGAGGAGAACCAGGAATGTGGCTCCTTCCTTCACAGACTCATCCGTGTTCAACACGAAATCCTCTTTGCCATTACTGAATCTTTCCATACACCCTCCATCCTGAGCCTCTGATGGAGACGCATGGAGAAAGATGTGCAGAACCACCGCGGTCCAGAAGAAGCAGAGCCGAGCCGGAGTCATTCTCCAAAAGAAGAAAACCTCCAGTCAAACCCCTTTATTAACGATTCAAAACCAATCTGAGCAGAAAGAGAAAGCTTTAAACGTTAAAACTTCCAAATATTTATATTGTATATATAGCTTTGAATGACTAAATCCAAAAAGAATAAGGAGTCATTATCCAAAAGAAAAAAACCTCCAGTAAAATACCTTTAAACCAATCTGAGCAGAAAGAGAAAACTTTAAACATTAAAACTTCCAAATAATGTTAATATTATATATAGCTAGTAGAATGACTGCATACATAAAGAATCAAGAGTCATTCTCCAAATTAAAAGAACAAACCTCCAATAAAATCCCTTTATAAATTATTAAAGATTAATTTGAAAAAAGACTAAACCCAGAAAGAATCAACGAAAAATGTCTTTAAAAAAACCCTCTAAAAATTTAAAACATATTTTATGGGTGTTTCAAGCTTTTAACTGTCCACAGACCCCCAAATATGATTATCCGTACAAACAAACAACTTTTAAGGCGTCTATATATTTTCACGTGCAAAATACTATTTCGAAAATATCTATTATGCTACATTATTATAGAATAGTGTTAAATGTATTATGTATAGGCTATTCAAGTCAACTATTGAATAAGACAGAATGCATATAAAAGGAGTCATTCTCTTCTAGACAATAACAACTCTCCAGTATCTTTACACACATATACGGTAAATTTAGGTAAACTTGGCAACTGTTATTATGACATTGAGATGATTAACTGTGGCCCGATTTACCCAAACTCAACCTATAACACTCCAGTTCAGTCTGAGAAGATTACAAAACGTATGAATATACGGTAAAACATTCTCATAAACATCTGACTAAGTCTAGAAAGGCTTTAAACACGCCTTTAATCAGACATTATCCCCTAAAAAAGTGAAAACTATAGTCTATCGATACCTTAAAACACTCACAATTCTTATATGAGTCAATAGCGAATATTTTCCACCACAGTAATGTCGAGTATATCTGGTTTAATGAAACATAAACATTACAGGGCGCCTGAGGGGAAAACACTGAACGCAGGAGATATCTGTTTTTTTGTGCTCGTCAGTTAAACCTTTTAAACATTAAACATATCAACTTCTTACCTGTTAAACAGCACTATAAGAGTTCGTCTCCTCCAAACACGGTGTAATTCCTCATCGGCCAGATATAAAAGCGTCGATTAAACCAGAGTTTCGGTAGAAATGTGTCGTTGATTCCAAGTAAAAACTGCGGCAGATCCGGAGCTTCAGGTGTGTCCGATACCGAGATACCTGCGCGAGCGAGCAGGAAGTGCTGACGTCACGCCCCCACGCACTCAGGCCCCGCCCCCTCGCTGCATTATTCAGTTATGTTTGCTTGTGGAAATATTTATCCACCGTTTCTAATGTCTGTGACTGTTGTCTAACTGCACTAACCCGCAGACTATAACAACACATGATGTCTGTGGCTATTGTGCGTGTCTGTCACTTCTCCTTAATGTGTGTGATGGGGTTGTTTGACATGGCAACAATAATTTTTTATTTTTTATTTTATTAAAAAAAGTTCACTTCTGTTATTAAGTGTCTCTTAAAGTGCAATGAAAAGTGTTATTTCCTTTTTCAGATGCATCATTCACCACAAACCCCAAAAAGGACTGTTTGAAGTGCTATTCATGTCGATTTTCATGTTGGTGATCTTTCTGAAAAATCTTCAAAGCCACAACGACTCTCGATGCATTTGCTCATTTGCTTTAGTAGTTTTCCAGTTTAACTTAACTAGGCTATATCATGTGCTTTTCAGTCGATTCACATTGATTTATTCGAATAAGAAGCACTTTAAAGTGTGATAACGTCACATGTTTTTTTGAGTGCACCAATTCTGCCCTGAGCTTCAGATGATGCCAACAACTCCTTTTCTGGGCATGCATGCAGTGAACGTCACTTTGTCTGAGGTTTGATGTTAGCAATGCATTGACATTATCATTTCTGTAACGGAAACCGACATTGAGTGCATGCGTGTGTGTGTGTGTGTGTGTGTGTGTGTGTGTGTGTGTGTGTGGTATGAATGTAAAATCCCCCAGCATGTTTTATGCATGTTTCATGTTCATGCATCATCTGGCATGCCATTGTTCAGTACAAAGACTGATTGTTTGGTACATTACTCACTTAAAAATGTTAGGTTAAACATAACCCAACGAATAAGCCAACTATGGGGTGGTATAGCACCTTCCCAACTGTGGATTATTTTAACCCAACGGCATAACCAAATAACCCAACAAATTTTAAGATAACCCAACATAATGACCCAACATGCATACACCAACGGTTGGGTTAAAAAATAACCCAACATTTTTTAGTGTGTAGGCCAAAAAAAAAATTGCACCAAAATGTAGCCATGTAGCAAAAGTAAATTTACTTAATTTTCATCTCTGCTTTTTATGTTTATTTAAAATTGGACATGTCTGATAGTATTTTAATCTCCAATCTGTTATTTAACAGTTGAGATAGATCTTTAATGCTGATCTAACCAGCAGAAAGAGCACACTCTAAAAAATGCTGGGTTGTTTTAACCCCAGGGCAGCATTAAATCCTTTAAGAAACTGACATGACGGGCGGATTTACAATCCCCCTCTTTTCGTATTCTTAACTCTATTGTCTTAATGCATGTGTTTAGTCTCTGAATATGCAGTTATATGCATAATATGCATTTAGCCCGGATTCAAGAGAGTAAATATGCATTTGTTTTGTAATTGATAAATTGTTAAATCAAGTTTTGGGCGCTTGTGATACAGAACCTGCTGCAGTATTTAATCCACTAAAAATAGCTGGATGTTATAAACCGCTTAATGTAAAAAAACCTTAATGCACTAAAACTCACATTAAACAATCAAATTGAGTATGTATACTAAATATAGACGAGCAGATGAGCCCAGAATATAAATACAACATGCTAAATGGTTTTCATTATGGTTTTCTCTTGCCTGTACATAGTATGCACACACTAAAAAACGTTGGGTTATTTTTTTAGCCCAACCGTTGGTGTATGCATGTTGGGTCATTATGTTGGGTTATCTTAAAATTTGTTGGGTTATATGGTTATGCAGTTGGGTTAAAAATAACCCACAGTTGGGAAGGTGCTATACCAACCCATAGTTGGGTTATTTTTAACCCAACATTTTTAAGTGAGCATTATTATGTAATTATTATTATTATTATTATAATTATGTTTTTTTTCATAGAATAATGAAATGAAATGCCCTTTTATTCTCACTATACACATGTACAATGAGATTAAAAGCAACTTCTTTTCCAGTGCCAACATGTAGAGACAAAACAAAATAGAATTAAATAACCACAAGAATTAATAATTAAATAGTAGTGCAAAAGAGGTAGATGCTATCAATATTGCTAGTTTTTAATAATTAAAAAATAAAGTCATTTTTGAGTTTGACAACAAACACAGCATAGTTCAAACATAATAATTTACATTTTAGTAAACACTGACTCTAAGTCTTTATTCACTTTTTTCTCATGGTTTCCTCAATAGAATTTATAAAATTATAGAATAGAATATCACAGTTCTAATAGGGGCGCATTGTAACGCAGTGTGGGGGGTTAATACTGCACTCTAAAAAAAGCTTGTCAAATTTGGGTAAAATATGGACAAACCCAGCCATTGGGTTACATTTGTATTACATTTTTAACCCAATGTTTGAGTTTGTCCATATTTGACCCAAATTTGGGTTAAAACAACCCAGCATTTTTTAGAGTCTTTCTGCTGGTTAGATCAGCATTAAAGATCTATCTCAACTGTTAAATAACAGATTGGAGATTAAAATACTATCAGACATGTCCAATTTTAAATAAACACAAAAAACAGAGATGAAATAAATGTTTATCAGTGATATCTTACAAAGATTCAAAAATTTTGGTGCAATTATTTTTTCTCTAGGCCTAGTGTTGATATGGCATCTAGTAAATACATCAAGTTTTGTCATGTTGGCATTTAAAAAATTTAAACAAGTGTGTGTGTTACAACTATAGCCCTGCGTTATGGCTGCTATATATTAGGGAAGTGATTTCGGATGCAACCATCCTTTTGCCCACTCACTTAAAAATGTTGAATAAAAATAACCCAATGAATTACCCAACTATGGGGTGGTATAGCGCCTTCCCAACAGTGGGTTATTTTAACCCAATGCATTGGGTTAAATACCAGTTGGGTTAAAATAACCCAACAGTTGAGTTACATATTTATTTATAAAACAACCCAACGGCATAACCAAATAACCCAACACATTTTAAGATAACCCAACATAATGACCCATCATGCATACACAAACGGTTGGGTTAAAAAAATAACCCAACGCTTTTTAGTGTGCACGTTCCTATAAGGGTGTAACGTCACATGGAAACTATAAATATGTTAAAATTAGTGCTGTCAAATTGATTAATCGGTATTAATCACATCTAACATAAAAGTTGTGTATATATTTTATATTTACAAACTTGTATGTTAGATGTGATTAATCGATTTGACAGCACTAATGTGACAATGAATCAGTGCAAGTTCACATCAGCTCAGGTTTGCTCTGTGTGGATCAGGGATGTAGTGGAGGCTAAACGCACGTAAACGCCGTTTATGCACCTCCCAATATTCGGAAATAGCGTTTATCCACCTCCAAAGTGCGTTTATCCACCTCTAAATTGCGTTTATCCACCGCTAAATAGCCTGTAGTTCCTAAGACATTTTCAATTAAGCTCATGTCGTTTTAGTTTTATAATGTTCATTATTAGTTTCATAGGTTGTTAAACCTAAGACGAACTCTTTCATATTGCGCTGCATACTGTCAGTGTTGTTGACTATTACTGACGGTAAAGTTGCACTGTTGACGCTCGCGCAGCCTCTCGAGGAGAAATCTACACACATGAGCGCAGCACACACACACACACTCAGTTAACAACATACTGCCTATAAAACATCTAAATGTGGAGTTTTTATATTTGTAACATATGTTAAGCAACCTCAAGAATTTTTCCTGAACACAATCACGATTGAAAATGTGATATTGATTTCCTACAACAGTTCAATAAACAGTTAAAATTAAGTCACTTACATTTTAGATGCAATATTGGCTGTTTATGTTCTGTTTCAGCAGCGAAAATAGTTCCAAACAAAAATCACAGCAGAACCACGGCGCATCACACAGGAACATCACTGTTTTCATTACTGAAGATTCAGCATTTTGAACGAATCGGTTGAGTCAAAGATTCAATGACCCATTCATTAACATCCGTCTCATTTTTGAATGAATCAACCGTTTAAATGAATCGTTTGAATTAATGAATCAATGACTTTAGTGTTATGTTTAAAAGTAGTATCATTCTTTACATTTCTTATTTGTATATTTAAATCAATTTCAATCGTTTGAATTAATGAATCAATGACTTTAGTGTTATGTTTAAAAGTAGTATCATTCTTTACATTTCTTATTTGTATATTTAAATCAATATTTTATTTTCAAAACATTTTATGCAATTGTAATTGTTCAGTGTAAATGATTTAATTTGATCCTCCCTACCTAGGGTAACAGCCCTATAGTGTCTTATTATTCAAAATAATTGAATTTATTGATAAAATTTAGGAAATTAAAATGAAAGATGAAGCATACATTTAATAATATTGGGGGAGGGTATGCCCTTTAAAGGTGCAGATATTACAATATGCCGATTTAAATATCAAAGCTGATTGAACACTGATGAGAATATAGTTTCAGAATAAATTAACACGCACAACAACAAAAAAAATCTGGACAAGGAACTTTTTTACTCGGACAAGTGAATGACTGATTTACTTGTCCGAAGGACAAGCGCATGAAAAGGCTTAATGTCGAGCCCTGCCTATAAGCAATGTCATCGATACACATACACCGGTAGGCAGTGGCCCACCTTACCGGGTGACCACGTCGTGGTCCACTAGAATTTATAGTTTACCCACCTCTTTTTTTACCACTACACCTCTGGTGTGGATGTATTGTTCTGTTTCAGTGGTTTTGTCTGACTCAACCTAAAAGGGAAACGATATCTTCCATGTTTTGTCTAAGAATTGTTTAAGAACATGAAAAGTTTTCAGGAGGAATCAACAGCCACCAGATGAGAAGTGCCCTCGCTAGATTTATGACTCAGTTATGATTGTTGCTTATGAATGAGAATAGATATTGTCTTGAAATAACCACTTTTGTGTAAAAAACAAACAAACAAACAGTTTGAGGCTGAACCCTCTTAATCATTTTCTAAAGCCTTTGGAAATGTGGAGAACTCTACACTCTAAAAAATGCTGGGTTGTTTCAACCCAAATTTGGGTCTAATATGGACAAACCCAAATGTTGGGTTAAAAATGTAATAAAAAATGTTACAGTTGAAAGTGAAAGTTGAAGTTGGGTTAAAATTTTAAATAAAATATTTAACCCAACATTTGGGTTTGTCCATATTTGACCCAAATTTGAGTTAAAACAACCCAGCATTGTTTAGAGTGAAAAAACTAAATTAACTTCAAATATGACCCCTGGTCTTCACTGAAGATGTTAATCTCTCAGTGTTTTGTTGTTGTTTTTCTAAGTGTATTTGTTCATTCCTGTCGCTCAAGGCACCAAGGTCATGATTTTGACTCACAGAGAATGCATGAACTGACAATATGTACACTCTAAAAAATGCTAGGTTGTTTCAACCCAAATTTGGGTCTAATATGGACAAACTCAAATGTTGGGTTAAAAATTTAATACAAAAATTTACAGTTAAAAGTGAAAGTTGAAGTTGTGTTAAAATTTTAAATTAAAATTTTTAACCCAACATTTGGGTTTTTGTCCATATTTGACCCAAATTTGAGTTAAAAAAACCCAGCATTGTTTAGAGTTTAAATAACTAAATTAACTTCAAATATGAAGATGAAGTTAACTTCACTGAAGATGCTCAGTGTTTTGTTGTTGTATTTAAGTGTATTTGTTCACTCCTGTAGCTCAGCAAGGCACCAAGGTCATGATTTTGACTCCCAGAGAATGCATGAACTGACAAAATGTACACCTTGAATGCAATGTAAGTCACTTTAGATAAAAGTGCATAAAATGTGAAACGTGTTCAAAGCTCTACACTACAGACACTAGATGGCAGTCACACATAAAGCTCCTGAATATGGCCATCAGCGTCCTCTGTGGGAGTGTTAAAGACAACAATGTTGAGCTTTGATAACACAGCCAACACTCGTTGACTAATGCTGGACGGATGCCATTAAGAGACAAAGAGATACACACACATTCACACACACCAGACCAACCTCAGCATTCTTATGCAAGCACTGAAATACACTGTGATGAGGGTGACCATGCATTTACATCATTGAGGTACTGTAACTCTCAGAACACTATAGCAACTGCATAACAACGCACTATTAACCACTCAGAACCCACATGCAACTGCATAGCAATGCCCTGGCAACCATCCACAAGACCCTGGCTACTGCATGGCAACACACTATTAGGTACAGTCAAGTCACCTTTATTTATATAGGGATTTATACAATGAATACAGATTGTTTTCAAAGCATCTTTATAGTGAAAACAGGAAAATTATCCCTTTTGGTTGTTGTTCAGCTGAAGTCAGTTCAGTGTTGATTCAGTTCCGTTGTAAAGATCACTGCAGAACACACATGCCCTGGCAACAATCCACAACACCCTAACAACTGAATGGCAACACACTACTAACCTGCAGAACACACATGCAGCTGCATAGCAATGCACTGGAAACAATCCCCAACCCACAAAATACATATACAACTGCATAGCAACGCCCTGGCAACCATCCACAATACTCTAGTAACTAACTGACATGGCAATACACTATTAACCCCCAAAATACATATGCAACTGCATAGCAACACCCTGACAACCATCCACAACAACCTAGAAACTGAATGCAACACAATTGATCTTCATAACACACATGCAACTGCATAGCAACGCCCTGGCAACCATCCACAACACCCTAATAACTGAACGATAACACACTATTAAACCACAATATACATATGCAACTGCATATTAGCACCCTGGCAACAATCAAAACACCCCAGCAACTGAATGACAACACACTATGAAACCCGCAAAATACATATGCAACTGCTTAGCAACACCCTGGTAACCGACCAAAACACCCGGCATCTGAATGGCACACACACTATGTAACCCACAAAATACATATGCAACTGCATAGAAACACCCTGGCAACAATCCAAAAAAAAACAATGCAACTGAATGATAACACTATTAAACCACAAAATACATATGCAACTGCATAGCAACACCCTGGAGACAATACAAAACACCCCGGCAACTGAATTACAACACACCATGTAACCTACAAAATACATATGCAACTGCACAGCAACACCCTAGCAACCATCCAAAACACCCCAGCAACTGAATGACAACACACTATGAAACCCGCAAAATACATATGCAACTGCTTAGCAACACCCTGGTAACCGATCAAAATACCCGGCAACTGAATGGCAACACACTATGTAACCCACAAAATACATATGCAACTGCATAGCAACACCCTGGCAAAAATCCAAAAAACCAAAGCAACTGAATGACAACACTATTAAACCACAAAATACATATGCAACTGCATAGCAACACCCTGGCAACAATCCAAAACACCCCAGCAACTGAATGACAACACACTAACCCGCAAAATACATATGCAACTGCTTAGCAACACCCTGGCAACCGTTCAAACACCCGCCAACTGAATGACAACACACTATGTAACCCACAAAATACATATGCAACTGCATAGCAACACCCTGGCAACCATCCAAAACACCCTAGCAACTGAACGGCAATACATTATTAACCCCCAAAATACATATGCAACTGCATAGCAACGCCCTGGCAACCACCCACAACACTGAGCATGGTCAAGCACCACATTTTCTTCAGAAAATGTATTTCTTTTTTTCCCTCTCTTGAAAGCAGAGTGTTTTTAGGGAATGTGCGCCCTATTTGGCCCTAATTTTGAGTCTTGGCTTGGATGAATGAATTTGTTGGCTGTGAAAGATGAGCTGCCGTGTTGCTTAATAATTCAGAGTTTGTAACAGACGGCACATCGTCAGGAGAAGCAGCCAAGCTGCACTTGATTGATATGCCATGACAAAACAAAAGGGAAAAGAGGCAGTCATTGTTTTTATCGAAATCGGATCTTTGGAATAGCGAAGCTCGCCTTTTGTCCGGCCCGGTGTACACTTTGACATGGGAATACACCCCAGAATCTGTTTGGACAGCTTGAAGCAATGTACGATGCGCTGCGGGAATCATAAATGTGTTTCTCGCATATCAAGTTTTGCTCTGTCCAAACCACTACAGTCTGCTGCATTGCTGCGTCTCCTCATTCATCATTCATCAAGGTGCGCCCATTTAGTTTCAGGCCTTATCTGTCACACGGCTGATAATGGCAGCTATAAAAGACATGGTTGATTTCAAATGCATGTTGGAGGCTTTCTGACAGGTGAACATATAGATAATCTGCGCTGGTAGACAAAGTGACTGTGTAGTGTAACCGAGGCTAGCTAGTAAGAGCTGTATATCAACTTTTAAAAACCGTGTCTCTCTAGACCACCTCACATTTTTAACAGCAAAAAATACGTTCTGTGTGGGTTCTCCCAAAGGAAAACAAACAGAGACTGTTAACTACACAGTTATCTGTTGATATGAGATTAATCGTTTTGTTATTGTAATATCTTGGAAATACTGTATGTAACCTGTCTGCACATCAATTCATAACAAGTGTTTCATCAGCCTTATGGGAAAATTATCTCAGTAGCGGTAAATGGAATCTTTATGATCTGACAAGCAACTCTAAGTGACAACTGAAATATCAGCTGGTAAAAGAGGATAATTTTGACATATATGGCTCTTTGCTAATCCCCATTCAATCAAAATGGGACAAAGTCACATCCATTACCCTCCATTTCCTTCTGGCACACAGGATAAGCTCCATTACCTCTGATAACGGAGCAAAGTGTCTGAGCAAAAGAAGTGTGCTCAAAAATCATACATATACACAAACAAATTCCCCCAAAATCTCTCAGAACACCCATGGAATTGCATAGCAACTCCCTTCCAAACACCCAGAACCCCCTGGCGACAGCTTAGCAACCCCTAGCAACCACCAAAACACCCTCAAAACAGCTTAGCAACCCCCTAGCGGTCACCCAGAACACAATAGAAATCACACAGCAACACACTAACAGGCACACAGAATATCATAGCAAACCTTTTAACAATGCCCTAACAATCACAGAGAACACCCTAGCGACCCCATAGCAACACCCTGACAACCATTCAGAACACCGTAGCAACAGTTTTAGCACTCTCTAAAAACCACATAGCAAAACACTAACAGCCACTCAGAATACCTTAGCAACCTTATACCGATGTCAGAATCAACCGCATAGAAACACCCTGGCCCAACCATTCATAATTGAGTTTTGCACTGACAAACACCTCTCGTGTTTTCTTTAAAAATTAGTAAAGTGATTGATTTTATTTATTTGAAAATTTATTTATTTATTTAAAATGTATATATAAAATCTGTTTATATATTTTTTTTACAGCTTAGCAACCCCTAGCAACCACTCAGAACACCCAAGCAACAGCTTAGCAACACTCTGGAACTCCTTGAAAACCACATAGCAACACACTTCATCCACTCAGAACATCTTGGAAACTTCGTATCAATAACAACCACCCAGAACACAAATGTGTTTTGAAATGTGCAAACAGTTAGTAAAATTAAGGGTGCAACCAATTTGTTCATATATTTTTAAATGTTTTTTTGGCACATGCATCTGCTAAATTAATAAATATAAATGTATTTTTACGTAACAATCCAATTGCATATGAATTACAGTAATAGCCACAAGTGCTTTGACCTCTGACACTGATCTTGCATGTTATCAGTCCTGAGTTGAACTATGTTCCTCCTTAACACACACATAAACACACAACGACAACACGTCTTCATTCCAAGCCTATAAAAGCAGCAGACAGTGAGTGCAGGAGGGGTGAAGCGAGAGAAAGAGAGAGAGAGGGGGGGGGGGGGGGGGGGGAAGAGAGAGGGGAGGAAGAGGAGGAGAGGAGGAGAGGGGGGAGCGAGAGTGAGAGAGATAGGGAGAGAGAGAGAGGGAGTGGAGAGAGAGAGGGAGTGGAGGGAGTGGTGTGAGAGAGAGAGAGAGAGAGGAGAGAGAGAGAGGAGAGAGAGAGAGAGAGGAGAGTGAGGGGAAGTGATGGAGAGGAGAGAGAGAGAGAGAGAGAGAGAGAGAGAGAGAGAGAGAGAGAGAGGAGAGAGAGAGAGAGGAGAGAGAGAGAGAGAGAGAGAGAGGAGAGAGAGGGAGTGAGAGAGATAGGAGAGGGGAGAGGGAGAGGGAGAGGGAGTGAGAGAGATAGAGAGAGGGAGGAGGGAGGGAGGGAGAGATAGGGAGAGGGAGTGAGAGAGATAGAGAGAGGGAGGGAGGGAGAGATAGGGAGAGAGAGACAGAGAGAGAGAGAGAGAGGCAGTGTTAGTAGAGCTCAGACAGAAGACAGGAGCTAAAGCTGTTGGACAGAAACAACACAGTCATGAGTCAGAAACACACTGCAGAGGAGAAAACGACAGCAGGACTGTGACTGAAGGACCGTGTGTTTGAGTCTCTGAGACAGGCAGACAGACAGACAGACAGAGAGAGAGAGAGAGAGAGAGAGAGAGAGAGAGAGAGAGGAGAGAGAGAGAGAGAGAGAGAGAGAGGAGAGAGAGAGAGAGAGAGAGAGAGAGAGAGGAGAGAGAGAGAGAGAGAGAGAAAAGGGGAGAGAGAGAGAGAGAGTCGCCTCTTGGACTTCTCCCCGTGCTCGTGAGGTTGTGGCAGGCATGGCGTCGGAGCCGGGCACCCAGTCCAGAGTGATGTTTCAGACCAAAGAGGACGAGCCTGCCCAACGCAAACTGGGCAAACTAACGGTCAAATACAACCGCAAAGACCTCCAGAGGCGACTGGACATCGAGGAGTGGATCGACGGGCAACTGCACCTGCTGTACGACTGCGAGGTAAGACAGATCCAGAGAGACAGCATTACAGCATGTTCCCTGTGACTCAAGTTAATAATGCACCAAAACATACAGCTAGACGGTGATGATTCTGAGCAGATCATTCTCCTTAAACAGATTTAAATGAGTCAATAGTTGTCATCCTATGAAATTAATGTGAAGAGCAACTCAGATCATTTGATGAGAAGTGTTCAAGTGTTTAATTGAGGACTTTTGGTATCTTGAGACATTGTCCTGAAACACACACACAGGGTCTTTTCTCTGGAGAAACATCTGAGACTTCAGTAAATATCTCTATTTAATCTCATGGCTGTTTAGGAGGATCAATTAAGAGAAGTTTTCCTAGAGGAAATACAGGGTAACACCATAGTATGTTTTATCAGTTTGATTTTTGAGAGATATTGACTATTATTTGTCATCAGTAGGAACATTGTTGTCAACTGTTTTATAAAACTCATTTATAAAAGTGCAAATACGGTTTACTGTTTAAAGCTTCAGAAATTAGTTTTACATGTACATTTATTTATTTAGCAGATGCTTTAATTCAAAGCGCCTTAAAAACGTGTAACATCACACGCACAAGTTTTGCTTTAAAGGTTCTCTGGATCTATATGAGCAGGTCTGAATGTCTCAGTACACTTACATGAACCACCGTTTAAATACGTGACATGATGTCGATTACCACAGAAAATAATTTTAAACCCTTCCTCAGTTTTTAAAAACAAGCAAAAGTCATAATGCACTTACAATGGGTGTCTCTAGTGTCAATCGCAAGAGGCCAAGGGAGTGAGGTTTACACTCTCCCCCTTAAACTTCACTCCCATCCGGGTCACGACACCATATAACCTCTCCGTTTCCACTCTCCTCTCTCCGTGTGGGATTTGAACCAGCGTCTCCTGCATAGGAGAAGTGAGGTTTCAGGAGATCAGGAGAGTGAGGTTTAGCCACACAGCTCTTACTAGCTTGCGTCTGTTACACTCACCCTCTTAAATCTCACTCCCATTCGGGTCACGGCACCATATAACCTCTCCGTTCCTACTCTCCTCTCTCCGTGTGGGATTTGAACCAGCGTCTCCGGCATAGGAGAAGTGAGGTTTCAGGAGATCAGGGGAGTGAAGTTTAGCCATACAGCTCTTACTAGCTTGCGTCTGTTACACTCTCCCCTTAAACCTCACTCCCATCCGGGTCACGGCACCAAATATAACCTATCTGTTCCTAGTTCTTGCCTCTCTACGTGCAGGATTTGAGTTTCTGGCATAGGAAGGGGTGCACTAACAATGATGCTAAGTGCACTAACAAGGCTGCAGTCTCTAGCGTCAATCGCCAGCGTACCTCTTAAGGACAAGGGAGTGAAGTTTACACTCACCCCCATAAACTTAAACTCAGTCCCATCTGGGTCATGGCACCAAATGTAACCCCTCCCGTCCAACGCGCCCCCCTCGAGTGGAATTTAAACAGGCATAGGAGTGAGATTTCAGGAGATCAGGGGAGTGAGGTTTAGCCACACAGCTCTTACTACCTCACTCCTATCCGGGTCACGGCACCAAATATAAACTTTCTGGTCCTACTTGCCTCTCTCCAAGCGGGATTCGCACCAGCGTCTCCGGCATAGGAGGAGTGAGGATTCAGGAGATCAGGGGAGTGAGGTTTACCCATACAGCTCTTACTAGCTTTCCTCCGTTGCACTCTCCCCCTAAACCTCACTGCCATCCAGGTCACGACACTAATGTAACCGGTCCAAGTCAACCAACCCACTCCGACCGGGATTTAAACTAGCGTCTCCGGCATGGGAGGAGGGTGCACTAACAAGGGCGCTAAAGACAGCAGTCTCTAGTCTCTACTATGTGATTAAAGCTACGTTTCCATCTAAATTACCCAGAACAATTTGTCCCAGGAACTTTTTTCCCCCCAGACCAGTTGCTGTCTGCATTCCCATCGTGGTATAAAGTACCATGAAGATTAGGAAAATTAGTCCGGTGACATACAACACAGCCTTAAGACTACTTTTTTGACTACTAAAAAGGGTACTGTCTACATAGAGCAAACTTCAGGAACTATCATCCTAAACATAAAAAAAAAGTTTAGACACTTTACAGATCAAATAACATAATGTTTGCACAAAGCAATTTACATACAAGTGCCTCACAGACCTTCCAAGCGTATTCCTGGTTGTTTTAACATACTGAGGGGCGAATGAAAACGACAGCCCGTCACACTCACAGATGCCGCTCATGTAGGTTAAGTTGTACTGAACCCAGAACATTACTTAAAGCACACAGAGATCAGACTCTAATCAGTATCTCCACTGATGTCATGATGCGCTGGTGATGACGAGTCATGAACATCTGGGAACGCGCAACATCTGTCACGTTACATCAGAGAGTGTGTATCTGCGCTGTGCATCCCCGTCACCATGGAAACAGGACTCCGGTTGGTTGAGCTGGAGGCAGATGCATGTGATCATGATGTGACAGTGACATTTACTCAAGTGCGCTGAGGACACGGTGACATTAGAGGAGAAGGTGATGATAGGGTGTTTGAACAGATCAAGCTGTTTTTTCCAGCATTCCTCTCACATGTGCTGAATATAACCCTGCAGCCGAATATAACCACTGTCAGGTGGTCTAATGCCGATCTCGGCACAGACACGCAACAAACACCTGAATTCTGCAATCATTTACCAAACCTGTGGCAGTTTTTGCATGCACCTTGATGATGGTTGCGGTTAAGGCATGTTCTCACTAACAATGATAACCACACCAATGCATGATACGCTCTGTTTATTTTTTTTAAGTGCACTGCAGTTTTGTCATCTGCTGTTTAAAATGCTCAAGCTCTTTAAAGCAGGACGGATTCTGATCGGATATCAATGTCATAGTTCCTCAGATGGAAATTTGTAATGTGCAAACTGAGATTTCTGGTCAGATAAACACGTCTTTGTCTAATAATAGAGATAACAGTAGAAAAGTAGGACTCATTTACATTCATGCATTTGGCAGACGCTTTTATCCAAAGTGAATTGCATTGCATTCAAGGTAACCGTGATCAGTTCATGCATTCCCTGGGAATCGAACCCATGCCCTAATATATTTGAGCTACAGGAATAACACTCTTCCTGGAGTAATGGAGGAGTTTTACTCAATGAGGTTTGAACCTAAAGCCTGTCACTTACCATCACTAGTCTACACCACCCTGATAACATGATAATCTGCACCATGTGCTTTTGTGATATGATATCTTGCACATGACAGCAGGCTGTACACTGGGGTAAAGCTTTCTTACATTATACCAGAAAAATACATTGCTCAAGCAATAATTATGCTAGTGTGAGAATGCATGAACTGAACAAAATAGCTTGAATGCAAGTTGCATCTGTCAAATGCATAAATGTAAATGTATTAAGGAATTTCATTGCTTCAGTACCAAAGATTGGTTAGAATTGAACCAGAATTCAGTACCAGAAATGCAAGCATTTTTTTCCACTTATGAGAGTATATTTCTTATGTAATCGCACTGTTTGTCTTGCAATTGCATCAAATACCTCAAATAAACCAATTAATTCAAAGACATTTTCAATATGAACAATTATGTCTGAAATGAAAACAAATAAACATACAGAAATAGCTGTAAATAAAGCACAAGATATCAGTCACTGCTATAATATATGTAAAACAATGTGACTGTGTTTGATAGCTGTATAATATCACTGTAGATTTTAATAACACATTATAATCACTGTTTCAGGTTTTAGAGTTGATCACATTCAGTGTTTTATTACTTTTTCATCAAAATCCACTGCATGTAAGTCTTTAATAATGTTCTCAAAATGCCAGCAGAAAAAAAATATATATATATATTTAAACATCATTCATGGAAAGTTTTTTTTCTAGTTTGAGATTTATCTAACTTTTTTTAAAAAAATGTTGCTACTTGTTTCAGAATGTTCAGAGAACCTTCAGTTCTCATAATATTTGCAAAATGATAAAACGTAATGTTTGTACAAAAGCTTCTAAAACGTTTAAAAACCAGGCCTGATTAATGTCCACAGAAAAGCGTTTTCATGACTTGTTAGCCGGGACATTGAACAACACTCACCTCTGACAGAGCGAGGTCACTACACATCACCAGACAGAACTAGAATAGATGAGAATAAATCAAATGATAACAGATTAAAAGAACAGAGGAAATGATTTCAGCTGCCACATTATGAATATGCGGGTCGCTGGTGTCACTCGCCGGTCCTGGTTAATGTCTGACCCGGTTACTATTAAACTCAAGGACATGTGGGACATGCAAGCATTCAGCGCTGGAGATCTTTCAGCATGTTGTGTGTGTGTGTGTGTGTGTGTGTGCGTGTGTGTGTGTGTGTGTGTGTGTGTGTGTGTGTGTGTGTGTGTGTGTGTGTGTGTGTGTGTGTGTGTGTGTGTGTGTGTGTGTGTGTGTGTGTGCTTGTTTTTGTGATATATGAGGACACAAATGTGTATAATGACATGGGTATTACACTGGTATTACAACTTACACGTGAAATATGAGGACATTGCATGCGTCCTCATATTTCAAACAGCTTAAAAAACATAAAAAACAATGTTTTTTTTAAATGTTAAAATGCAGCATGTCTCCTGTAAGGGGTAGGTTTAGGGACAGGGGCAGTGTAGGGGGATAGAATATATAGTTTGTCCAGTATAAAAACCATTACGCCTATGGAATGTCCTCATAAGTCACAAAAACAAACATGTGTGTGTGTGTGTGTGTGTGTGTGTGTGTGTGTGTGTGAGAAAGTGTTGAGTTTAGTGGCAGATGTCCACCATCTCTTCAGTGTGTGTGTGTGTGTGTGTGTGTGTGTGTGTGTGTGTGTGTGAGAGAAAGTGTTGAGTTTAGTGGCAGATGTCCACCATCTCTTCAGTGTGTGTGTGTGTGTGTGTGTGTGTGTGTGTGTGTGTGTGTGTGTGTGTGTGTGTGTGTGTGTGTGTGTGTGTGTGTGAGAAAGTGTTGAGTTTAGTGGCAGATGTCCAGCATTTCTTCAGTGTGTGTGTGTGTGTGTGTGTGTGTGTGTGTGTGTGTGTGTGTGTGTGTGTGTGTGTGTGTGTGTGTGTGTGTGTGAGAAAGTGTTGAGTTTAGTGGCAGATGTCCACCATCTCTTCAGTGTGTGTGTGTGTGTGTGTGTGTGTGTGTGTGTGTGTGTGTGTGTGTGTGTGTGTTTGTGTGTGTGTGTGAGAAAGTGTTGAGTTTAGTGGCAGATGTCCAGCATCTCTTCAGTGTGTGTGTGTGTGTGTGTGTGTGTGTGTTTACTCTACTGCAGCCGTCAGATGACACACTGACTGATTGCTGACAAACACACATGTACAGAAACACTGTTTTTTATCTTTATTTTCCGGGGATTTAAGTGGGGAACGTCTGCTGTGTACAAATGTGAAATGTACAAATGTATCCCAAATACATGATAAAGCATCTTTAAAAAGCACACTTTAATGTTTTCTGTGCATCTCACTAGTCTTATATATAGTGTAAGGCAAGGTCAATAGGTTAAAAAAGTAACTAAAAGTATCATCAATGAGAATTGCACAAAAAATTTTTTACTGCACTTTTTTTTGTATGCAAATTATGCATAATCTAATTAAATATGCACTAATATTTTATTAATATGCATACATTTCCAGAGCTGAAATCTGAACACTGGAGAAAGCCAGGATCAAAATTCTTGTTTTATTTTGTTTGTTGGATTTCACTTTTCATCACTATAAATCAGAAAATACTGACAGAGGCCATGGGATTTATTTAGTCACAAATTCATTGTCACCATGTTTTTAGGAATATGAAGAACCCTTCAGAATATAGATATGAATAAAACGTGGAGATTTCTGACTCAAACTCACTACCTGTAAAGACACAAACAGATCAAATAAACAATATTTTGAATATTTTCTGTCCACTATTCTGAAACAATATATTCTGAAAAGTTTGACCAATGCATGCATGGAAAAACAAGTGCCTATCATTAATACATGTATAGTGCAGATCAGTGTAGTGGCTTATATTTCCATTAAGGCAGCAGATTGTGTTGTGCAGTTTTATAGAGTTGGAGAATGAAAGGTCCAGCTGACTGTGGTTTGGGAGTGGCGGTGCGTTTGTCCATGTTTTGGTGATGATGGTGAATATTTCATGGGCCGGAGGAGGAAGGGTTTCACTGAAGGTTCTCCGACGCTTCCGTGCGGACGCCGGTAACTCCGCCCACTGTGTCAAACGCTGCATTATTCATGAGCATCTCAAATTTATGCGTGAACTCACTGGATCCTGCAGTTACTCTGCCCAAACTTGACTTCAGATCATGTTTTTGGGGTTTATTAACATGATATAGATGAGCATGAGTTTGAAGAACCTATTTCAAAAGACATATGAGTGGTTGCCAGGGTGTTGCTATGTGGTTGCTAGGTGAAAAGACATTTTGTGAACTTTATTCTTTTTCAGAACACAAATGGAGAAATGTAAAAGTTGCATAGAATTATTTTGTGATGCACGAAGAAGTGCATCATTTACTGACATTATGGACAAACACAAACATGATTTCTGCTTTTTGTGTTCTGAGAATAATAATGAAATGAACTATGTCTTTAATACTAAGTGCTAGAGGTTTGATCTGATCATCAGTACCACCAGAGTAGTAAAGCTAATTGAAGTAACTGAAAATTTGGCAGATAATATGATTACCACACTGTAAGTAATTATATGATCAATAAGTCAAGGCAACACATGTTTTTCTCCATTACTTGAACACATCAAAATAATGTAACCACTCTCAACTTTTTTTTTTAAGCTAGACAATATATTTATATAAATAAATGTAAAGTTACACTGTGTAACTCGATTAAAAAACAAACTGTTTGTATTTAGATTAAGAATATTGTGGTTGTGCTTTGGCTCTGCATTATAGCCTGGTTAAAACCAGAGCATTGTCAGTAGTAACTGAGTTATTATGGTCTGGCAAAGCTTCATAGACAAATCATTTCCAAAGGGGCGTCACCAATGGACGTCGCTCAAATGCCTCTGGGCGCAATTGGACAGACCTAAACCCAATCAGAGCGATGAAGGAGATGACGTACAAAGAGCGACGGAGAAAGTGTTGTTCTTTGCTCGGGTTTTAACAAAAAAGGAAACGTTCAAATTGCTTAAAACTCAAAACGAGTGATGTTCCACGCCGGCATCCATCTTTGTAATGTAGGCGACAAAATCTGCTTCACTGTCGCTGCGCTGTCGTCATCGTGTAAAGCCGCCCCGACGTTTCTGATTGGTGCCTTGATTTCGATGGATTAGAAATGGGCTTGAATGAGACTTACTTGACTTACAGACGTACTTGCAGAGCAAATCTAAATTTGCCGGAAGTTGTCTGGGTTTTCCCAGGCTAGCTCTGCATGACTGTGCGGATGAATATGATCTTCACAAAATCTAGAACTACAGTGTTATAGAACTACATGACAGTTTATCTGTTCAATAAAACACATACTCACCTGTTGAGTAATAAAAACACCATCATCTCCATGTTGCTTTTACAGCATTTCAAATCCCCCAGTTCTTCATCTAGTCAAGCTAATGTTGATTCTGGTTTTATTACGAGCTCTCCTTCTCTTTTCTGCAGCAGACTCTCCTCGTTTGTTTAAAATGGGGAATTCTCCAGAAGTTTGTGATTTAACAAGCTCACTGTCACAACTCCGGCTACTCTCTCTCCTCTCTCTCTCTCTCTCTCTCTCTCTCTCTCTCTCTCTCTCTCTCTCTCTCTCTCTCACACACACACACACACACACACACACACACACACTTCCTCATGCTTACGCACACCAGTGACCTATGCACGCAATATCCCGTGAAAACCATCCCTTCAGGTTATAAAATAAACACTAATAATAATAGGCTTACCATGTGAATCAGGGTAAGACAAAATCACATTTTAGAAAAAGGATTGATATTTACTCTGAAAAAAAGTCAATAAAGCTGAAGTAGGTGGATTTTTTGTTTGTTTGTACGGATCATGGTCGTGTATTGTACTCATGTTCTCCGTGGTCAAAGATCCAGCAGTGTTTCGGGAGAATATTTCCACATTATGTGAAGGTGGTTTGTAGTATTTGTGTCCCTCGTGTGTCGATGCTCTGAGCGGCAGGAAACCCGGGAAGGAAGATCAGATTAACGGATCCACATTAGGGAATCAGGAGCTCGACATCCCGGGAAATCTCATTAAAAACACAACAAACATGCTAACGCTAGCAGAGAGCAAAACACTCATCCTCCCTGTGACTTTACTTCACTTTCGTGTTGATCCAAACCTGCATGAATGTCAATGTTCACGCTGCTCTTTTCTAAAGCAGACAGAGATCAGGAACTGTAGGCTAAAGACAAAATGACCATATAATTCATGAGGCTAAACTTCTAAAAACAATATTCATACTGCTTAAAATAACATGGGGTTGAGTAAGTGAAGACCGAATGCTATTTCACTATTTGACTATACCATTAAATATATTTAAATAGCTTTTTTATTTCCATTTAAATTTTAGCAAGTCTAGTAATATTTCTATTTATCTTTAGTTTATTTTTATTTCAAGTTTAGTTTTAGACATAGTTGGCTACTTCAACCTATTTTATTTCAATTAGTTGTCAATGCAACATTACTTTTGTTTTTAAGTTTGATTTGATTTCAGCTTTATTATTAAATGTAGCCTATTCATGCATGTAATCGTATTTTGAAAGATTTTTTGTTTATGTTTCAGTAATCTGCTTTTATAGTTTGAAAAAAGAATTACTTTTTTTTAAGTTTTAGTCATTTTAGTAGGCTACTTCAACTTATTTTATTTCAATTAGATGTAAAGACATATTGTTTTCCCTTTAAGTTTTTTTAAGTTTAATTTTTGTTTTATTTCAGCTGTATTCATTTAAGATGTTCAAATTTGAATGTGCCTTTAGCTTAAGTAGCCTATGCAATTTGTGCTTTTGTCATTTTTACAAAATACTTATAATTAAAATAATAATTTTGCTTTAAGTCATGTTTACTTCAGTTTTAGTAAATGTAGTTTTCAGCTTAATTTAAACTAGTTGTAAACATTACTATTTTGTTTAATTTTTTAAGTTTAATTTTATTAAATGTGCTTTTAGCTTAAGTATTAGTCATTTGTGCTTTTGTCATGTTTATTAGTTTTTTAAAAATATTTCTATTTAGCTTTCATTTATTTTTATTTTTGGCATTTTAATATTTCAACTAATTTTATTTTAGTTAGTTAGTTAGTTGTCAATGCAACATTTAACATTTTACTTTTAAGTTTTCCATCTATTATTTATAAATATATATTTTTTCAGCTTTACTTCAATTAATTATTTTGGATAGTTTTGGATTTAGTCAACAATAACAACACTGACTTCCGGACATTCAGAAGGTCTGTTCAGTTTATTGCCATTATAAACAACATGCAACTACAGTTGTTATGTTTGAATAAATGACAGGAATAATGTCGCGTGTGTAAAGGTATCCTAATAGAAACAGCATCTCGTTAAGAAGTGTCCCGCGGGGTCATTAGCGTGCTAACACAGCAGTTCCTGTAATATTGATAATGTGTGTCGTCGTTGCTCTTCTCTCTCTGATTCCAGATGCTTTTAAGAGCGGATGCCATTAAAGACTCCAGCAGAGATGTGATGCAACAAACACTTTGAGCTTAAATCTCAAAGCACAATCTCACTGCTTAAGTGTGAGATGGTAAAGCATAATGAATCACATTTAATCATTTATATCAGCACGGTGGATTATCTGTAATCTAGCCGTAAGCGTTAATGAAATTGAATGCCCATGAGAGCCTAAAATCTCTCTCATAATCAGATTTTCTTATAGATTATAATAGCGTGACCACATCAGTTGGACACATTAAAACTGAGCTCGGTGTTTGATGACGTCAGTATCTCGGGAATCAGTCACTTCAAAATTAAAATTTCCTGATAATTAACTCTCCTCCACGTCATCCAAGATGTTCATGTCTTTCTTTTTTACAGTCGAAAAGAAATAAAGGTTTTTGAGGAAAACACTCCAGGAGGATTTTCCTCCATATAGTGACTTCAACGGGTCGAAGGTCCGAATGTGAGTTTCAGTGCAGCTTCAAAGTCTCGACACGATCCAGTCGAGGAATAAGAGTCTGATCCAGACAAACCATCGGACGTTTTATAAAAACATTAAAATACTTGCTTGTCTTGCACGTCCACGACTTCATACATTATGTAATCACAAAGTCACGAAGGCGGAAGAATCGACCTAGTGTTTACAAAGCCAACGTGCAAGACTTAAGACTAAGTCAAACGCCATTTACAAAATAAATAAATAAAAGGTAAACAATGATGTCAGATGATGTTGAAGTTGGAGGAGAAAATAAGATGAAGTTTTTCGCCCTATTCTTAATTTCTGGTAGGCCTACAACCAGGGGCGCCACTAAGGGGGGAAAAGTTGACGATTCTAAGGGCCCACAGACTTTTGGGGCCCCCAGAGATCGATTTTATTAATGGAATGAGTGCAGTAGGGGGCCCAACATCATATTCTTTCATATGGGGCCCAAAATTTCTAGCCGCGCCCCTGCCTACAACACGCGTGACCTTTCACGTAACGTAATGTGTGGCGCATCACAGCTGGTGTCAGTTCCTCCAGAAAAACGTGATTATGCGATTGCAGCATGATTCAATGCATAATCAGCCAAAGTCCGCATATTTATGCGGGGGCATTTTTTCAAATACGCTGCACTTTCAGCCGATAAATCGGCGATTTCTGCACAAAATATGCGGGGCTTCCATGATTTCATAATCCCTGTATTTATTCGTTGCAAAAAAGTCACACATATCTTAGCAGAAAAGTTGAAAAATGTTGCGTTTGCTTCACACAAGAGCCGCCGTTTTCCCTGTTGACATGGGAACGTAATGAAGTGACGAAAAGCTGTAAAACAAGCACACATTTTTTTTTTTTTCATTTTTACAGAAGTTGTAGCATATTCCTTTTGTAAAGCTACAGGTGAAAATTGCCTAAATATTCCTCATATTCAATATGGTTTGGCTATAAGACTCTTATTCCTCGGCTGGGATCGTTTGGACTCAACTGAAGTCATTATATGGAGAAAAATCCTGGAGTGTTTTCCTCAAAAACCTTCATTTCTTTTCAACTGAAGAAAGAAAGACATGGACATCTTGGATGACGTGGGGGCGAGTAAATTATCAGATAACTGTAATTCTGAAGTGAACTAATCCTTCACTCTAAAAAATGCTGGGTTGTTTTAACCCAAATTTGGGTCAAATATGGACAAACTCAGCCATTGGGTTACATTTTTTCAATAAAATTTTTAACCCAATGTTTGAGTTTGTCCATATTTGACCCAAAATTGGGTTAAAACAACCCAGCATTTTTTAGAGTGTTTAACAACTGATTTGTTTTGCAATTTAAAACAGCAGATATATGCAATAATGATCGTTGGTTGTCTGTGTGTGTGCAGGAGGAAGAGATTCCTGAGCTGGAGATCGACATTGATGAACTTCTGGAGCTGACGGATGAAGACCAGAGATCTAGACTGCATGTACGTTCAGATTCACATTCAAAATAAAGCTTCTTTCATTTTTCTTCTTCAATGGTTCCATAAAGTTACCTGACAAGCCAGATCCACATCAAGATGTTAGGTCTGGGAACTCACCATTGGCAGGGCTCAGTCCGAGGGGCGGGATAAACGGTTGTCTTTCAAATTCCCTCTGCACGCAACAGGACAGCGCTACAACCAACCAGAGCAACGAACGCTTGTGGATGAGTGTGTTTTCCCAGCAGCGGAGCTAGTTGATATATTAAACCTTTGCCGTATCTGGTCATCAAAACTCCGAACACATCTTCCTTTTTTAAGAATGACTTAAGTGCCGTTCTTTGTTCTTTTCTTAAAGAAAAGCTGAACTCCAAGTAGCGTCGCGGCCAAAGCCAATTCAAGAGACCACTGTTCGCCAGCAGCATCTTCTTTGTTTTCAAGTAGCAGAGAAATCACGCGGAACCGTAATTATGTTAAGCCCCGCCCACCAACTCTATACACAATGTGATTGGCCTGACTAGAGTTTGGTTTTTCCAGCTCGAAAGCCAACTGAGAGTTGCTAGACGACACTGGCTGCAAAATAAAATTTTTGATTTCTAGGCTATCCATGAAGACCCTCTAGTGTTCTTCGCGTGTCGGTCAAAAATTTCAGACTTTTTTTATTTCAATGAAATGAATGTACTATATTTTAGTTCGATTTTGTTTTTTATTTAATATTTTGTGTTTTTAGGGGATTTTATAGTAGTAAATTATATTTACACTACATTTATAATCAATTTATTCTCTTTTTGAGCATTGACCTGAAAATTACATTACCAACTTAAACTGTCTTAAATCTTGAATGCTTAAGAAGCAACAGACTGAAGTTTGATCTCTTTTCAAAGACGACGCTTGAAGTGAAAAAAGTTTTAAAAAGTGAACTTAAAAAAAGTTACTGGATTTAACGTTTACTGTTCTCTTTCATAGGTTCTCTCAACGCTGCGGAAAGCGCAGTGGGATATTCTCTGAATGTGCCGATTGTCTGAAGCCTTATAGAATCACGCCAATTCATTGGCTGATGGCGTCCGCGCAATATGGCTCTGCCCCGACGCTCTTACGTCGCATCATACGTATTCGCGCGGCGCGCCATCTGCTCCTCAGATTTCTCTGCCTTCAGAACGAAGCGGTCACGTTTGCCCTTCGCTCGTGATTTTTCTGAGCTACAATTACATCTAGGATTATTCTCGGCGCTTCTGCGACCGTTCAAGCGGAACTCTGTTTCTCCTTACGGTGAAGCTGCCATGGATTACAGACGCTGTACTCCGCCATGTGCTCGTTAACATCGCTAACGACGACCCACACAGTAAGTGCGTTAAATGTTTGGGTTTTTCACATGCGCGTGAGGCAGTTATAGGATCGTCTAAATGCAAATTCTGTGAAAATTTGTTGCTCAAAACCCTCAAATTGCGGCTCGCGGTCTTTGAGAGGGAATCATTCGTCTCCCCCTGTCGCGCTCCCGAGGCCTCTCGAGGATCCGCGACCTGGGGTTTCGGCTGTAGAGCTTGAGGATGCGGAGTTCGAGCAGACGAGCCCCGCTCTTTCTCTCCCTCCCTCCCCCGGCACGCGCGAGACATGCCAGTCGAATTTTCACACGATTATTTGCGCCCCAGCCCGGGAGCACGCGACGCGGTTTCTTTCGGGCTGGAGGATATACTGTTTACCGAGGCATCCGACTCCGAGGATTTCGGGCCTACTCTCGCCGACGAGGTTATTCCGCCGAGCGGCCAGGAAGCGCGGCCTACTGCGGCCTACGCGGAGCTCGTTGACGTGCTTTCGCGCGCTACGGAGAAGCTCACTATTGATTGGCCCGACGAGCCACGTGAGTCTCAGTCGTCGAAACTCGACGAAAGGCTTCTCAGTGGCCCTAATTCTAGGCCTCAACGGAGGAAGCTGCCATTTTTCAGTGATCTGCATCATGAGATCTCCAGATCCTGGAAGCAGCCTTTCTCTTCGCGCCTCACTAATGCGGCTGCTGCTGATTTCACCAACCTGGTAGGTTCTGTGGAACAGGGCTATTCCGCCATTCCGGCGATTGAGGAAACTTTAGCCGACCATCTTGCTCCGTCGTCTGCGCCGTCCTGGAAGTCGCGCCCCCTTCTCCCTTCTAAAGCATGTAGGACTACTTCCTCTCTGATTGGGAAATCCTACATGGCGGCTGGGCAGGCAGGCATGACCCTGCACACTATGGCCATTCTTCAGGCCTACCAGGCGGACGTCCTGAAGGAAATGGACGAGGGTGACGGTGTGACCCCTGAAGCGGTCAAGGAGCTTCGTAAGGCTACGGATTTAGCCTTAAGAGCCACCAAGCATACCGCACGTGCTATAGGTCGCTCTATGGCTGGTTCTGTTGCGGTGGAGCGCCACTTGTGGCTTAATCTCACGGAGATCCGTGATAAAGAGAAGGTTTTCCTCTTGGACGCCCCCATTTCTCAAACAGGGTTGTTTGGTGAGGCGGTCAACACAGTGGTTGAGAAATTCCGCTCCTCCAAATCCCAATCGGCCGCGTTCAGACAGTTCATGCCCAGGAGGGCTAGGGAACCTTCTGCTCCCCCCCCCGGTGCGACCCAGAGAACGTCCCTCTCATAGACCGGAGTTCTCTTCCAGAAGAAGCGAACCAGGGCATCCCCCACCTGCCACGGTTTGGGGAGCCCGCGGTCGCCCATTTCCCCGTCAACGGCCTCACAAGCGCCTCCAGTTGAAGCGGTCCGACAAACCGACTGCTCCGGCGGCGCAGAGCCGTTCCTGACCCTCCGGTCAGAAAAAGGAGAGCTCCTCTGGTTCCTCAGGGTTGGGTCAGACCGCGCAAGCGTTTCTGCCCACCTCCCAGCTCTCCTTTCCTTGCCCTGTCACCTTCGCCACTCAGAGTGTCTCGAAGTGCAGGCCATATTTCACCTTCTCTGCTCAGTCTTGTGCGGGAGGAAGGAGACGCTTTCGGCTTTCTCCCCTCACCCCCCACGCTCTCTATAACTACCGGCCGCATCTCGGAGGCACTTTCCGTTTTCCTCCGAAGCAGGCGGACCTGGTCACCATGACCCCTATCTCGATGCCTCCCATCACGTGCCAGGACGCCGATGGCCCTCCTGTCCAGTCAACCTCTTTACCCCAGGAGCGTCAACACGGCACCCTTACTCAGGTATGTCGTCTGCATTACAACATCCCTCCTCCTCTGTCACATTTCCTTCCAGAGTGGGAACGCTTACCAGGGGTATCGTCCTGGGTTCTTCGCACAATTCGGTTCGGCTACACTCTTCAGTTTTGCCGCAATCCCCCCTGTTTCAACGGGGTGTTTCCTACTGTAGTAGACAGCGCCACTCAGGCTTCTGTACTGCAGCAGGAAATCTCTTCCCTCCTTCTCAAAGGAGCAATAGAGGAGATTACTCCAGGGGAAACCGAGCGGGGCTTTTACAGCCGTTACTTCCTGGTCCCGAAGAAGGGCGGCGGTTTGCGTCCCATACTGGACCTCCGCCGGCTGAACTTCGCCCTTTACAAAGGGAAATTCAAGATGTTGACGCTGAAAGCTATCATATCTCAGATTCGGCCAGGGGATTGGTTCGTGACGATAGACCTAAAGGATGCTTATTTTCACATCCAGGTTGTACAGCGACACAGGCAATTCCTCAGGTTCGCCGTTGGAGAAAGGGCGTTCCAGTACAGGGTCCTTCCCTTCGGCCTATCTCTAGCTCCAAGGACATTCACAAAGTGCATGGATGCAGCTCTGGCCCCATTGCGGCTCCAGGGCATCCGTGTTCTAAATTACCTGGACGATTGGCTCATTTTAGCCCAATCCAGGGAGCTAGTGGCCCACCACAGAGACGTCGTTCTGAGTCATATCCAGTCTCTCGGTTTGAGGTTGAACTCGGAGAAGAGTGTTCTTGCTCCGGCTCAAAGCACCGTTTTCTTGGGGGTGAACATGGATTCCGTTCTCATGCAGGCCCGTTTGGCCCCTGCACGGATTTCCAGCTTGACGACATGCTTGGCTCGTTTTTCACTAGGCCATCATGTGTCTGTGGGCACCTGCCGCAGGATGCTGGGCCTTATGGCTGCGGCCTCCTCCGTGCTACCGCTGGGCCTACTCCACATGAGACCCTTCATGTGGTGGGTGAAACTCTCAGGGGTTCGACCCTCCGGGTCAACCCTTCGCCTACTGAAGGTATCGCGCAGTTGCTTTCGAGCCCTGTCAGTTTGGCGGGACCCTCTTTTTCTTCGGAAAGGGGTCAGCATGGGTGCGGTATCTCGTCGCCAGATGATTACGACGGATGCCTCTCTCACCGGCTGGGGAGCGGTTTTCGAGGGCAGACCAGCGTGTGGGGTCTGGACCGGAGAGGCTCTCTCCTGGCACATAAACTGCCTGGAGTTAAGGGCCGTTTTTCTGGCTCTGCTTCATTTCCTCCCTCTTCTGGAGGGTCACCATGTCATTGTCAGAACGGACAATATGGCAGTGGTGTCTCATGTGAACCGGCAGGGAGGTTCTCGGTCGCGCACCCTAGACAGGCATGCGCGTCACCTTCTCCTGTGGTCTCAGACCGCCAGACGATGGCTCTAATCTGGAAGGTTTTTGGAGAGGCGGAGGTGGACCTCTTTGCATCTCAAGAGTCATCCCAATGCCCTCTTTGGTTCTCCCTGAGTCCCCCGGCCCCATTGGGGATAGATGCGTTCGCTTACCCTTGGCCAACGCAGAAACTCTATGCCTTCCCGCCCATCAAACTGATCCCGGCGGTCTTGGCCAGAGTGAGAGAGAGCGGAGTCCGCCTCCTCCTGGTAGCTCCGTTCTGGCCATCTCAGCCATGGTTTTCGGAGCTAGTTCCTCTACTGGAGTCTCCCCCCTGGAGGATCCCGGTCAGGGAAGATCTGCTGTCCCAGCTACAGGGCAGGATATGGCATCCTCGCCCAGACATGTGGAAGCTGTATGTTTGGCCGATCAGAGGCCGTTAGCATTAAGCTCTGGTCTCCCAACTGACGTTCAGGAGACTATTGCGAGTGCTAGAGCTCCTTCTACAAGGAGATTATATTCTTCCAAATGGAAGGTTTTTGAGACTTGGTGTTTAGCACATGATAAGAGCCCAGTTAACTGCCCTGCTGGTTCAGTACTGGAATTCCTGCAGGAGAAGTTTGCGGCTGGAGCAGCCGCTACCACTCTCAGAGTTTATGTCGCGGCTATTGCAGCGCATAGGGAATCGGATGAGATTCCCCTAGGCAAGTTAAGGTTAGTTTCTGCCTTTATGCGTGGGGTGAAGCGCCTGAAACCGGCTCGCTCCCCTAGAGTCCCCTCATGGGATCTTTCTGTTGTCCTAGAGGGTTTGACGAAAGCCCCCTTTGAGCCCTTGGAGTCAGCTCCGGATAGGATTCTGACTCTTAAGGTTTCTCTTTTGTTAGCTTTGTCCTCATTAAAGCGGGTGGGAGACTTACAAGCTCTTTCTGTTAGCGAGTCCTGCTTGGACTTTGCCCCTGGCCTGGTCAAAGTTTCCTTGAGGCCGAGACCAGGGTATGTCCCCAAGGTTCTTTCCTCAAGTTTCCGCTCTCAGGTAGTTAACCTTAATGCTTTCCACCCTCCTCCATTTTCATCTGAGGAAGATAGGGAGCTTAACTTGCTCTGCCCAGTTCGTTCTCTTAAGATATATGTAGACCGCTCAGGCGGTTGGAGGAAATCTAACCAGCTTCTGGTTTGTTTCGGTGCTAGCCGCCGTGGGCTTGCTGCATCGAAGCAGAGGATTTCTCACTGGGTCACAGAGGCTATCTCGTTGGCTTATGGGGTGCGTGGCTTGCCTTCACCTCTTAACATTAGAGCACATTCCACCAGAAGTGTAGCATCTTCTCAAGCTCTTTTCAGAGGAGCACTTTTGGAGGATATTTGTGTTGCGGCAGGCTGGTCCTCTCCGCATACTTTTGTAAGGTTCTATAGCTTGGATCTTGACATGACCCCGGGTTCCCAGGTTCTTTCTGTTTGAACTCGTTTCGGTCGTTGTCTCTTTTATCTGCCAGTCATAAAAGCGCTCTAGCTTGGCGAGTTTGGTAGTCCGTTCCCACTGCGCTTTCCGCAGCGTTGAGAGAACCTATGAAAGAGAACGTCTCTGGTTACTTACGTAACCTATGTTCTCTGAATAGGGAACGAGACGCTGCGTTAGCGGCCAAGCTCCTCGCGCTCCTGACAGTTACTTTTCGGCAGAGAAATCTGAGGAGCAGATGGCGCGCGCGCGAATACGTATGATGCGACGTAAGAGCGTCGGGGCGGAGCCATATTGCGCGGACGCCATCAGCCAATGAATTGGCGTGATTCTATAAGGCTTCAGACAATCGGCACATTCAGAGAATATCCCACTGCGCTTTCCGCAGCGTCTCGTTCCCTATTCAGAGAACATAGGTTACGTAAGTAACCAGAGACGTTTTTAAATGTATATTTTTAAAAACATTTTTTACTCTTAAAGCAACACCAAGTAACTTTTCCTCTTCGGTCGCCCTACTGGTTGGAAACGAAATTGTCCATTACCGCTGTCGTAAATAATTTAGCCTACCGTCGCACGCACGCTCGCTGTTTACCCAGCACCGGCTTTAGAATGAACGATGTCCACAGACAAGGTAGAGTATGTTACATGATTTCATGAAAGGATGATGTATTGCGACATCAGAAACGAAATAATGACTATTGTAGCGCTTGACGTAAAGCAGTCGAATTTTGTAGTTCTTTTTGTGGTTGGGTTACTACCCGAACCCCGAAGTTACATAGTGCCAGTAAAAGCGATACAGACCCCGTCAGGCGATGCAGAAGTGCCTTTCACCCTGTTACGACTTGATGAACCACTGATAAGATTTTGGAAACATTTTTAAGGTAAAAAATGTTACATAGTGTTGCTTTAAGCTGTAAGAAAATCAAACTTTGATATCTCAAAAAAATGAGCATTCAGTCAGATTTTGTTTGGTTGCAGTAACAAAAGCTTCCCATTCATTTCCAATGCACTCATTTTTGACCGTGAGAAGCATGTGCGACTATTTTTTTAGGACCATTTAATCTGTTTGAATCATGTCCATGATTTTTTTTTTGTCTTCACATAGCAAGTATTAAAACCTTTACCAAGTTTTGTACAATTCCGATGAAAAAAAAAAATGAAAAATCCGAAGAGTTTTAGACATGATGCACGGAATCTTTCCATTCCACTGAAGATTCTTTATAATGAAAAAAAGAGTTATTTTAATTTTATGTTCATTGAGAGGTTATTTGGGTTCTTCTACTGCATTGCTGTGAAAAGCCACTTTTGGATGCTTTAGTTTTGAGAGTGTAGCAGAAAACAAATAACCATTGCATGGAAAGATTGCAAATAACAGGAAAAGCCACTGCTTGCAAAAGAGCATCAATATGAATCCATGACTTCACATGTGAACAGATATTGTTCCTGCTCTTCTGTTTTAACAGGAGCTTTTGCAGGAATGTGGAAAGCCAAAAGAGGTAAGACCAACTCTGTAAGACATTACAAACAGCTTTCGTATGCACTTCCACTTATTAACCAATTATTCATGCTTTATTTCTATAGTGCTTTACTTGAGAAGCAGCTTCACAGTGATAAACATTATTAATGTTGCATTTAAGTTCTTTAATTATGGAACAAATACTATTTAAATATGATAGTAGCATTATTCAGCACAATTCAGTTTTGGAAGCTACATAAGAAAAAAAATCATGCTTTGGTAAATCTTAATTATGACATAAAAAGTCAAAATTATGACATTTTGTCTCTTTATCTCAAAATTTCGACTTATGTCAAAAGACTTTGTATGTCATAAATTGTGACTTTTTGTCTCATAATTTCAACTTTTTGTCATAATTATGAATTTGTATGTCGTAATTGTGACTGTCTCATAATTTTTTCTTGTCATAATTTTGCCATTTTAGGTCACAATTTCGACTTTATCTCAAAATTTAGACTTGTGTCCAATATTACTTAGTTATAATTGTGCCTTTATTGTCTCATAATTTCAACTTAATCTGATAAATAATATTTAGTATGTCATAATTGTGACTTTTTTTCTTTTTTTTTATGTCATAGTTATGACTTAGAATGTCAAAATTTTTGTCATAAATATGACTTGGTATGACATAATTTGGATTTATTATGTCCAAAACTTTTCCATCTCATAATTGATTTTTTTTTGCCGGAAATGGAAATTAGATAGGAATTGAATATACACTGAACAAAATTATAAACGCAACACTTTAGAGTGGCCTTTTATTGTGGACAGCCTAAGGCACACCTGTGCAATAATCATGCTGTCTAATCAGCATCTTGATATGACACACCTGTGAGGTGGATGGATTATCTCGGCTCACTAACACAGATTAGACAGATTTGTGAACAATATTTGAGAGAAATAGGCCTTTTGTGTACATAGAAAAAGTCTTAGAACTTTGAGTTCAGCTCATGAAAAATTGGGGGAAAACAGATTTTGTTCAGTATAGTTCAATATAGACAAAAATTCCCGATAAAATCAGATAAAAATGTAACTGTAATATCTATTGATAGACTGTAAGTTACATGACCACAAATGGTTTTAACTTTAAAATGCAATGGTTTTAACTCCACAGGACTTTATCAATGGGCTGCTCTATCGGATGAAGGGACTTCGTAAGATGTCAGGATCTCTGAAGAAATAGTATTAGGTTAAAGTCTGGATTTTTCCTGATGAAGTGAAACGCCCCGCCCTGGCTTCACCCTCAACAGCCCCGGCTCCACCCTCGAGACCCAGGCCCCGCCCTCAACACCCCAGCTCCACCCTCGAGACCCAGGCCCCGCCCTTAACACCCCAGCTCCACCCTCGAGACCCAGGCCCCGCCCTTAACACCCCAGCTCCACCCTCGAGACCCAGGCCCCACCCTTGACAGACCCAGCTCCACCCTCAACAGCCCTGGCTCCGCCCTCGAGACCCAGGCTCCACCCTCAACAGCCCCGGCTCCACCCTCGAGACCCAGGCCCCACCCTCAACAGCCCTGGCTCCATCCTCAACAGCCTCGGCTTCACCCTCGAGACCCAGGCTCCGCCCCCAACAGCCCTGGCTCCACCCTCTACACCCCTGGCTCTGCCGTCGACACCGTGGTTCCGCCTCAACAGCCCCAGTTTCACCCTCAACACCCTGGCTCCGCCCTCTACACCATGGCTCCGCCCTCAACAGCTCCGGCTCCACCCTCTACACCCTTGGCTCCGCCCTCAACAGCACTGGCTCCAGCCTCAACACCCCCGGCTCAGCCCTCTACACCCCTGGCTCCACCCTCAACACCCCTGGCTCCACCCTCAAAAACACTGGCTCCACCCTCAACACATTGGCTCCGCCCTCAACTGCATTGGCTCCACCCTCAACACCCAGCTCCACCCCTGAAAGCTCCACCCTCCACAGTTATCCCACCCACAATTTCCCAGTATGTGTAGAGCGTTGCGTGTCTGTCTGTGGATGTTTCTACAGTAGAACTTTAATAATTCACTGCACACATGGGTCAATGACGGAAGCTTCCATAAACTGTGTTTCAGACCACTAATAATGCTGTACAGTTTCTCCTAGCAGATGTAGAGTTGCATTGCCTATTATTACTCAAAGGAGATGTTTTTTTTTGTGACATGTACATTTTGTTCCCTATTTATATATATTTTGTTCTGACAAGTGTTGTATGTAACAATAAACAATTTTAAGATTTTAGATTAAGAGCATAGATTTAGTTCTTGATAAAGATAGGGTTTCTTTCTTACATTCTGCCATTGTCTGATTTCTGTCTACACTTTAAAATTTTATATTTACTGCACAACTCAAACACTCTGACATAAGTGTGGAGTATTCTAGGTTAAAATGTTGTCCAAAAAATGTCCACTTGCGCTAATTAACTTACAATGGAGGTTTATAGGGTCAGTCAACAATACTACAAATCAATTCAAATATCTATAATTATGCTTTCAAACACAATAACACACGTTTGCATGAAACTAAGTGAAAAAAAATCACACATAACCTTCAGTGCATTAATATATCCAGTATTTCACTTTACCTTAATCAATGTCACAGATTCTGTACATAACCCAGAATATTCCTAATGTATGTTTATATTATATATTTGGTTAAAGCTTTTAATTTACTTTGGAGGTTTGAATCATATGATCATATTCAGAATCAGATGGAGAAAACACACATTAACAAACACAAAGTGCACGAGGCCAGTGCAATCTAGAACAGTATAATAACACACCAGTGAACAACAGAGCAGTAAACTGACGCTGGAGAAAGCAAAAGTGTGTGCAGTGATAATAAAAGTGAAGACGGCTGTTGAAGTTTAACTGTTATGTCAGCATTTCTGGGTTTATTCATTGACCTTAAGGTGGTTAAACCAGAGAAGATCACGTTCTTCCTACGACTCAGAACTGAACAATGAGTTTCAAGTAATGCTCTAAAGAAAATACAATAATACGATGAAATAAAAGCAAAACAATTAAGATAACAAATATTAAAAGTAAAATAAGATACAATAAAAAAAAGTAAAGTAATATAAATTAATAAAATATAAGTAAAGTAAAATAATAAAACAAAAGAAAATAAGATAAAATAAAATTATAAATGTAAAGTATAAACCATGAGTAAAGGCTTGTCCTGTGTCCTGCATGTGAAGTACAGAGTGTATGTGGGCTGAAGGACAAACACTGGTCTATTGTACAACACCACACACACACACACACACACACACACACACACACACACACACACACACACACACACACACACACACACACACACACACACACACACACACACACACACACACACACACACACACACACACACACACACACACACACACACACACACACGTCAGTATGTGTTGAAACAGACACACTTTAGTAGTGTGTTGAAACCGCACACACAAAACACGTCAGTAGTGTGTTGAAACAAACACACACACACATACACACACACACACAATATGTTAATGAGGTCATAAAGTGACACTTTCACCAGCTGATGCACTGATAAAAGCTGTGCTTCGCCCAAAACCCTGCGTGTGTGTAATACACATCTTACACAAAAGACACTTTTATCAGTTTATTCATTCATTTATTTAGTTATCTGTGCCAGAGCTCAATGTCAATGAATTTGAGAAAAATCTAAAGCACAAAACAGGTAATAATAACCCACAACAACGCAGTGAAGTCATGTAGCGTCTTAAATGTCTCCAGAGAACGCCAGTATCTCTCAGCACTAATGCACTTCCCGTCATAAGTGTGTGTGTTTGTTGTGTGGTGTGTGGTGGGTGTTGTGTGTGTGTATGTGGTGTGTGTGAACACCTGACAGCGCTCCGCTAGCTCTCAATACTGTCCGTTTAATTATGCATGACAACATGGAAATGCCAGCAAACAGAAGACACAATGTAAAGAGCTGATCAAAAAAAATAACAAGAAGAAAACGATTAAAGAGGATCTATCATGATATTTCACATGTTCCTCTCTCTCTTTAGTGTGTAATGTTGCAGTTTGAGCATCAAAAAAAGTTCCAGTTATCCTCTATATCAGTGTTTCTGAACTCCTGAAACGCCTCCATTGTATCTTGCGTTTCTTCCGGCAACGAACACGTCACAATATTCCTCATTATAATAATTCATACGCAGAATAAAGGGGCGGGGCCTGGTTGAGTTAGTTAGTAGTGTGTTAAACTGGCGGTTATGGAAAGAGGCGGGACATTTCCCAAACACACTTGAAGCGCTCGACCAATCACAACACACTGATCCAGCCGACCAATCAGAGCACAGTGTGCTTTTCAGGAGGAGGGGCTTCATAGAGACAGGAAGTAAACAGAGCGTTACTGACAGACTGGGAAGAGAGGAGCCGCAACAATGGAGAATATGAGAAAAATAATCAACATTCAAGCAGGAAAACCTGTTCTAGTCGAGACTAAACAACATAAAAACTCTATAAAAGAGAATAATATCTGAGTACAGATAAGAGAAACAATAATTTCTACACAGACACACAAACACTGATTCATGCAGACTACCAGCTGACATGAGGAATTATTAGTTTTGTGTGTAAATGATAAAGCACATGACTAGTTCTCTAGATCACATGACCTGCTGTCAGAGCTCAAGTCTTTTATTGAAGGTTTAAGTCTGAATGATCCAGTTTTACATTTACAGACAGCGATCTGAGACTCTGTTAATCCCCCAAGACTGAACAATCTGGAGTCTAAGGCTGCTTTGTGTTTCCAAAACATATATAAGCAACATTATTATTTTCTGCTGGCTACCGGAAGCATGTCGAGTGATGTGTGTTAATATATATATATATTTCTGCGCATAGAGGTTCATGTTTTCTTCTTGCCTTTCTTAGGGGCCGTGTATGTAGCAGTGCGATGCTGTTTCCTGTCATATTTGTCGTGACCTTCCCTGTGGCAGAAAGAAAGAAAAATATGACACAGATTAATATTGCAAGATCAGTATGTTCAATATGCAGCATGTTTCCCATAAATATGGCAAGATCTCATGGAACAAACAGTCAATGACTCCTGAACATGTGCCGAGATTCAGAGGAAACTCAAAAAATCAAATCTGGACAATAATTATGACTGGTATGTTAAAGAAAAAATAAAGAAAAATAAAACCTTTTTCTTGTCATTAACCCTCTATGGCATGACTTTTTATTTTTTGGGGAAAAAAATCTTTCACCCAATTTTTTGGGAGCTTGGGGGTCCCTGATAATATATCCATCATAAAATGTGAGCCCCCCCCCACCCCATAACCAGATATTGGTTTGTTGCCTCAGGGCAACAATGTGCTACGAGGGTACAAAAACTCAAAGGTTTTATACATAGGTGGAATAGGGAAAATAAGCAGTATGTGCATTAGAAAAAGTTTTATTTTGACAAACATCAATCACAAATGGTTTCAACCAATCACCAAAATCAACCAATAAATAAAAAACTACTACTAATAATTACAACTAACACACAACAAGCACTACACATACTCATGCGCGCACTACACATACTCATGCGCGCACTACACATACTAATGCGTGCACTACTCATGCACGCACTACACATACTCATGCGCGCACTACACATACTCAAGCACGCACTACACATACTCATGCACGTGCACTACACATACTCGTGCACTACACATACTCATACGCGTGCACTACACATACTCATGCACGCACTACACATACTCATGCGCGCACTACACATACTCATGCGCGCACTACACATACTCATGCACGCACTACACATACTCATGCACGCACTACACATACTCATGCACGGCGCGTGCACTACACATACTCATGCGCGTGCACTACACATACTCATGCGCGTGCACTACACATACTCATGCGCGTGCACTACACATACTCATGCTCACGCACTACACATACGCGTGCACTACACATACTCATGCGCATGCACTACACATACTCATGCGCGTGCACTACACATACTCATGCGCGTGCACTACACATACTCATGCGCGTGCACTACACACACTTATGCGCGTGCACGACACATACTCATGTGCGTGCACTACACATACTCATGCGCGTGCACGACACAAACACGTGCACTACACACACTTATGCGCGTGCACTACACATGCTCATCATACTCATGAGCGTGCACTACACATACTCATGCACATGCACAACATGTATAATAACAACAACACAACATAAATGACACATATAATGCATATTCTTAGAGTTATCCGAATTTGTAAAAACAAACTTCCCAAGAGAACTTGAATGCACCACCATATGGTCCTAACCCTATGATATTGCCTGAACAAAAGTGGTCTAACTGCACAGTGTTGCCCTGAGGCAACGAACAAAAAAACACAGTTTTAGTATATGAATAAAAATTAAATAAATATTTAAACAATCAAACATACTTCTTTACATACTGATGCACATGCATATATTTTTTAATATAAAGTTATTTTAACTTAAACATGTTAAAATATTATTTTTATCTTACTAATTGGTGGCACCGTGTACCATGTGGCTTTGCTTCATTAAAGGACTGCTTCACCCCCAGACAAAAGGTCACAACCACTTCAGCCCCTCATTTCATTGAACAGACATGTCAGGTGATATTATATATTTTGAAAAAATATATAAAAAAATTAAAGGGGCGGTGTGAGGTCCAAAAAGGTAGTTTGTTGCCTGAGGGCAACACCATGCCATAGAGGGTTAAAAAAAAATGACTTATTGATAAGATTCAAAGTCAAAGTTATGAAAAAAAAAATCATAATTATGCCTTTTTAGGACATCATTTTGACTATATTTCATATTAATACGAGTTGTTTTATTTCATAATTATGCCTTTTTATCTCATAATTATGACTAGATGTCGGAATTTTGACTTTTTATCCCAATAATTATGACTGGTATATCATAAAGGGAAAAAATCATGCTTTGGTAAATCATAATTATGTTATAAAAAGTCCAAATGATAAGATGAGAGTTTTTGACTTGTGTTATAATTAGAATTTGATTCGATGTTACAATTCCTTTCAAATCTTTATTTCATAATTATGTTTTTTTTTTAAATCTCATAATATGACTTTGTATGACAGAATTTTGACTTTCTATCCAATAATCATGACTTGTTTGTTATTGTTCATAAACATAAAAAAAATCATGCTTTGGTAATAATTGTCATAAAAAATAAAAAAGTTTATAAGACAGTCATATTTATGACTAATTAATTATGTCTTTTTGACTTACAATATGTTATAATTATGACTTATTAGACCATGATTGCTTTGTATCTCATAATTACACCTTTTTGACTTTTAAGTCATAATTTTGACTTGATTTAATAATTATGTTAGTATTCCATCATTTCGACTTTTTATCTCACAATTTCGACTTTAAATGATAATTATGACTGAGTATTTCATAATTTAGATTTACATCATTATTGTAATTTGCCACAGCATGCACTTTTTCCTTGTGTGGCACAAATGGGCTTCCGTACTATATGAAATATAATCTGTTTGTATAATAAAGTGTTGCTGATGTGAGCGTGCCTGAAGCAGCGAGCGCAGAACAGATCTCGATCACACGTGTGGCAGCGGATACTGGCGTCCCGGTTACAGATGCAGCACCACGGCAACTCTTCATCATCGTCTTCATCACTGTCTTCATCATTACAGCGCTGGATCTGTGAGGCCGAAGCTGGCAGACGCTGGCCTGAGACCTGCAACACACACACACACACACACACACACACACACACACACACACACACACACACACACACACACACACACACACACACACGCACAAAATTCCACTCATCAGAATATTATTATTATTTCCATCAGATGCCACTGATCTGCCCACAGTCACTGGGTTATGAATGTCTTTGCTCTGTAAATACTGCACTGACAAATTTTGCATAGATGAAATCCCTCAAACTACAGAGCCTCTATTATGCTCTTCGGATATGACCTTTCCTGTAGTGTGTAATAGAGCTGTTAGTGAATGTAAAAGGTCAAAGGTCAAAGATAAATGGAGTTTTTGTCTCCTAAAAGAAAGAAGTGATTCTGAGCTGAAACGAGTCGTCAGTAATTCAGTCTCACTTCCTGCTGAACCTGCGTAGGTTTGTAGCTAATTTGCATAATGCCACCCTATTGGCTGCAAGAGAACAGTGTCTCCTTTGCCCCGCCCTCTGTGAGCAGTCAACCAATCACAGCAATCTGAGCCGTCGGACCAATCAGTGCAAAGCAGGCTCTCTGAGAGAGACAAGAGCTGATTCATTAAATTCAATTAAAATTAAAGTGTTTTTGACCTTTGACGCGTGTGATCTTTTTGTAGGACAACATTAGGAACCTTTAAAATAGCTCCATTTTAACATAATACTGTATTACTTGAAAAATAGTATAAATGTTTTTGCTAATATTTATTAAAAAGTGGTCCACAATTTAGATTGTTTAGTAACATGAAAATACAAAATATTAAAGAAAAAACATTACTGTGAAATATACATTTCATAAAACATAACAATAGTATTTCTTTATTTCATATTTATGACTTGTTAGGTCATATTTCCGAGTTTTATTTCACAATTATGCCTTTCTATGTCATTATTAGTAAGTCATAATTTCAGCTTACGTCAGAATTTGATTTTCTATCCAATTATTATGACTTGTAATTCTAATTCATAGAAGAAGAAAAAAATCATGCTTTGGTAAATCATAATTATGTCATAAAAATAATTATGACTGTATGTCATAAATGAAAAAAATCATGTTTTTTTGTCAAAAATAATTGTCATAAAAAGTGACAAAAAACATAACTATGAAATATTAATTTCATAAAACCTAACAATAGTATATAATTATGGTTTCTAGTCTGTTTTGACTGCAAACAATACAAGAAGTGTGACCCCTAAATGAACAACACCAGAGGGTTAAATGTGACTCCAGAAGACGCGTGTGTGTGACCTGTGTGTGTGTGTGTGTGTGACGTGTGTGTGAGATGTACCGGTGTGTGTGTGACACGTGTGTGTGTGTGACGTGGATAGGCGCCGATTTATGTTTTACTCCGTGGGTGCTCATGGGCGCTGGCCCTTTAAAAAAAAAGAAAAAAAAAAAGTAGGTCTAGTCAAAAAATGTTTGCATTTCAGAACCTTACTCTTATCAGTTCTACTGCTGAAAGTGAATTTCCTTTTGTATAAATTGTATCTTCATTTTAATAAATGTTTTATCAACAAATTGCCTGGATTAATAAATAAGCAAGCAAATATAGACAATGCGCCGCGTCACAACTCCAGCCTCGAGGTATCGCACACCGGACGCGCAGGTACACGAGCAATATTGTAATGTTATGTTTAAGGATATTATGGAATTCAGATCATGTCTGTACTATGTTATGTTATGATTGTAATGTACAATTAAATACAACCCTTGCTGTCTGCAGTCTTAACACTTTACAGTCCGTTAACTGAATGAGAATATCACCTGAAAATTCCTTAACATCAGCAATTTTCATTCAACCAGCTGATTCATTTAGTTTTAACATTTAGTTTTCTGTAAATGAATGTAAAACTAAATGTATATTGCAGCACAGGGTGAAGTCAGTATAAATTAATGACGACAGTATAAATTAATGACGATTTGAGACAAATAAATGTAAATTTAATATAAAACTATGTAAATCGCGCTCTGTGGCACGGCAGGATTTTGAACAAGGTCCTGAGCCGTTGCTGGACGCCGCGGATAGACGATGAATGGCGCCGCCGGTGTGTGTAAATTACACTCATAGAGAATATGTGTTCATGCGACCCCTTTTAGGAAATGGACAGCGGTCGACACGAACACACACACCTATTTACTTGATAATAAAGCCATAAAGTAGGCTCTCTTTCAACTCAGGACAGCACCACTTCTCACAAATACAGACAGGATTGGAGATCAAAAGTGTAACTGACACATACATAGTAACCGCGATCAGAGGCGCTTTCATCCGAGAAACGCTGTGATTGGTGGATAGGATATGGAGCAGGCGAGACTGACATCGACATAACCAATCACAGTGACAGATGCTTCACATAGCACCAACTGCAATGTTCAATTTTAAATGAATGTAGCCTACTGGCAGTCTAGCACGTGGGTGCTCGGTATTTTCCGTGGGTGCTCGAGCCCCGGAGCACCCACGGTATCGGCGCCTATGGTGACGTGTGTGTGTGATGTACCTGTGTATGTGTGTGTGACGTGTGTGTGAGATGTACTGGTGTGTGTGTGACACGTGTGTCTGTGTGACGTTTGTGTGTGATGTACCTGTGTGTGTGTGTGTGTGTGTGTGTGTGTGGTGTGTGTGAGTGTGTGTGAGATGTTCCGGGTGTGTGTGTGACACGTGTGTGTGTGTGTGTGTGTGACGTGTGTGTGAGATGTACCGGGTGTGTGTGTGTGTGATGTACGGTGTGTGTGTGTGTGTGGTGTGTGTGTGTGTGTGAGTGATGTGTGTTTGTGTGTGTGTGAGACAAGTGTGTGTGTGTGTGTGTGTGTGTGTGTGTGTGTGTGTGGTGTGTGTGTGTGTGTGTGTGTGTGTGTGTGTGTGTGTGTGTGTGTGTGAGTGACGTTTGTGTGTGACGTACCGGTCTCCTGCTGGACGGGTCCTTCTCTCGGTTCATTGGGCCGCTGAGCTCTGGTGGGATGTTGTATCCGCTGGCCTCGTCTAGAGTCGCCTCCTCTGATAACTGCACATGTGACACAGACACACCACACACACACACACACACACCGGTACATCACATCAACTCACACACCTGACACACACACACACGTGACACACACACACACACACACACACACACACGTACATCACATACACACGTCACACACACGTGACACACACACACACGTGACACACACACACACGTGACACACACACACACGTGACACACACACACACACACACACACACACACACACACACACACACACACACACACACACACACACACACACACACACTTCAGATCGAGCTTGAGGATTGAGCGGCCTCTGCTGGTTATTATGGGATGTGCCACTTGGCTGATCTACACCTGTTATTTTAGTTTTATTCATTTTGAATTGGCATTTAATTTGATATTATTCATTTTCAAGTTAAATTTTAAGTTAAATTAAATCTCGTTGTGCTTTGGTCATTTTATTATTATTATTATTTAAATACTGCTATTTAGGTTTAATTTATTTTTATTTCGGTTTTAGTCATTTTCAGTTTAGTTTAATTTGTAGTCATTTCATTATGTGCTTTTGTAAGTTTATTATTATTATTTAAATATTGATATTTAGGTTAAATTAATTTTTATTTCAGTTTCAGTTATTATTTATTGCCAAGGAAACATTTATAATTTTCATTTAGTTTTAAGTTTTTCAACTAATATGTGTTTTAATTTATTTCAATAAATTAGTTTTAGTTTACACTACTCTACACTTTAGCTGTACTACCAGTCAAAAGTTTAGACATCTTAAGACATCAACTTAAACTGTATAATTTTCCACAGAATATTACATTTCTAAATATTATAATTATAGAGGGGAAAAAATATTCTGTGTTTTTTTTAAAGCAATAAAGATACAAATTTGCCAACATGGACATACAAAAACTACCCTTTTATTAAGACATAAACAAATGAAAACTCTCTTATATTTAATCTTCTTCTCTGTCTATATTCCAGCTCAGTCTGAAATAGTTTGTAGCGATTCATACTATATATCTGTCTATAAACTAATGCTCAAGATCAGAAGGGTTATTACGATCACGAGAAACATTAAAGCTGCAAGCAGCCTCTAAGGGGCCAAGCCTTCAATGGTTCCTTGGCTTCAAAAAGTACTTAAAAATACTTTGTTTTCAAAACTTTGAAACTTTAGTAACTTTAGTAAGAAACTTTAGTATCCAAAGTATTCTTACTTCATAACTTCTAACCTCTGGTCCAAACTTTCACAAGTCAACTTAACGTTTGTCTCGACGAACTTTTTAATCTAGTTTTTTACTAGGAATCTTTTGCACATTGCACAATTCACATGGTTTAACGCTTGCTACACATTGGATTTGATGAAACATTTTTCAAAGTTATAGTCTTTTGCTTTACACTCATACACTGTGGTTTGCTTACAGAGACTTGAGTTGTTAAAGGTAAAACTGCAGCAATTGGCTCAAAATTACACAATGATTTGAAGTTGTATAACATGGGGCTCGAACTCACAACCAGAATGGCTCGGGATTAGTAACACATGGTTTAGCAGACTGCGCCACTCAGAGGACGTACAAGCACAAACTACAGAGGAGAGGCTTCAGTGTAAGAATTAGCACACAAAAGCAGGTTAATCAGATTAGCATGCTAAGCTAATTAATGCTAATTTAGCTTATGACTTGGTACATCCAATCCTGGCAAAATAGATATCCTCGGATTCGACATGACGCAAGGAATCTATAGACACCAATTTTATGATTTTGTGACAAACTGTTCACAAGTTACAGCCTGTGAAGCAATGTTGGGACGAACTTGTTGAATTTGCGACATCTTGACTTTTTTTTTCCAGTATAGCAAAAAAATCGGGAACAGTACTTCTGTGCAGCTCGGTCCGTAGATCATTTGAGCAAATTTTGGACAATTTTGGACAACTTTTGAAGAAGGAATAGCGAAAAAAACTGTTTCACATTCGCTCCAGTATGGCAGCCAGTCACATTGTTGAAAAATAGCATGTGAGATATCGTTGGAATCGGCATAACCCAAGGAACATATTGACATAAAGAAATACATTTTTAAGCAATGATAGCAAAAGTTATAAGTGTTTTTTCAAAAAACAATGATATCTCTGGAACACTAGGTGGCACTGTGATCAAACTTCTCATGTCCCTTCAGGACATTGTATCGATCATTCCTACCAAATTTTCTGCTGATATGTCAAATTGTTTAAAAGTTATTGCAATTTATGACACAATTCAAAATGGCGGACACATGGTTCATCCGATCTTGACAAAATTGGTATCCACGGATTCGACATGACACAAGGAATCCATAGATACCACATTTATGATTTTCTGACAAACTGTTCCAAAGTTATTGGCCAAAATAGCTATTTTTCATATCTCATGACCCATAGGTGGCGCTGTTCCCAACTTTGGCATTGACCCTCAGACCATGCTTCCGATAAAGTGTACCAATTGTCGTTTCGATTGATCAAACTTTGGCCGAGATACAGCCTCTTAGCCAATTTGGGTGGACCTTGTTAAGTTTGCGTCATTATAACTTTTTTTTCAGTATAACAAAAAAATCGGGAACAGTACTTTTATGCTGCTCAGTCCGAAGATCATTTGATTGGAGCTTTGGACAAATTGGACAAATTTTGAAGGAGGAGTAGCAAAAAAACTGAGTACTTTACTTTTCAAAATGGCCACTACTGTAATGGGCTGAGTCTTAATGTACGATATTGATTGAGATCACCAGAATGACTGGATTCAGGTGTACTAAGTTTAATTTTTCTAGATCAAAGGGTTCAAAAGTTATAACCATTTCAATGTTGAATTTTTGAACTGGTGGTGGCGCTATAGAGTTGGTTCTAGAGTCTCAAAATTTGGCTCAATTACTTTTCATGACCTTATCTATAAGTGTGCCAAATTTCATCATTTTCCTACTTACGGTTCATAGGGCTGCCATAGACTTCCACCGGGAAGAATAATAATAAGAAAACTAACAGATACAATAGGGGCTTAAGCCCGTTGGGCTTGGCCCCTAATAACTTCAGTTTTTTTTTATTCCAGCAAAGGCTTAAAACAAATATTTTATGTGCACGTGTTCCACAGACACAGTTTTTATGATAACTTTTAAAAGGATGACAGACCTTCTTCATCACTCTGGTGATGGCCTCTTCTTCTGTCTCTTCATCACTGTCAGGCTGCTGGAAATCTGACAGTCTGACTGAAACACACACAACACACACAAAACACACACACACACACACACACACACACACACACACACACACACACACACCAACACACACACACACACACTGTTGTATTATGCATCTATTTAATGCATCATTCGCAATGCATTAAACTGAGAGAATATTCAGTGGAACAAAAGGTTGATATCTATGTATTATGATTTGATTGGATTGTGAAAAGTGGTTTTTCCCTGAGCTTTCATCAGAGAAAGAAAGTCAAAGGCGGAGAACGTGATGAGAATGTGAAATTCAGAATGCACGGATTAATCGTTCACATTAAGACCAAAGCATTGATTTAAATTGGCATGCAATCAAAACTGAACATTAATTTTCATAATGCATGTTACTGGTCTTACTGTGAATGATTCATCCATGCATTTTTTTTTGTTGTTGCGTGATTTACTTTAATCTTTTTTTTTTACTGTAATCTTTAATCCAAATGTCATAACTTGCTATTGTTATAATATGACAATAGCTAAAATCAAGTTTTTTCTTCATTTCGCCCAGAAATACATTCATTACAATACAGAAGTCGGTCTGTGACTGATGTTTTTTTCTTACTGAAGATTGCAGTGTATATTATTAATTATTTATCGGTGCACATCATTATTTTTTTTTAACTTCATCATAATCTTGAATCTTCTCTTCTCTGATGATGTGGGCGGGGCTATAACCTGTCACTCACATGATATCAGCCAATAGCAAACCACAACCAACCAATCAATTCCCCACTGACACAATCAAGCCCCGCCCACATTTGTTCTAGTTTCTCCAGGATATACGGCACAACAGGGAAGAAAAGATGAGACAACTTCCGTTTCATGCCGACTTTAAGAAAGCAAATACCGATAGTAATTTCGACTTCCACCTAAAGAACAATGATTACCGGTCAGTGCAATCTCATTCATTATAGATCTACTTAAAGGGATAGTTCACCCAAAAATGAAAATTATCCTATAAAAAAAAAAGAATTTTAAAGAGAAATGTGGAGAAGTTTGAACCGCGAGGGGCGTCTGCTCTCACCTGAGCTTACGCTACTCCTACATCAAACGTCATGTGTCGGGTCAGAGGTCACTCGTCATGTGTCGGGTCAGAGGTCACTCGTCATGCGTCGGGTCAGAGGTCACACGTCATGCGTGAGAGAGCAGAGGTCACTCGTCATGCGTCGGGTCAGAGGTCACTCGTCATGCGTCGGGTCAGAGGTCACTCGTCATGTGTGAGAGCAGAGGTCACTTCTCGGGTCACAGGTCACTCGTCATGCGTCGGGACAGAGGTCACTCATGCGTGAGAGCAGAGGTCACTCGTCATGCGTCGGGTCAGAGGTCACTTCTTGGGTCACAGGTCACTCGTCATGCGTCGGGACAGAGGTCACACGTCATGCGTGAGAGCAGAGGTCACTCGTCATGCGTCGGGTCAGAGGTCACTCGTCATGCGTCGGGTCAGAGGTCACTCGTCATGTGTGAGAGCAGAGGTCACTTGTCGGGTCACAGGTCACTCGTCATGTGTGACAGCAGAGGTCACTTGTCGGGTCATAGGTCACTCGTAATGTGTGAGAGCAGAGGTCACTTATTGGGTCACAGGTCACTCGTCATGTGTCGGGTCAGAGGTCACTCGTCATGTGTGACACCAGAGGTCACTCGTCATGTGTGAGAGCAGAGGTCACTTCTCGGGTCACAGGTCACTCGTCATGCGCCGGACAGAGGTCACTCGTCATGCGGAGAGCAGAGGTCACTCGTCATGCGTGAGAGCAGGGTCACTCGTCATGCGTGAGAGCAGAGGTCACTCGTCATGCGTCGGTCAGAGGTCACTTCTCGGTCACAGGTCACTCGTCATGCGTCGGACAGAGGTCACACGTCATGCGTGAGAGCAAGTCACTCGTCATGCGTCGGGTCAGAGGTCACTTCTCGGTCACAGTCACTCGTCATGCGTCGGTCAGAGGTCACTCGTCATGCGTGAGAGCAGAGGTCACTCGTCGCGTCGGTCAGAGGTCACTTCTCGGTCACAGGTCACTCGTCATGCGTCGGGACAGAGGTCACACGTCATGCGTGAGAGCAGAGGTCACCGTCATGCGTGAGAGCAGAGGTCACTCGTCATGCGTCGGGCCAGAGGTCACTCGTCATGTGTGAGAGCAGAGGTCACTTGTCGGGTCACAGGTCACTCGTCATGTGTGACAGCAGAGGTCACTTGTCGGGTCAGAGGTCACTCGTCATGTGTGAGAGCAGAAGTCACTTATTGGGTCACAGGTCACTCGTCATGTGTGACAGCAGATGTCACTTGTCGGGTCACAGGTCACTCGTCATGCGTTGAGTCAGAGGTCACTCGTCAAGTCAGATGTCACTCATCATACATCGGGTCAGAGGTCACTCGTCATGCGTTGGGTCACTCATCATGCGTCGGGACAGAGGTCACTCATCATGCGTCGGGTCAGAGGTCACTCATCATGCGTCGGGTCAGGGTCACTCGTCATGTGTCGAGGTCAGAGGTCACTTCTCGGGACAGAGGTCACACGTCATGCGTGAGAGCAGAGGTCACTCGTCATGCGTCGGTCAGAGGTCACTTCTCGGGACAGAGGTCACACGTCATGCGTGAGAGCAGAGGTCACTCGTCATGCGTGAGAGCAGAGGTCACTCGTCATGTGTCGAGGTCAGAGGTCACTTTCTCGGGACAGAGGCACACGTCATCGTGAGAGCAGAGGTCACTCGTCATGTGTGAGAGCAAGCAAGGTCACTCGTCATGCGTAAGAGAGCAGGGTCCACATCGTCATGCGTGGAGCAGAGGTCACCTCGTTCATGCGTCGGGTCAGAGGTCACTGTCTCGGGACAGAGGTCACACGTCATGCGTGAGAGCAGAGGTCACTCTCATGCGTCGGGCCAGGGTCACTCGTCATGTGTGAGAGCAGAGGTCACTTGTCGGTCACAGGTCACTCGTCATGTGTGACAGCAGAGGTCACTTGTCGGTCAGAGGTCACTCGTCATGTGTGAGAGCAGAAGTCACTTATTGGTCACAGGTCACTCGTCATGTGTGACAGCAGATGTCACTTGTCGGGTCACAGGTCACTCGTCATGCGTTGAGTCAGAGGTCACTCGTCAAGTCAGAGTCACATCATACATCGGGTCAGAGGTCACTCGTCATGCGTTGGGTCACTCATCATCCGTTCGGGTCAGAGGTCACTCATCATGCGTCGGGTCAGAGGTCACTCATCATGGTCGGGTCAGGGGTCACTCGTCATGTGTCGAGGTCAGAGGTCACTTGTCAGGTCACAGGTCACATCATCGCGGTCAGAGGTCACTCGTCACGTGTGAGAGCAGAGGTCACTCGTCATGCGTCGGGTCAGAGGTCACTCGTCATGTGTGAGAGCAGAGGTCACTTGTCGGGTCAAAGTTCACTCGTCATGTGTGAGAGCAGAGGTCACTTGTCGGTCAGAGGTCACTCGTCATGTGTGAGCAGAGGTCACTTGTCAGGTCACAGGTCACTCGTCGGGTCAGAGGTCACTTGACAGATCACAGGTCACTCGTCATGCGTCGGGTCAGAGGTCACTCGTCATGCGTCGGGTCAGAGGTCACTCGTCATGCGTCGGGTCAGAGGTCACTCGTCGTGCATCGGGTGAGAAGTCACTCTTCCGACCGGAACTAGACTCACCTACGGCCGTTAACGGAAGCCAGTTATTATAGTTATAAATATGGATATTTTTCTTACACAAACTCTTGGCTTCGCTTTAGAAGGCCTTTTTTAACCACGGGAGTCGTATGAATTACTTTTATGATGATGGATGCATTTTTTTGGCCTTAAAAATCTCACCCCCCATTCACTCCCATTATAAAGCTAGGAAGAGCCAGGATATTTTTTAATATATCTCCAAATGTCAAATACACATAGGATGGCTTGAGGGAGAGTAAATCATGGGCTAATTTTCGTTTTTGTGTGAACTATCCCTTTAAGAGCATCTTCAGCAGTGAAGCACCTTGCTCTGGATCGTGTCCCTGCAGAACAGCGAGTCTCCTGGCCGTCTCTCGCATCTGCTCCTCGTTGTGTTTGTCTTTCTTCAGCTCCTGCATGGCCTCCTCCATCACGCGGCTTTGCTCCGCCTCCATCTGTTTGACTGACAGCTCTCCGTCATCCACGTTCTCATTCACCCCCCCTCCCTCTTGTTTATTAAGATCGTTTAATGGTTCGTCTGTATTTAGACAAGTGAGAAAAAGAAAATTACCTTAAGCATGGTGAAATCACTGCAACGTATATATAAACTTTAATTTTTATTTTAATCAAAATGAGGGCTTAATCTTTTATTTAGTGCCGTAAAACCAATTTCAATGCGCACTATTAAAGCAACATGCATAATTTCCCATAAAACCTAATTGGGAGATTAAACTTCATAACTGAGAATAAGTCAGAGTAAAACTACCCTCTGACGATGGATCCTGGTCATCAATAGCAACTTCCTCCGTCATTTGGGTGATCAAATCATTTGTCTGTTCTGTTTGAGTCCTACGGTCGGGCGGCTGATGAACCTGCACACATTAAACATCCATATAAATGCACGTTCTGCTATTTTAAAGTCTCCTACAACAGGTTCACATGCATCCAAGGTCAAAAACACTTTAATTTCCTCATAATATCCCCTGCATCTTCAGCTCTTTTCTCTCAGTGTCTGAAATGGTTAGTTTAAGGATTCAGTCTCTCTAAGCTCCGCCTCTCTGAGAGCTGCTCTGCTCTGATTGGTCAGATGACCAAGTCTGCTGTAATTGGTCAGAAATCAAACGCTCATTATATCTGAATCTCAGCACTTGATTCACAGTGATACGTACAGTAACGTCGATGGCGTGGGTTTTACAGTATAAATCTCATCAGTGGATTTGCTTTGTCAGCAGAAAACAGCGTCTTCTCGACAGGAACCAAACTCTTCCAGTCTGATGCCGCGTTCCAGGCAACCTGTAACTCGTGTTTTTTCAACCTTATACCCGTGAAAGTGCACTGGAACGGCAGTCAAACCCGTGACTTCCCACCCGTGAACTCGTACTAGATAGATGTACTCCCAGTTACGAGTTCTGACGTCACATAGCCCGCAAAACCATACAAAACAACAATGGCAGCCCCTACGGATGCAGTGTTTCTGCCGGCGGTACACGGTGAGAATACACTTTAGGACAATATAACGTTGCAGTCAAATTAATAATAATATAATAATAATGATAATAATACACACACGATTATTACAATGTTATGTGTCTGAAACAATAAGTATGTATATACACACACGATTACAATGTTATGTGTCTGAAACAATAAGTATGTATATTGCGCTCAGGTATTTTTGCGTGACTGGCCTGGAACGCTACTAGGTCGTGAGTCGTGGTTTGAAGTCGTAATTTACGAGCTCAAAAACCTGCCTGGAACGCAGCATGAGATTCACTAGTGTTTGAGGGCGGGGCCAAGAGACGCTGTTCAGCCAATCGGGAGACATTATGCAAATTGTGCATTATGCAAAAAAGAGCCTGCTTTGCTCTGATTGGTCCTACGACTTAGTCTGCTGTGATTGGTTGACTGCTCACAGAGGGCGGGGCAAAGGAGACACTGTTCGCTGGCAGCCAATCGGGTGGCATTATGCAAATTAGCTACAAACCTACAGGTTCAGCCGGAAGTGAGACTGAATTACTGACGACTCGTTTCAGTTCAGAATCACTCCTTTCTTTTAGGAGACAGTAGCTCTATTTATCTTTGATCTTTGACCTTTTATATTTACAAACAGCTCTATTACACACTACATGAAAATATATATTTGAAAAAGCATAATAGGGGCACTTGAAGTGAAAGCAGGTATTGCAGTTACAGGCTGTGGGGCTTGCGAGGGCGCAGGTCTTCCTTGTAAAGCAGCCAGTCGCTCCTCCATGTCTTTATCTGAAGGCACGGGCTGAACCGGGGCTTTCAGGGCAGCGAGACGAGACTCCAGCTCCTGCTCTGATGGGATGGACTCTGTGTGAGAACAGAGAGGAATATCAGGTCAGAGACACAGAATCAAATTTTAGATCAGGGTCATTCAGTGTCAAGCCAACCAGAAGTCCCCGGCTAAACTGTTTGATTCTGATCATTTTTTTCTGGTTAAAAAAATACATAAATGAAGGACAAAACCATAATATTAAATGTCATGAAACATGTTTTGTCGGGGGGTCAAAATGACAATTTTCAACTGAGATTTGGAGCCAAATTACAGGGGGGTAAAAATGACTTTAGAAAGATGGCAGCATCATTATTTTATTTCTACACAGAGATCAGTAGATCTATTAATAAAATCTGTTGACTTTATCAACCTTTGTTTCATTATATGCCAACGGTGACAGTTCAAAAATGGGAAAAAAAGCACTTTTTGTATTTTTTACCCAAGTTTGAATGCCTGAAACTCCAGGAGTATTAAATATATCTTAATATCCTTTTAGATTCTGGTTCTTAACAATCATTTATTTTGGGATCTTTATTTTAAAGGCCCTCGATGGATCAATCACAGAGATATGGAGATCTTAATGCGGCTCCATGAGTAAATTGGTCAATTGAACATTTTCAGAGGTCGAAAACCAAATGTGGGTCACTTTACATACAAATTATGCCTTTAAAGAGGAATATCTGTACAACAAATAACGCTGAAACTAGAAATCAACACCACAATTGATATAGAATATAGGATATACCTGTCTGAGTGCCATAATTATTATTTTTCCAAAATGTGCATGCCTGTAACTCAAGAGGTATTAAAGACATCTTAATATCCTTCAAGATTCTAATTGAAAGTTAGAATCTAGTTTCTAATTGAAAGAATTAGAAACAGTTTCTAATTGAAAGAAACTGGGAAACTCAAAAAGCTTCGTCATGCCGAAAAGGATGCTCACAAAAGTGGGGATAAAATCTTGTATAACCATGCCAAGAACAGACTGACAAAGGAGATCAGAGTTGCTAAAAGAGCCTACTCTGAAAAGCTGAAAAACCAGTTTTCATCCAACGACCCATCATCAGTCTGGAATGGCCTGAAGAACATCACCAATTACAAGTCACCATCCTCCCGATCTGTGGACAATCCACACCTGGCTGATGATTTAAACTCATTTTACTGCAGGTTTGAAAAGCCCTCATTCACACCTCTCACCGGCTCTGACCTGCACTTCACACATCCATCATCACCTCCTACACCCCCTCCTCTCCCCCCTCCTGCCATCCAACCTGAGCTTAAGGTCTGTGTGGAGGACGTGAGCCGAGTCTTCAAAAAACAGAAGACTAGGAAAGCCTCAGGCCCAGACGGCATCTCGTCTGCTTGTCTAAAAGCCTGCGCTGACCAACTGGCCCCGGTCTTCACGCAGATCTTCAACAGATCATTGGAGCAATGTGAAGTTCCCTGCTGCTTCAAACGCTCCACTATCATTCCGGTCCCCAAAAAAAACCAAAATCACTGGACTTAATGACTACAGACCTGTCGCTCTCACGTCCGTGGTCATGAAGTCGTTTGAAAGACTGGTGTTGGCCCACCTGAAGGACATCACTGGACCCCTGCTGGATCCTTTTCTATGGAAGTAAAATAATGACAAATGTTTTTGAAACAAAAAGCCTGTTGAATTGTACTACTTGAAAAAAATATGCATTGCATTAACCCTGCTTGTATTTTAATGCATTGTATTTTTAGGGCTTGCATTTTTATGGGCTGAAATTTAGCATGGTTGAATATTTAAGCTGTGAATATTTCAATTCAAAACGAAAACACATTTTCATTAGTACATTTTCAATAATCTATATTCAGCTTTCATATTCCACTTCCAAAATATTCAAACTGATTAAAATACAACCTATAACAGGCAGTTTTCGGTCCATTTTATTTCGCTTTCAAATTCGCTTCCACAAATTCAGTGGTTCAAATTCGACAGTTAATTCAACGTTGACATCCAGGAACTGCAGGAAAAGCAGTAGATTACCGAGCATAATCTCCACCTGCTGTTAGTCGACCTCACCAGCTGGGGGTGCAAGCGCGTGTTGTTGACAAAGATAGAGCAGTTAGATCAAGCCATTCATTCATAAAACTAATTTACAACAATGTAAGTGTTTCTGTGATTATTATGACGTCTGTTTTATGTGAAATTCAGTGTCTTCACGATTACTTTTCCTGTGTAGCCTATATGCATCTTTCTCTACCGTGAACGAGACTATAATGTTATTCCCCCGATGTGGATGTACAGGTCCAATGTTACATTTGAGTTTGACATATATTTCTATTGGTTGTTTAGTTGCGGCGATTGTGATTTATGATTTATGCATTAGGCTACCTGGGTTTCCCTCAATACGTCGGGATTCCCCTGCTGCACATATAAACGCTTAACGTAGCTTAATGGACTAATACAGTGATATAAAAGACCAAACTTGCACATTATTGAGGAAGTATGCCGACATACATGTAGGCTACTGCATTAAATTAAACTGGGAAGGGTCATAGCACTTTCATATTGTTGTTCTATATTGTTAGTTTAAGTGTAAATCGCTTTGGATAAAAAGGTATGCTAAATAAATGACTAAACGTAAAATTGTCTTGACATTCACACATTTAGGGACCGTCTCTAAAGTAACATTGGTAGTCCCATTAGGCCTAAACGTTTCTAACTTCAATAGCAAACTTCAATTTATTTGAATACATTGCGCATTATGCCTGACACCTACATGAACACTTTACAGTTAGTTTTATGACTGCAAGTCGTTCTCTTCAAATGCTATTGAAGTTAGAAACGTGTAGGCTATGCCTACACCAATGTCGTATGTAACTTTAGAGATGGTCCCTAAATGTGCGAATGTCAAGCCAACTATCACTGGGAAATGCTGAGCATTAAACTTAGCGCGTTAAGTTCATATTCTGAGTCCTTCTGCTTGCCTGCGAGTTTGGTCTTTTATATCACTGTATAGTCCATTAAGCTAGGTTAAGCGTTTTATATGTCCAGCATGGGAATCCTGACGTATTGAGGGAAAACCTATGCATGCACATCGCCGCAACTAAACAACCAATAGAAATATATGTCAAACTCAAATGTAATAACTTGGACCTGTACATCCGCGTCGGGGGAATAACATTATAATTTCGTTCACGGTAGAGAAAGATGCATATAGGCTACACAGGAAAAGTAATCGTGAAGACACTGAATTTCACATAAAACAGACGTCATAATAATCACAGAAACACTTACATTGTTGTAAATTAGTTTTATGAATGAATGGCTTGCTCTAACTGCTCTATCTTCGTCAACAACACGCGCTTGCACCCCCTGCTGGTGAGGTCGACTAACAGCAGATGGAGATTATGCTCGGTAATCTACTGCTTTTCCTGCAGTTCCTGGATGTCAACGTTGAATTTACTGTCGAATTTGAACCACTGAATTTGTGGTGGTCGAAATAAAATGGACCGAAAACTGCCTGTTGAATATTATAGGTTGTATTTTTAATCAGTTTGACTATTTTGGAAGTGAAATATGAAAGGTGAAAATGGATTATTGAAATTTTACTAATGAAAATGTGTTTGAAATGTTTTGAATTGAAATATTCACAGCCTAAATATTCAACCATGCTAAATTTCAGCCCATAAAAATGCAAGCCCTAAAAATACAATGCATTAAAATACAAGCAGGGTTAATGCAATGCATATTTTTTTCAAGTAGTACAATTCAACAGGCTTTTTGTTTCAAAAACATTTGTCATTATTTTACTTCCATACTTTTCAGTTTGCTTACAGAGCAAACAGGTCTGTGGATGATGCAGTCAACATGGGACTGCATTATATCCTGCAACATCTCGACAGACCTGGGACTTATGCAAGGATCCTCTTTGTGGACTTCAGTTCGGCCTTCAATACCATCATGCCTGATCTTCTCACAGCCAAACTGACCCAGCTCTCCATTCCATCCTCGATCTGTCAGTGGATCTCCAGCTTCCTGACGGACCGGCAGCAGCTCGTGAGACTGGGGAAACACACATCCAGGACTCTCACCACCAGCACTGGCGCCCCCCAAGGGTGCGTTCTCTCCCCACTGCTCTTCTCCCTGTACACTAACGACTGCACTTCTAAAGACCCTACTGTCAAGCTCCTGAAATTTGCAGACGACACCACTGTCATCGGTCTCATCCGAAACGGTGACGAGTCTGCTTACAGACTGGAGGTTGAACAGCTGGCTGTCTGGTGCAGTTATAACAACCTTGAGCTGAACACGCTCAAAACAGTGGAGATGACCGTGGACTTCAGGAGGAACAGCCCAGCACTCCCCCCACTCACCATCATGAACAGCACTGTGGAAGCAGTGGAGTCATTCAGGTTCCTGGGCACTATCATCTCTCAGGACCTGAAGTGGGACAATCACATTGACTCCATTGTGAAAAAGGCCCATCAGAGACTGTATTTCCTTCGCCAGCTGAGGAAGTTCAACCTGCCACAGGAGCTGCTGATTCAGTTCTACTCAGCCGTCATCGAGTCTGTCCTATGCACTTCCATCACTGTCTGGTTTGGTTCAGCTACCAAATCAGACATCATGAGACTACAGCGGACAGTCCGGACTGCAGAGAGGATCATTGGTGCCCCCCTGCCAACCCTCCAGGACCTGTACTCTTCCAGAGTGAGGAAGAGAGCAGGTAAAATCATCACAGACTCCACTCACCCTGGACACCACCTGTTTGAACTGTTACCGTCAAGACGGAGACTCAGATCACTGGCCACAAGAACATCTCGGCACAGGAACAGTTTCTTCCCACAGGCCATTTCCCTCCTGAACAGTTAACATATCTCCCACGGCATATGCCTTTAAGTGCAATACCCCCACTGTTTAGTGCAATATCTCCTAAACTCAGGTTATTTATATTTATATTTATTCATACTATTCAAAATACTGTATATATGTTCATAATCCGAAAATGTTTATTCTGACTAAACCCAACCGTGGCCTTATATTTTATATTTTATAGTATTTTTATATATATATATATATATATATATATATATATATATATATATATATATATATATATATATATATATTTTTTTTTTTATAATTTTATTTTTAGATTTTGTATTACTGTTTCTTGTTGTATTTGTATCTGTATATGTGCACTGGAATCTTCAGTACCAAAGAAAATTCCTTGTGTGTGCAAGCACACTTGGCAATAAAGCTCTTTCTTCTTCTTCTTCTAATTCTTAATAAACTTTTGTTTTGGAATCTTAATTTTTAAGGCTCTGTATGGTATATGTGTGTGTGTGTGTGTGTTTGTATCGTTTATATCATATATGTATCTGTTATCGGCTTTCAAATATAAAGAATTATCGTTTATCGCTATCAGCCAAAATGTTCATATCAGTGTATGTATGTATGTATGTATGTATGTATGTATGTATGTGTATGTATGTATGTATGTATGTATGTATGTATGTATGTATGTATATATATATATATGTATATATATATATATATATATATATATATATATATATATATATATATATATATATATATATATATATATATATATATATATCTGCTATAGTTAAGGTGCATTCATAATGTAGATGTTAATAGTGTGTTTATGCAATTGGCAGATTAGAACTGGGCGATAAAAAATGTTGATTACATTTTGTGACAAAACAATCAATCAGATTTTGACAGATCTTACTGGGCTTGGTTTCCTCTTTCAGCTTGTTCAGTCGTTCTGCGATGACCTGGTCCTCTTTACTGAGTCCTCGAGTTGAAACCCGACTCACAGTGTTGTTCTTTCCTCCTCCAGGTCTGGATGGCTGATTCTGCTGAGCTTGTTTGGCCTCGAGAGCAGCAACACGCCTGAAGACACCACAGATTTGTGTTATTCCTGTGGCATACAGGGGCATTTCACATCTGATATCTAGTTATAGATTCATACTTTTTGTAGTTTTCAGGTGGGGACCATTTGCCAGCATCATTCTGGTCGCCTGGACTGTACAAAAAAAGACCTGTCAGTTGTGTGTTAGTGAATATACTATAACAGTGTAAAATGTGTTTGGCTTCCTGACCTGGTTAAGTTTCCATAACACTGTTTGCAGACTTTCTGCTGGCTGTTTCCATATTTTGGCACAACAGCATTGAATGTCAGACACCCAGAGCAGAAAGAATGGCCACAGTTTTTACAACCCAACTGCAAAAACACAAAACCAACAAACACCTTTGAATAAAGCTATTTAAATGAAATAATCGGTATTTTTAGGCGCTAACCTCTTTTCTGAAGAGAGTGAACTTTGATGCACAGCAGTAACAACGATTATCCATAGTGAGATTCTTCGGGGAATCGCAGAACCATGCTGTAGTGACACTTAAATGCTCAAGATTATAATAATTTAATACATTGTATTGTATAACGTGATTTCAGCTGCTTTCTCTCCATTGTGTTTCCCTTGAATCAGAGAACGTAAATACAGGAAACGCTACGAGAACTGAGATGTGTTGGGAAATGTAGTTTTTCTAGCTTGAAGCGAATAGACTTTTAGTGGTTTGAAAAACAAACAAACATACAGAACAATGCAGAGGTTTCTTTTATTTTTTTTTATAACTAAAATTACCTTAAAATAATTATGAATAAAACAATTAAACGCTCTAAATTCGAAATGTACTCATTTCCCAGCATGCAACACGATTGCCACGCTGTAGCTTGCTTAGGGCTCTCATACTGTCACAACATTTATACTGCACAAAAATGCAGGTGAAAAAATAAAACCGCTATAAAAAAAACACAAATACATATATTTATTTAAAAACCAGTCGGTTATTATGTCAGTGAACCTCGCGTGGTCACGTGACCGGTTCGTCCAATCAGGATCTCCTCGGCGCGCTTCCGGTTTTTGTTCAAATGTCCTTGTGCTCCTTCAACTCGAACAGACAACACAACACCGAGCGATTTATGAAATTAAGATCATATTTGTATATTTCTACTATACAACGAAGGCCGTTTCGACGAAGAAAAGAATATTAAGGTGATTTCTGCTGGGTTAATGTAAGTTATATTTGTTTTCTCTACTTAACTTTGCAGACAGTAGAAAAACAGAACAGCAGAAACTGCAGAGAAACACAGAAATGTTTTACGTTAATTTTAATGTATTTAACATAATGTAATGCTTTATTTCTTTGACAGCTTTAATATGTGGGGCATACATTGGTTTTTGGAGCATGATATTTACCTTTATAGTACCTTTTAAAGGGATAGCTAACGTTAGTTCACCATAATTTACTCGCCCTCATGTTGTTCCAAACCTGTATGAGTTTCTTTCTTCTGTTGAACACAAAAGAAGATATTTTAAAGAATGTTTGTAATCAGTCAGTTGACGGACCCTAGTATTTTTCCCCCCTAGCTACTATGGAAGTCAATGGTGTCCATCAACTGCCTGGTTACCCACATTCTTTAAAATATCTTCTTTTGTGTTCAACAGAAGAAAGAAACTCATACAGGTTTAGAGTAACGTTAATTAATGACAACTTTTAAAAAAAATATTTTTTTGGGGTGAACTGACCCTTTAAATGCCATAGTATATGGTATTCACTCAGTATCATAAGTGCCATCTGTTTTTCCACTTCCAGATCGGATCCCCAGCCATGGCAGAGTGTGATGCGGAATGGGAATTATGTAAAGAAAACATCCAGCCTTTGAGACAAGGCCGTACCGTCTCGGCCCTGCACCAGGCCCTGTGTCAGCAGCAGGAGGGGAACCACACGGCCATCAACCAGCAGAAACAGTGAGTGCGGTGTTTAATACAACTAAAAGCATGTTCCAGAACAATTCAGTAATGTTACCTTTCTTTTTTTAGAGCGTTTGAGTCTGAGCTGCGGATGTATGATGGAGACGACCCTCTCGATGTTTGGGTCAGGTATGGATTATTATGATGACTGCAGATGCATGTTGACTTTTGATATCCAAATCGCAGTTAATCATGTTTTCTTTAGGGGTTTCTTCAAGTAAAAGATGCTTAAAGTGCTTGAAATAAAAATTGAAGTCCAAGGAAACAGCCATATTTATTAAAAAAGTAACTTGAAAATTGCTTGAATTATTGAAAGGCAATATATGTGAAATTAGGGTTTAATTTTATTGATGAAACAATCTTTTCACGTAAAATTAACTCTGCAGCTCGTCTGATATAGAGCCATTTTGCATGGCAATGAGCGTAATATTACTCGTATAAATATCCAAGTATATGTAGCTTTCATTCTTCAGGTCAATGATTTATTCATGGGGGTGAAATCAACTTGAATACATTGCATGTGCTGCACTTTATTTGTACCATTTTGTTTTATTAATTTACTTTTATCTATTTACCTTTTTTTAAATTTGAAAGATAATTAAGATATTGTTTGATAAGTGAGATCTCCGATTGTAGTCCTTGAAAACCAAAAAAACAGTGCTTAAAAAGTCCTAGAATTTAATTTGACAGATTTTTTACAAACCCTGTGTCTTATTTTTTTCTGCAGGTACATCAAATGGACCAAGCAGACGTTCCCACAGGGTGGAAAGGAGAGTAATTTATCAGTGCTTCTTGAAAGAGCGGTCATGCTCTTCACCGCTGACAAGAAATATCACAATGACGCTCGCTACGTTGAACTCTGGATCGAATTTGTGAGTGACACACCTCACATTTAGCATTGCATCATTTTAGTGGTTTTTAACTGGTTTGTTTCCATTTGCTTGCAGACAGAGGGTTGTTCTGACCCGATGGACGTCTTCCGCTACATGCAAGCTCAAGGAATCGGAAGCATGCAAGCCGCTCTTTACATCGCCTGGTCCGAGGAGCACGAGAAGAGAGGGAATTTAAAGATGGCTGACAGTGTTTTTCAGGATGGGCTCAAGTGTGGAGCAGAACCTGTAGATAAACTACACGCGTTTCACAGGTCTGCAAACTTCCAGTCTATTAGTCTCTGTCTGTCCTAAAATCAACTCAAAACTATTAATCCTATAGAGCCTAATGTTTGATGCATTAAGTTCTAAGGTCAGATGTCTGGTTGATAGTTTGCACTTTTTTTAGCAAGTAAAAGGCTTTTAGTGTAATTTTAAAAACATCCACCTTCATCTTGCAAGGTTTATGCTGTGAAATTAATGTTTTTTTTTTAAAGGAGGGGTGAAACACTCAGTTTCACTCAATCTCATGTTAATCTTGAGTACCTATAGAGTAGTATTGCATCCTTCATATCTCCAAAAAGTCTTTAGTTTTATTATATTTATAAAAGAAAGATAGGCTGTACCGAGTCTTTCCGGAAAAACCCGAGCGGGTGGAGGCGTGCCGTGTGGGCGGGAGCGCGCGAAGCTTTTGCGTGTGTTGTAAACAGACAGACTCGTGGTTTATGAGGACATGATTTATTTTTACAATAAACAAACTGACACCTACAGTGGCCAGCTAAACAAATGTATTTAAACACACAAACACACACACCATACATCGCATGCTCCATCGATACATTAACTGTACGTGATCATGTTGTTTACTATCTGTGCTTAGCTTACACGCCGATAGTTAACAACACACAGACATTTGAAGCAGTTTTAATCACCGCCTGCGGTTCCGTGAACCTTTATCGTTGGGACTGCTCCATCTTTAAGTATTAGGCGATCTGCAAATCGTCGAACTGGGCTTTGTTTATACAACTATAACCGTCGAAATGAAGGGAACAAACAAGAACACTTGCACAACTCTGTTGCTGCTCTGGAAAAACAAAATCCATCCACAGGTCCCTTAACTCTGGGTTCTTTGGAAATTTGTGCAGTGTTGTCTTGCCCTGGCAACCAAAAACACACTTTTTTGGTGCCATTTTTTTGATTGCAGCGCTCTGATGGACGCTCTCCGCACGCTCTAGGCTACAGCTGCGCGCGCGCCCTTCCGGGAGAAGTGCCTTAAGACCCGTATAAGGAAATTCCGGCCATTCTGACGTCACACAGTTCCGTATTCGAAAAAAACTTTCCGAAACTTGTGACAAACCGGAAGGAGTATTTTTGGAACAGAATTACTACATCAAACTTACAACTTCATTTTTGAAACTTTGTCCATGTTTACCATGGGAATCCAACTCTTTAACAGTGTAAAAAACTCACTATGCATGAAACAGCATTTCACCCCCCCCCCCTTTAAATAACCATAAGAATGACCTTTTATATTGTTAGTAATATTTTTTAAGATATAAACATTTACTGAACTGAAGCAACTCAGGTTTACTTGATTATGTATAAATGTATATATATTTTTAGAAAAATCATGTTCAAATGTTAGTCTCAAATATGATCATCAGGCTTTTGAGCAAGGTGTTTTAAAACTACTGATTTGATCATAAAACAAAGCATTTAAATATCATCTTACGAAGACATTATTGACAGATTTAGTGACGAGACGACTGATATTTATATAATTTTATGTCAGTATCTGCTATTAAGATTTTTACTTAACATTTACATTTGACTTTTTGTCCATATAAATATCAGCATCTGCATCAAATTGCATATTTTCAGTTTTTTTGTTTGTACCTCTAAATAAAACTGAGCTGCTTTTCTGGCCATATTCACACAATATCAATCATACTATATGAGCCATAAAACCTGACATATTAAATATGATGCAAAAAAATAATACTTTTGTCTGAAGGTTAAATCAACTATTCCATTTAAAATTAACACTTAGTAAAGGATTAAATCAGTGCATGTTATTCTAAACATAAAGGCACTTTTCTACATCTAATAAATTCCTCTATTTGAAAAAATAAAGTCCTGGGGCCGTATTCACAAAGAATTTTATCTTACCACTAGGAGTACTCCTAAATCCCACTAAAATATTTTAGCTAGGAGTTTTCTCTTAAAAGTTATTCACAACGCCTTTCAGACCTACTCTTAGTAAGGAAAAATGACAACTCCTAAACTAAGAGTGAGTCTTCGTTGCTATGGATGACGTCAATTCTCATGCACGAGCTTCCTCGCAATGATCACGGTGATTGGTAGATGACAGGACCATCATGCGGAACATAACACAGACGCAACATGGAATTACGACAAATATGTCTGTGTCCTATACACAAAATAATAATAGTCATGTCATCGAAATGCATATCATGTTTGTGCAGGCCCCAGTGAAGTGTAATTCTAAAAAGGCAGAGATAGAGAAAAAAGTTGTGAATTAAATTAAATTAAATCAAATCAAGGTAGCCTAATACCCTAATGAAAACCGCCACTTGCCTATGAAAGAACGACACTTGCATTAACACTTTGCATTAACACATTAATCGACATCCTATTAGCCTAAATAGACTACTTAAAGCAAGGAAATGTTGCTCCTATTTAAATAATGTAATAGTTGAATGACGGTGGATTATGAACTCGCCAAAACGGAAAAGAAAGTCCATAACGCAGGATCAGTTATGGTGTGTTCGCACCGAACGCGAATAGAGCGTCAAATACGCATCTATCGCGTCTAGTTATATGCTTGAACATTCGCTCGAGTTCAAATTTTTCAACTTGCGCGGAAGACATTCGCGGCAATGCCCGGCGCGAATGATACGTCTATTCGCATCTTTGCCTTGACTTTGTATGTAATCTACTCGCGCAAATAATTCGCGGTCGGTGTGAAAACACCATTAGCCTACTGCTGCTGGCCCAGTTGGTGCTAAAAAAAAACATAATAAAAGGGAAATTCGGCACTGGGATATCAAGCGAAACTAAGCGAGAATGGGAGATGATTTGTTTGCAGGTCAATGCAAGCATTCCCGCTTGTGTCTCGGACCCCGGACGACTGCGAGAGGCGGTGGTGTGCGCTACAATCCTTTGTGAATAGGTCTTAGTGAGTTAGGAGTCCTCTCGACTTCTTTTAAGCTGTCCCAGACTTAGGTGCTACTTTTAGGGCTAAAATGCTTCATGAATTACTCTTAGTGAAAAAAATTAGGAGTCCTAAAGTTAGGAGTGACACGCCCATTATTTTTAGGAGTTTCTCCTAAATTCACCAGTTTGGAGCTACTTTTAGCCTTAAAATTCTTTCTGAATACGGCCCCTGGCCTGCATTCGTTCTAGTTGATTATATTGTTTCAATCTGAAATCATGTTATAATGGAAGTAAAAAGGGCTGCAAATATTGACTACAGTGTTTCGAACGTTACTCGAACGTCATTGCAACAACGCAGCGCTGAAGTGTCTACTAGTCTCTTCCCTGTGAAGACCTTCTTCCCTTTACTTCTGTACTGATAAAGTCCTGTCAAAATGGTTCCAGTTCGCATGGATGCGCGGAAACGACTTAAAATTCTGTATTATGCAAGTAATTTGGCGGTATCAATTTGTAAAGAAAGATTACGTGCCTGTGCATTTATTCAAACGTGCATACCTATAGACTAAACGCATACTATGTGCAAGGCGTCACCATTTTTTTTTTTCAAGTTTACACTTTTTTTTTTTTTCAAAACTTGCACCTTTGAACCTGTTTCAAGGTTTGCGTTCTCGAGCCATCAAACTTTGTTGTCGTGCAAATGAATGGACAGAACACATTGAAACTTAAAATGTTGTAGTGTAAGCGCCCCCTAAGTTAACAACTAAAGATCTTTGCAACGGAAGTGAATCAATCAAAAACTAAGTTTAGCTCACGCCTCATAATGAAATGTGTTGGTCTCCAGAGCTTTGCAGGCACGAGTGTGCAGACAGATGATGTCATCCATGACTGATCAACCAAGAGATGATGATGATGATGATGAAGAGCCTCAGAGATCGTCACTGGCTGAGCTCAAGGCCAAAGGGAAGAAAAAGGCCGTCGTTCCCATCAACAGAGTGAACGCATCTGCCGGATGTGAGTATACACATTATTTTAAGTGTGTTGTGAATGTGCACACTCACACTCTTTGCTCTCTGACACAGATGCACGCGGGCTCCAGTTCAAACAGCCGTTGGGCCCCAAACTCAACAGTCGCCCTGTAATATTTGATGAGAATAAAGCTGAAGCTGTGCTGCAAGAACCCAAATTTGAGGTCTGGACGGCGCCACCTACTGCCAGAGCCAAAGAGAATGAACAGAAACCTGAGAAGTGGTCCAATGTGAAGGTGCGAGTCCATGTGGAGTATTACCCGTTTAACCGGTTACCCAACTGGTTCCGGAGAGTGTCAGTTTTGTGTCTGGAGGCTGTTATCTGATAGATGTGTGTTGATCGTGTCTGTTTTGTATTCAAGTTGCCCCTGAAGTCCCGATCGGGCCTCAGTGTCGCGGTCCCGCCTCCTAAACCCAGTTTCCAGCCGTTTGTGGAAGAGGACGACCGGCCTCCCGCTGTGTGAGTGTGTTTGGAGGATTTGATGATTTGGATTCGAGCCTTTGTGCTCCTTTATAATAACATTTGTTCTTTTAGGCTGTATAGTAACATGGAGTAATGCAGGGGTTTGACAGTGTAAAAAATCTATTTAAAAAACAAGTAAATGATAAAAGATGTATTAATATAAACAAATAAAATAAGATTACATTACAAATTTGATTAAAATAAATGCTTCTTACAGTACGAGTAGGGAAAAAAACACAATCTAGTAGAAACTAAATATTTTAGACATTTATAATCTAAATAGATGCTTTATACATTTTAGGATGATCATATTTTGCATCCATGGTATCATTTTATGTACTATTTAGTTTGCATCACTAATATACTTTTATTTCTTTTTGAATGTTTTTATTTTTGCATTTAAATGTAAAACTTTTAGTATTTTTGCTGGTATTTTTAGTATTTTGGTATTTAGTATTTTTGCTGTGTTTTTATTAATTTTTTCTTGCAACTAGTGTTTTTTAAAAAAAAAAAAATGTTTTATGCCTATAGCTTTTATTAATGTTTCTTTAGTACTTGTACAAGTCGGCATGAAATCAAAATGGACCCTACTTTTACGAAACGCACGCTTTTCTATATCCAATCAATTCCCAGTGGGAAAAACAAGCCACGCCCTCTTTTTTTCTCATTCAATATCTCGTTTTACTCGTCACGATACTGACTTAAAGTGGGTCACAACTTTCCAGTTCATGCAGACCTTAACAGGGTACCCCAGGATCCTCCAACTAAAATTCAAGGCTTTTTAAGACCTTTTTAATACCATTTCAAATGAAATTCAATGCCAACTTCGTACCCATTCCGACAGAAGTATGGGGGAAAATGTCAAATCTGTATACATTTTAAACCCTAGAAAATAATTATGTACAAGTAGGCTACTTGAATTAAATAAAACATGTTACTTAAATTATATTAAATTATGTATTAAATTTACTTAATATTTAATACATACGCAACAGCATTGTAGCGCACACGTGTATGTAGGCCAGTGTTAATTTTGGCAGCCATTTTTGATTTAGTCTTCACACGAAAATGCTTATTGGTCTTAATCACATTTGAGTCATCCTGTTTTTTATAGTTGTAGTTGACAAAGTCTTTGCATTTTTGCACATCAGAAAATGTCATAATTATTCTCTCTAGGCCAATTCAATTAAGCTTATGAGAAATTATTGACATAGCACTCTTAAGCAGTAGCATTTGTGCAGTTCTACATAATTATCCCTTTTCCTAAGTTCAGTGGTTCTCCAGTGTTTTAGAGTGCTGTACCCCCTGGACCCCCTCTCTTCCACTTATACTGCACTCACACCTTTTCCATTAAGGGACAAGATTTGCCCCCTTTAATACATTTTTCCATTTCATTTTTTACCTTTGTAATAACTTTAAAAAATAAATAAATAATGCTTTAAATAAAACAATGTTCATTAAATTGTCAATGTTAAAAAACATTAAAATCGCCAGTAGGTGGCGGCAACTCACTATCTTTATGAGTGAGTCTGAGTCATTCATTCATTGAATCTCACGATTCGTTCAAAGCCACATATTTCGTTATAGAGCAAGCCTGATAATGCTGTTTTAAATGTAGTACATGATTTAATGTTACCCTTTTTTCTTTTCTTTTTTACTGTTGTATAAAATCAATGTCACATTTGAAATCGTGTGGATATTCGGGAAACATTGCATTCTTGCTCGTATGAACACTGCTGGATATCAGCCTGCATTTTGATCGCAGATTTAGTCGCACAAACAGCGTAAGCGGCTCGTGACAGAACACAGACCAACTGAATGACACTTTAATTTAAGTAGAAAATCTTAAATAAAGATCGCTGAACTCCAGCTTGTCTGTGTTTTCAGATCATCCGCGCTTCTTCAGCAGTGTAGAGAGAGAGCGCGCGCGCATGGTTGCCAGATACTATTGAAAAGACCGGGTAGAAAATATGTTCTTTTAACAGAAAAGCTTTTATTTGGGGTTTAAATTTTGTCATTTGTGGCCACAGCGGATTAAACTAGGCTAGGTACTATCTTGTTCTGTACCTCACTTGCATAGTAACCATAGTAACGGGTGCGCACGCGATCGCTTTTTCTGCTATGACGTGGAGCGCGAGGTGCACTCAACCAAAGAGTATACGTTCTTTGACTCAATGCTGCGTGCATATATTTTGAATTAGCCTACATTAGTAACAGTTAATTTTGTTACGGTATGAACTTAATCCTAGCAAAGGCAAAAAATATATAATACCTTTGTAACGAAATCCAAGACTTTGTATACTAAATTCAAGGCTTTTAAGGCCTTAATTTGAGATGATCAAATTCAAGACTTTTTCAAGGCTTTTAAGACCCGCGGGTACCCTGCTTAAACTAAATAAAAATTATAAATGTTGTCTCAGCAAGTAGCTAAAATAATCTTATTTCACGTTACAAACATATATTTTTTTAATGGTTTTAGTTTTGGATGGTGATAATAGCCCCGGCCTGCACTAATTAGACCAAGCACATGCAAAGAAAGTACATTTTGATTTCATGTTGACTTTAAATGACCACTATGTACCGGTCTTGTTCTTCTGAAACTGATGTGCACTAATGTGTTTGCATGTTTATGATTTTTCCATGTACTCACCTAATTTTTCCCGCTCCAGAACTCCGTGTAAAATCAACCCTGCGGTGAACTCGGTGCTGTCGGCGAGGAAGCCCTGCAGACTGGAGCAGACGCCGATGAAGATGCTGCAGGAACGACAGCAGCTCATGCAGACGCAGACCCAGGAGGACGGCAAGAGCCGAGAGCAGAGCATGTACTGCAGAGATCTGATCTACAGCGGAGCCACTGAGTTCTGCTTCGAGGAGCTGCGGGCCGAACGCTACTGGCAGAAACACGCTCGCAAACCGCAGACCAGCAGCCCGGTGGACTCCAGTACAGACTGAAGTAAAAACTTTATAATACACACTGAAACTTTGTGTTTGAATATGCAGGGAGCTTTCTATCTAGATGTTTTTAAACTCGCTGATGACACCTGCAAATGCTGTAGAGCTGCTCACAACAAATATTTCTGTAGGTGTGTTTGTGTATAAATGTTCCTGTGTATTTGTACATACTTTTTTTTTTGTATATACAATTTTTTTTTTCTAACGCAACAGTATTTTTTTATATTGCAAGTAGAGTTGTCAATTTTCAATAACAAGTCGGTACTGAAATGTATAAATGTGGTGACACCAGCATTTCCCTCGAGCATTTTGAGCGCTGTTGAACGGATTCTTAAACGTCTCTGATTGGCCATTGTGTCGATGAGCACATATATGTCTGTGATTGGCTACAATGATCAACAATGGCGTATTTGATGCTCTTCACGAGCGCTTGCACAGATACACACAGGAGCGTTTATCCACTGATAAATAATGCTTTCAAACGCTCCCGTGTGTATCTGTGTATGCGCTCGTGAAGAGTGACAAAGACGACATGTTTTTGAAGCCTTGATCATTGTAGCCAATCAAACGTATATATTGAGCACGTAAACACAATGGCCAATCAGAGGGGTTTAAGAATCTGTTCAACAGCGCTCAAAATCCTAGAGGGAAATGCTGGTTTCATCACATTTTAAAAATTTCAGTACCGAATTTGTTACTGTTGAAAACTCTTATTATGAGAGTAGCATTTATTATATTGTCATTGCTTGTTAGATGTTGTAATTGATGCTTCAATAAATGCAACTGATTCCATAACATCAAATTTTTTTTGTACTTTGACTTCAGGAACTGCATTTGTACTTTATTTATATACAGCACTAACTGCAAAGTTTCCTTGGAAGAAGATAAAGGGATTATATTTACACAGAGTTGAATGTAATTTGTAGTTGCAGTGGTTCAGTGCATATCCAGACAATGCAAAGACAAACACTAATGTGGAAGATAATAGTGGATCTCTAAATGCTGCAAGGCGAATTACAAGTATTACAATTATTTGACCTGTTTTGATCAAACCTCAACATGTAATTCAATGATGCGTCAGCAGGTGGCGCTGAAGAGTGATGTGGGTCAACAGAAACGAGCCTCTAAAAAGCTGCTGATGTTCGAGTGTCTACCTAGTGAGAACTTTCAAGTGCTCTTATTTCTCTCGATGTGGTTTAACATAGTAACAGCAGCTTGTCCATCTGTGGGAACATACTGAGGACGAATGGCATGCTTTAGTGTGGTGTAACTATGCCATGACCCGCTTTACTAATTTACTTAAAGGATTAGTTCACTTTTTAAAAACACTTTTGCTGATAATTTACCCACCCCCATGTCATCCAAGATGTCCATGTCTTTCTTTCTTCAGTCGAAAAGAAATGAAGGTTTTTGATGAAAACATTCCAGGATTTTTCTCCATATAATGGACTTCAATGGGACCCAAACGGTTCAAGGTCCAAATGACAGTTTCAGTGCAGCTTCAAAAGGCTTTAAACGACACCAGACGATGAATAAGGGTCTTATAGCGAAACCATCGCTCATTTCGAAAATAAATAAGTTTTATAAGCACAAATGCTCGCCTCGCTCTGTTCTAGTGATGGTCATTCATGAACAATCCGTTCAATGCGTCTGTCACGTGACAAATGAACGAAAGACTCGGAAGGTAAATTAATTATTTATGTTCCCTGTAAATTATTTTTGACTGCATTATAATGATTTCTTTATTCAAAATATGGTCAAGATTGCATAGGTGGATGTGTTCGGGGAATTTGGCGGTTAGAAGTATAACGTTTAAAGCCACTTGGATGAGCGAAATGACTCAAAAAAAGATATGAACGAATCTTTTTTTGATGAACGAGTTCAAACAGGAGAGTCTCAACGTAATTGCGTATTACGTGACGTCACATGAACACGCATCACAGAACAGAGCAAGGCGAGCATTTGTGCTTATAAAACTTAAACTTTTTTATTTATTTTGTAATAAAACAGTAGATGATGGATTTGTCAAGCAGCTGTTTCGTTTGTGGTGCTCAGTGACTGGCGTCTGTCTAATGGTGTGTTCACACCGAACGCGAATAGAGCGTCAAATACGCGTCTATCGCGTCTAGTTAGACGCTTGAACATTTTGAACCCATTCGCGCGTCCGTGTCACTTGCGAATAAAAAAAAACAACAACACAATTTCTTTCTGGCATACGTTTCCGTCATGTCTGAAATAAAAGATATTGCTGCTCTGTACTTGTTGTGGAAGTCCCAAATACGGAGGAAAGCCAAACGCCGACGTGTCTGTGTTCACAGCACGATCCAGAGGCGAACTCAACTCGGTGAATTTCACATTCTTCTTCAGGAACTGCGCCTGGATGACAGCCGCTTCCAGCGCTATTTGAGAATGACGGGTGCCCAGTTTGATAACCTGCTAGGGTCGCTCAGTTTCAACGGCTCTGGGGTCACTGACAGGATTTCTCGGATGCTCTTCGTTGATTGGCTGGTGCAACAAAGCGTCATGCGAATCTTCCGCTCGAGTTCAAATTTTTCAACTTGCGCGGAAGACGTTCGCGGCAAAACGCATCGCCCAATTCGCATCATTCGCAACGCCCGGCGCGAATGATGCGTCTATTCGCGTCTTTGCATTGACTTTGTATGTAATCTACTCGCGCAAACGATTAATTTCGCGTTCGGTGTGAACACACCATAAGGCCACGTTTACACATAGCCAGGTATTTAGAGAAACGAATATACCCCCCCCCCCCCCTCCGTTTTCAATAATAACATCGTGCCAACCCGCATAAATACGCCGTCGAGCGCCATCATAACTGCCAAACTGGGCGCTCACATGACGTTACGCATTTTCTGGCGCATAATGTGACGTTTGAGAACCTAAAACCCCGTTTCTCCCAGTTGACACGGCAACACATAACCGGCGTATCAGAAATCTCCACTTTGGCCGGAGTTTTTAGAAATAATCGTTTTCTGTGATAAAAACGGGGTTTTCGTGTAAATGAGAGGCCAAACCGCTGGGAAATATGTGTCTTACCTTCATGTAAACGTGGCATGACATATAGCATGAAACGCGCTGGTGATGTGATGTGCGCGGAGGTAAGGAAACTCATACGGCAGGTTTAGGGCATCGTATCATTGCATTCGGACCGCATTCATTGATTGGAAGAACATTACGCCTTCTACATATAAACACACTTAAGGGGGTCGCACACCGGACGCGCAGCTCGGCGCCGCGCCACGCAGCGCCAGGTCTTTTAAATTCGAACACATTATTCTCTATGAGAGTACACACACCGGCGGCGCCTTTCGGCGTCTGTCCGCGGCGCCCAGCAACGGCTCTGGACCGTGTTCAAAATCCTGCAGCGCCACACGGCGCCGGGCGCCATTTACATAGTTATATATTAAATTTACATTTATGTGTCTCAAATAGTAGTAATGTATATACGGACTTAGCCCTGTGCTGGAATATACATTTAGTTTTATATTTATTTAAAGAAATCAGAAAATTGCTGATGTTATCAGATTTTCAGGTGAGAGTTGTCCTAGACGTGGCGTGCCGTGGCGCTGAGCTGCGCGTTCGGTGTGCGACCAGCTTTAGTGACTATCAGGATGTGAAGAGACTTTCAACCAGCATTACAGCCTTGTTTCTAACAAATCACCGATCCTGCCTTTAATATGCTAAAGACAAAAGACAAAAGCTCATTGGGCGTCATTGTTTAGGAAAGGACTTAAATTGCCCTGCATAACAAAAGCTTTGAAAGCACAATAGCAGGACAGCAAATCAGTCACACGATAGACGATTAACTACAGACCAGCTCAATGTGCCTTTAGAGAATTTAGCTACAGTTTTACATGTGATGTTATATATTCCTGCATCTGTATTATAATTGAGAGGTAAATGTCTCTCTGTGTTTTAGATGAACGCTTTAAAGCGAGTGCAGTCGCTGGTAAAATAGGTTTCATGAGTTGATGATGTCATGATTAATCTGCTAAACCATGTCATGAATGCTTTAGATTTTGAATTTAAAAAATCATGTTAAAAAATCCAACAGTCCATAAGTAATGAAGAAAGTTGCATTAAATGCTTATTAAAATGGATTTAATTTTTAATTTTGAAAACAGTTCTATTGGAATTAATATTGGAAAAAAGTTTCAGATTTCTTAAATAAATGAAAATGTTTCTTAAATCAAAGTAACCTAGAAACATTAACATGGTGTCCATAAATAAATAAGTTTACATAATCTTTTTTTTAAATGTTTATCCTATATTAATTTATTATGATTTTACAGGAACAATAACGACAGGCTTTTTAAAATTTCAAAAGATCCAAATTAAATAAAAGTAAAATAAAATAAATAAAAGCGGTTTGTTGACCATCAAAAATGACTAAATCAGTCATATTAAAATAAATCACATTTAGATGTTCCCACATGAAGCAATTTCTGGTATTTCTACTATGGAAACATTGTTTACCGTGGTAAATATTTGATGATTTAGCATCTGACTGCTGTTATTTTGTAGCATCACCTGCCAGTCATGACCCTCATTATCTTATGAATTATTCATGAGCTGACCGGTTTATCAGCGCACTACACACACACACACACACACACACACACACACACACACACACACACACAACCTGCCGTCTCAAATCACCCGCTCACGTGGAAACGCTTCACCAGGGCGACAGAGGGAGCGTGAACTGTCTCCTAGGTGATGCTGCCACACACACACACACACACACACACAAGGAGGAGGGAGAGAGAGAGAGAGGGAGAGAGAGAGAGAGAGAGAGAGAGAGAGAGGAGAGAGAGAGAGAGAGAGAGAGAGAGGAGGAGAAAAGAGAGAGAGAGAGAGAGAGGAGAGAGAGAGAGGAGGCAGGCCAGGCTGTTTTCGCATCCTCTAGATGTGGATTATACCTTGTTTTCAGCATGGCAGCTTCACGGCACCGGTAGCAGGGGCTTCTGGGAGATCAGATGCGCGGGTTCGAGCATCATCTCTCTGAGATGGCCGTGCACGCGTGCAGCTGGAGGCAGGGATGCATCGGGTTTGCTCAGGCGAACGGGAGCCTGCAGTGGGAGGCTGACTGAGTTCACACACACACACACACACACACACACACACACACACACACACACACCACCCACAGAGCCTCTTCTCAGCTTCAGTTCATCAACACACAACGGCAAGGTAAGGAAACATGCGTTTGGACATCTATATGCAAGCTGTGTTCATGCACTGTGATGATGCTGAGGATGCTTTGTGCTGCATCGCTGGATAAAGACACACACACACTCACTCACACACACACACAGAGAGAGAGAGACAGAGAGCGGGTCATGGGAGAAAGCAAAAGCGCAAAGCCTAGACGACAATGAAAAGGATCAAGAAAAGAAGGTGAAGCTCTGAAGGACTGCGTTGATGTGGAAATGCTTTTACGTTCGCTCACCTCACCTCACCAACCTCTCTCTCTCTCTCTCTCTCTCTCTCTCTCTCTCTCTTCTCTCTCTCTCCTCTCTCTCTCCTCTCTCCTCTCTCGCGGGCGCGCGCGCTACATTTGCATGCATAGATGAGGGATCTCAAGGTAAACCTTTCAAAAATGGCTGTTTCTGAGCTGCTGACCTATTATAATGATGTTTTGAGGATTTGATATATTAAAATTGAACGTTAGGGCATATGAGGCACCTTCAAAAGCATGCCTGGATGTTCTTCTAAGGGCAATGTGAGGATGTCTGATTATGTTGTCATTTTTACATTGAATAGCTCGATCAGAATGAAAAGCCTTCATCCAAACTCCTCAAATGGCCCAATAATGACATTTCTTCAAGAGCTGCATATCTTTCTCTGACTGCATGTTAAAACAGAATGATAGTCATTTAAATATTTTATGAATACTTTCACAATCTTGGCTGTTTTATCGTTTATATCATCGCACAACTCTCTCTAATTAATGTTGGATATATAGCCTATTATATCCAACTTTATCCACATACATAGAGTACACTCAATTAATATAGAAAATCTCAACTGCTTGATATTATTTCAGCGCAAAATTAAACTACATTATCATCCAGTTGTTCTTTATATATATATATATAGCCTATATATACACTGTAGGATATGTCAATTGATTGCTTGTATCGTCGCATTATGTTGCCCAGCTGTATATCCAGCTTTATCTGCATACTGTAAAAGCCATATATATTACATACCAAATCTCAACTGCTTAATTGGATGTATTGTCTCACAGTGTAAACTAAGCTGCGAAAATGCAACTATAAGGCATGAATATTTAGATATTATATACATTAACATCATGATTTTCTGTAAAGCTGCTTTGAAACAATGTGTGTTGTGGAAAGCGCTAGACAAACTTCTGTCATGAAACTCTCGGAGGGTTCGGCATGGAAAAAGATACGATGACGAAAAATGTTAATGTGTTTGGTCTTGTCGGAATAGCAAATGCTGACAAGTATTTGAAGGATGAGCTCATTGTCTTCTGATAAAGCAGAAACTAATCAGCTGTGCTCTAGAGAACAAAATACTATGGTGATCTCATTTGTATTTGTAGGTATATGCATATGTAAAATGTGCATATGCATTTTCAGGCATTGAAATGTACAACAATATGTCGCTAAAAAGTGAACTAGGTATAATTCTGCAGATCTTCAGGAATCATCTCAAGAATCGTCACTTCTAAACCTAGCGAAATGTGTTTACGTTAAAATTCATGCCAGTATTAGGTATATTTGCAAGATTCAGAAACATTAGATAATCTTCATATTCTTGAAATGCATGCACACTAATTACATCATATTAGAAACATGATCAGTGTATCTGTGCAATGCAACTCACCAATGTGTTTTGGAAGAGAAAGAGCATGAAGCTTTACAAGAATTAATTTTGCAACACTTCTAAGTCTTGTTTGTTAAATTAGTAACATGAGAAGAAATCCCTCTTTTTTAAGTTAGACGTGTTAGAAAGGCAAACACAAAAATGACTCAATCGATGAGCTTCTTTAATTCGCTGACTCAGGGTTAAGCTTCGACTGGTTTGCTGGGTTAGTTCACATCTGCTGGTTGATGTTTTAACTACAACAATTAACTACTGGGTCAAAAGCAGCTTTTCCAACTGACGGTCATTCAAAAGTAACCATGTATATTTTGATAAAATTACATTTGATGCAAGCAACAAATAGCCTAAATTGCAAAGCATATTCAAACATATTTCACCAATGACAGATTCTTTCCAGAGGCGGTTAGTGTGTTTGCTGTCTGTCTACTTGTGGTGATTGGCTAAAAAATAAAATGATGATGCACTTCAACAGAAGCTGGAAAAATATCCGATTTAAAATTGCATACTTCTTTCACCCGACTGCAGGGTTTAGGGTTCATATAAACAGGACATTTGTAGTATTTGATCTCGATTGCCAGAAGTCTGTGTAAGTGCACATCTGTGTTTAGATCTGGTTGAGGTGAGATCTCTGTTGGTTTGAGGTCTTCTCGTGTCTCGTGTTTTGAAGTGAAGGTCCTCTGCTCAGAACTGGGCCGTTTGCTGCTGTCAGACTGTGTTTATTCTCCTTCCCACTCGAGCTATCATGTGAACTGATCTTATTAGACATGAGCTACACAAACACCAGAAACAACCCAATGCTGTTGCAGTGCTACTGGGTATTTCTCTCTAGGACGAGAGGTATTTCAAGAGGACATGTTATGCTTTTTCACGTTCATCTTTCTTTAGTGTGTAATGTTGCTGTTTGAGCATGAAAAAACGGGAGTTCTTCTCTATATCAGTAGCCGTGTTTCCACGGTCGGGCCAGGGCTAACAGCGAGCCGAGTCGAGTCGAGTCGAGTCGAGCCTCGGGCCTCAAGCACCAGGCTTGTGTTTCCACTGTCGGGCCAGTAGCCCCGCAGCGCTGCCCTAAACCCCGCCTCTAACACGCCTTTCTGGATCACACGTCATACAACCCAACCCATTTCAGCGGGTATTATGAATTTATTTATTTTTTAAGTTAGATAAGGAAGATAGTATGTATATTAACTCACCGGCCGTGGCTACAAAAGTTTCCCGATTGTCTCATGAGTCACCACTAACAGAGGGACGGTGACCCAGCACACCGATGGTGACCCAGCACACCGTCCATCAAGTCGAACCATGGAAAGTTGCTTCTCTGAGCTCCGCTTTGTCCATTGTGTGTTTTACTCGCCTTGTACAATACTGCTTCACTTTGCTTCGTAGACAGAGTCTGGCATAGCATAATAGAGAAGTGTTTTCTCTCTCGCTAGGGAGCGATTTCTGAAGTTTAAAATCATTGGTTACCCGTAAGCCAATCAGATAAGTTTATTTATGACGTATGTTATGCGCCGACACAACCGCATCGAACCACAGACATAATGCATCGAACTCAAATCTATGATCGCACTTCCACTGTAAACCTGCTGATTTTTATAGATTTTTAGAGATTAGAGACTCTAGGAACAACATCTCAACACTAAATTATAGAGGCCTGTCTCATATAGACGCCTGTCTCAAATACAAGCCGGTGCAGTTTGACGATTTGAATGAATGAATGAATGAGGCATTTATATGAATGGAGGTGAGGCAATTTGGGCAAATAAAAGCCCGGGCTATTATTTGAAGTTTTACGGTATTTAAGACCTGGAAAAGAAAGGAGACACTGACCTGTCGTTTCTCGCTGACGATCGGCAATAGTTGATAAATTAAACTTTTCCCAAAGGGAGCAGGGTCACAACATCACCTCCATTCAACATGTTTAATACACACTCTTCTTCTTCGGGCTTCAGTTTGCTAATGCCGGGAATATTCTCCACAACAGAGCGAATTGCATCCGCGTCTCGTCCGCGGTCGTTTTCGATTTCCCTGACCTAATCTTTAACTCGGCGCTTAACGACTACGTCACGGCTCTCAGCCCGCCTTCTGTTCAGTGATTGGCCGGCTGTTTTCAGGCCGGAGGAAAACGGATAGATAGGCCGCTATCTCAGACTGACTACAGGAGCGAAATGAAATTGAGTGGAAGTACGAAGTCTGACGTAGTCAGGCTACAATACTGCACCCGCAACTTATTTTTTTATAACGTCCTCGTTTCTTCACACGCTGTCAAATTGACGTTGTACCCTTTCTTCTGGCCAAACACTCAGAAGAGCTTTGGTATCTTCGACAGACCAGTACAGGCGATTCTCCATTTCGAGCAGCGATTATTTTGCGCAATTATTATACAGACCATAACTTTCCCTAACACCGATAAACTCCGCCTTTTACGTCGCCCACGCCTCTAGCCCGAGCTGGCCCTCTTTGGCCCAAGGTATTCGACGGGCCAGAAATCCTGCCGTTGGCCCCGAGTAAGCCCCGATCAAGCATGAGGTTCTTCTGGGAACGAACACGTCACAATATTCCTCATTATAATAATTCATACGCAGAATAAAGGGGCGGGGCCTGGTTGAGTTAGTTAGTAGTGTGTTAAACTGGAGGTTATGGTAAGGAGCGGGACATTTCCCAAACACACTTGAAGCGCTCGACCAATCATAACACACCTCTTCAGCCGACCAATCAGAGCACAGTGTGCTTTTCAGAAGGAGGGGCTTCATAGAGACATAAAAATTATGTTTTTATAAAGCTGTGTGTGAAGATTATTGGAGTATGTTTTATAAGAAAATACAATTTCAATCTTTCTACTTCAAAATTTCATGTTTTATTCTGTTTCTTTGTAATTATTTCAGATTTTTTTTTAGCAATTTCTAAATCCAACACCATTTTTTTTTGAGTTGTTGCCTTTATTTTTTAGGATAGTATTCGTGAGGGTTTGAAAATATTTGACATGCATCGCTATAGTTGTCATGTGCCAAAGTTGCGTGATGTAACATGATTGATTGTGTTGCTGCTTCATCCCTCAAAGTTGTGTCCTTGTATTTTGTATCAAGCATGTAGTAATTGTTCATGTGGGTTTTCCCTGTTTTATTTCCGGTTGTTAGAAGAGTGGGTGTAACCTAAATGTTTTATTTATTGATTGTTTTTAAACTCTTTGTCTTAACTATCATTGAGGGAACTTTGCTGAAATATATAGAGTTAGTTTGACAGAAAATGGTATGTTGCAATTAACTAAAGTCGGGAAAATGATGCATTTAAGTGTGATCAGGAGTGAAGCTGGGGAACAGAGAGTGATTTGAAGTTTAATGCAAAGGTTGTGAATGCTTCTTGAGCATGAGAAACTTCAACAGTTAGTGAGAGAAGTTGCTGCTAGTTTTAGTACCTCAGCAGTGCGAGTTTTTAGACTGTTTTTGTGTAACCTTTGTTTTATTTTGCTCATATCAACTGTTGTATGGACCTTGCCTTTAAAAGCATTAAACTTCTTTAGGAACGACCTTTAAACGGATAACTGGTGTGATTCTTCTTGATACTTGAATTTCCTTCGGGATATAAATAAAGTAATCTATCCTCATCCATCCATCCCATCCATCCATCCATCCATCCATCTATCTATTATCTATCTATCTATCTACTTTCTTGTGACCGCTCGGATGTTACTTCTAAGAATAGGAAAGTGAGCAATCAAAAATCACAGAACCTGATATGAACTCTTCAAATTATTTAAGCTGCTTTCAACATTTGTTTTATTTGAGGCAGTATACTTTACAACCTGTACAACTTTATCCGCTGAGCAATATAATTCTCCTTTATCTTCTTAAGCGATTACAAATGAGAGTGGAGTATTTTTTGTCAATACATAATGTTTTTTTAATTAGAAAAGTATAATATATGTTTTTTTATTAGAAAAGTACATAATGTTTTTTTATTAGAAAAGTACATAATATGTTTTTTATTAGAAAAGTAGGCCTACATAATATATGTTTTTTATATTATAAAAGTACATAATGTTTTTTTATTATAAAAGTACATAATATATGTTTTTTATTATAAAAGTACATAATATATGATTTTTTATTAGAAAAGTAGGCCTACATAATATGTTTTTTTATTATAAAAGTACACTGTAAAAAATATTTTAGCAATTTAGTTATTTCAACTTATTTTTTTACAGTGCACTGTCTTTTTGCATGGATTTTTTTTAGTTTAACTAACTTATTTCGATAAGTTGAGGACAAGAAAACTTAAAATTTCTTGTTGTCTGGACAATCTAGTTAAAAAAATAAGTTGAAACAACTAAATTGCTAAAATATTTTTTACAGTGTGTAGGCCTACATAATGTTTTTTTATTATAAAAGTAGGTCTACATAATGTTTTTTTTATTAGAAAAGTACATAATATATGTTTTTTATATTATAAAAGTACATAATATATGTTTTTTATTATAAAAGTAAGTTTTTTATTAGAAAAGTAAGTTTTTTTATAATAAAAGTACATAATATATGTTTTTTTAATTAGAAAAGTACATAATATATGTTTTTTTTATTATAAAAAGTACATATGTTTTTTTATTATAAAAGTACATTATATATGTTTTTTATTAGAAAAGTACGTTTTTTTATTAGAAAAATGCAAATGTTTTTTTTTATTAGAAAAGTGCATATGTTTTTATATTAGAAAAGTGCATATGTTTTTTTTATTAGAAAAGTACATATGTTTTTTTATTAGAAAAGTGCATATGTTTTTTTATTAGAAAAGTGCATAATATATGTTTTTTTTATTAGGAAAGTTTGTCAACAACACACAACATTATGTCTATGGACTCTTCCTTTATAAAGCACTATAAGCAGCCTCAGACAGACTGGTCCCTGAGCTTTAGAGATGTGACGATGTGTCAGACTGACAGATATAGATGTGATGAGGACAGACGACGCGCGGCTCAGGCGTTTAGAGTCGGGCGTATCGCATCTGAAGTCCTGCTTCACACTTCACTTCACTGTGATGGGACTGACAAACGATCGCAAACATCAGCGGCGAGCAGGGATGGATTCTGCTCGGGACTCAGTCCAAACCGTCCCTGGAGAATCAGGTGGGAGAAGAACAGAAAATAAACAGATCCTCGTGGCGAACAGCCACAAAAATACATCCTGGTTTGGGATTCGGAAGATGCAGAAGCAAATTCCAAGACAGCTTTACACTTTTAGAAGGAAAGATTATAATTAGAACCTTAAAGGTTCATATAAAGAGCTTCCCACGGGATCGTTTTATAGATTCAGTTTTAATTAAATCATTTGGTTTATTTTTAATTGAATTTTATGAATTAATCTGCTACTTTATTCCTAGAAAAAAATAATTAACACATTAAACTTGAAAGTATTTTGCAATCATTTTAGACATTAACACAGCCTTTTTGTATTATAAAAATATGTATAATGTATGATATAATCAATTATATCTTTTCATAAATAATTGTGAATGTGTTATAATATTATATTTAAAGCCACAATTGTCAGGGTTGTGTGCAGGTAGCCGAAGACGAGGACAAGAGATCTGTGATATAGTTGATTTATTTTACAAAATGAAACTTCCAAAACCAAACAGGAACAAAATAACAGACTCCAGGACTTCAGGGGAAACACAACCATACATAGACGACGACCAACAAACACTGAGGGAAAACACAGGGCTTAAATGAACTGAACCAAACGAGATAATTAACTGAACACAGGTGAAGAAACTGAACACAAACGAGAAGCGGGAAAACTAACAGGACTAAACCAAAAATCACAAAAGACAGGGGAAAACAAAATCACAAAACAGAACTAAACACACTGAAACGTGACAACAATAGAGCCAATTTTAAATAGAACCCCATTGGCCATTTTTTATGGATCTCCATCTAATATAACAAAAATAATATTTCTTTCATTTACTCCAGAAACATATTGTACCAAGAATGCAAATACAGACCAATGCATGAACACGGTCCTTTTGTGCATATGAAAATGAAAATTCATCATATTTTTCTAAATGCATGTTATATATCGTATTGTGAACGATCCATCCATGTGTATGATTTTTTTTACCTTGTAATTTTTTTATCAAAATGTCTTAATTGGATATATCTGCATCTATTTTTGAATGTCACGCCCATATTTTAACATCCAATCAAGAATCAATGTATAGAACCAAGTCTTTTAAGGTTAGGTGTTAGGCTATTTGTTATTAGCTATCCTAAAAATTACATATTTGTCTTTGTAGAAGTAAACTAAAGGCAAGTGAAAAATAACTGCTGAGAGTTTAGGAGTGCAGGCGCTCACGAGGGATGTTCATCAACCGATAAATGAAACTGTTCATGCGATCCTGATCACGCGTCTTTAACCGAGTAAAATTACTGAACGACCCAATGCAAGAGCAGATCATCTCTGAAAAGAGGACATTGAGTTCATGCCAACGCGTAGATAAACATTTCTGTCACATGACCTCAATATGTTGCATGCTTAATTCAGTGAGTAGCATCACGCTTTATTTCTTTGGCATTTTAATCCAATTTTGTGTAGAAAAAATTATCTTTTAGCAGTCAAGTCAAGCACGTTAGATTGTGGGATAGTTATTAGAGAAAATAAACTATTAAAGTATTATTAGCACAGAAAAGAAACAGAAAAGGCACATTACCCATTTCAATCAAATCATGTTGTAAAAAAAATTGGGTTAGAATTAATTTAGTTGGGTCTAATTGTAAAAATGATTTCCTCATCTCTATATCTTCAGCTAGTTCATTCTCCAGTTGTCTGGATATTGATATTAAAATATTAAAAAGATTTCGTAAGCATATTGTGTAGTAAAGTTTGGAGTCAATTGTTTTATGTGTGATGCAATGAAACATGACTAATTGTGCCGACATTATTTTTGTCCATAGAAATTATGAACACGTGCAATAACAATGAAATATTAATAACTGTTTGTTGTAGTCAATGTATGCTTCTTCCTCTGAAGTTTTTGTTTTTCTATGCACAAATAATGTAAATAATATGCAAATCATTTTGTCAGATAAATACCTCACCCAAGTTTAGTGCTGTTCTTCCCTCATATTTAAAATATATTATTTCTTATGTAATAATTTTATATTTATCCACATATTTTGATGGTTTATTCAAACTTCGGGTCATTAAAACAAACATCCCCTCCGGACATCACTTTTGCCGTTTGCTTTGCACACATTTCAAGTTCTATATATAATTGCCCACAGTTCATGTAATTTAAAATATCAAAAGGCTTTTATCTCTTCTAAGTGGAACATTTCACAATGCATTTGCTGTTCTGTGTTGTCTGACTCGAATGTAAAGTATTCTTAGCTCACACATTACAAGGTTTGTGATGTCGAGTGAGCAGTAATTATAGGACAGAAAATGGCACAAATTATTTGCAAGCCAGCTGTCAGAATGTGATAAAAATAAAACTGTAAATTGTATTCTCTTCTTATTTAGATCTGCTGTTTGGGTGGTTTGAACATGAGTAATACAGAAAGATTTATCAATGAGAAACAGATGGTGGCTGCATAATGCTTTAATCAAATATTACTTGTTTTTAAGTTGCAGTAAGCAATTTCTGAGAAACAATCCCTCACCATGAGAGGACACGCCCCCTCTGCTGATTGGCTCACTCTCTCCTCCCCCACATGAGAGGACACGCCCCCTCTGCTGATTGGCTCACTCTCTCTTCTCCCCACGTGAGGACACACCCCCTCTGCTGATTGGCTCACTCTCTCCTCCCCCACATGAGAGGACACGCCCCCTCTGCTGATTGGCTCACTCTCTCTTCTCCCCACGTGAGGACACACCCCCTCTGCTGATTGGCTCACTCTCTCTCCTCCCCCACATGAGGACACGCCCCCTCTGCTGATTGGCTCACTCTCTCTCCTCCCCCACATGAGGACACACCCCCTCTGCTGATTAGCTCACTCTCTCTCCTCCCCCACATGAGGACACGCCCCCTCTGCTGATTGGCTCACTTTCTCCTCCCTCACCATGAGAGGACATGCCCCCTCTGCTGATTGGCTCACTCCCCCCCCCCACCCCCCACATGAGAGGACACGCCCCCTCTGCTGATTGGCTCACTCTCCTCCCCCACATGAGGACACACCCCCTCTGCTGATTGGCTCACTCTCTCCTCCACATCATGAGAGGACACGCCCCCTCTGCTGATTGGCTCACTCTCCTCCCCCACATGAGGACACACCCCCTCTGCTGATTGGCTCACTCTCTCTCCTCCCCCACTATGAGAGGACACGCCCCCTCTGCTGATTGGCCACAAGTGTGTTGTGGTGCTCCGTCTGATGCACTTTCACCAGTGTTTCTCAGAAATCACTTACTACACCTTTAAAATGATGCTGCCTACTCTTCCAGTATGTTATGAGATAAGTAAAATGTTTACCAGATATGCAGAGCATGTTAATACATTTGTAAGTTAAATTCTGTAGCTTTTTTAGAACTATTGCTTTAATTCTGAATGTTCAATTAAAAATAAATAGGAACCAAAATGACCATAACAGATTCCGTATACATTTATTATTTATGTGTTTGATTTTAAAGCATCTGTGATAGGATTTGCATGCATGCATATGGCAGACACTTTGATCCCAAGCTGTGCATTCAAGCTGTACATTATATGCATTCCCATGACCTTGCTGAGGCTTTGTTTTGGCGTTTGAGCCACAGAGAGGACAGTGTACACAAACTATAATGAGTCTGACGCAGGATTCAGCGTACTGCACTGCAGGCACAGACACTAGTAGAGACTTTCATCATCTCAAACATGCAACCTGTGATGATTTTCCTCTATTGACAAACACAAAAAGAGGATTAGCTCGTGTCTCATCCCCACACTGAAAAACCTGACACAATTATTGCATAAATGCTGAGCGCTCGTCCAAAATTGGATCGGTGAAGAGGCGTTTGTTCTGTTAAGAGTCCCAGACTGTGTGTGTAACACTACTGTTGACATAAATGAATAAAACACTCAAATCCATGAGCAACATCATGAGCGCAGTATCGTTGCATCCTTGTGCATACATTCACATATACAGTATGTTATGCTATGCTTTAAAGCCTCAGATTCAATTTAAGATTTACATGCACTTATAGCAGATAATCTGGAAACATGACAGTTTTAGCATGTTATTGAATATACAAATGTTTATGTATTTGGTCTTGCCGGATTAAATCTGCTACGCTGCTGATGATTATTACTGCTGCATAAATAGTAGGGATGTGCATCTCCATAACTGAGGTTGATTCGATACGCATCTCGATGCATAGCCAACGATAATATACATTAAAGATGCATATAAGCAGCTACCGATGCGATGCAATTCGATTCACCACTATTACGATACGGTGCGATTCGATTTCGATTCAACGCGATGCTATTTAATGTAATTCATACAATGCAATGGAGAAAAATATGATGCTATGCAATTCAATATGGTATAGGTAGTTTAGTTTTTTTGTTCAGACATACAGCAAATCATAAAGTAGCTTAAAGGATAATTCCGGTATTTAACACTTTGAGTCTATTTTCTAGTTTGTTTTGGATGAACTAGAGTGGTGGACTTAGAAATTTTCACGATGGGTCCTGTCTCGACTTTTTGACTCTTTTAGAATCGCCTCTGAGCGCTTCAGAGTGGCTGTCTACGAGCATACTGAAACATGTCCTTAAAACAACCCTTAACGTTCGTTTTCAAAACTTTCACAACTCACCGAGTGGTTAGTGGTGTTCGTTGATGTTCCAAAACAAGTAGCGTAGCGAAAAACAGTTTCTGTCGTGTTTTATTTGCCATTTTTTAAAATTCCATTTATGTCTGTTGGAGGACTCATTGCTCGTTGATATTACTGCGCTAGCGGATACCGAAAAGGGTCTGTTTACATTTGGTTGTAGTTTTTTCGCTCGGTTCTCCGTCTCTCAGAAGGCTAGCGTGAGCAGAGCAACTGCGGCAAAGTGGTTGTCGCCATCAAGTGGTCGGGAGTGTGCTAACGCTTCAGACTCAAATATCCAGCGGAAGTTTATACGCGGTTGTGAGGTATCTGAAAAAATAGTTCTACTGTAGTAAATAACACGGATTGAAATCATAAATTGCGCCGATATATTTTCATTTAATCATCAACGAACACCACTAACCACTCGGTGAGTTGCACAGTTTTGAAAACGAACGTTGGGTTGTTTTAAGGACATGTTTCAGTATGCTCGTAGACAGCCACTCTGAAGCGCTCAGAGGCGATCCTAAAAGAGTCAAAAAGTCGAGACAGGACCCATCGTCAAAATTTCTAAGTCCACTACTCTAGTTCATCCAAAACAAACTAGAAAATAGACTCAAAGTGTTAAATACCGGAATTATCCTTTAAGTGCCATCTGACTTTTAACGCATGGCTCTTTCACAAACAAAAGATTTGGTGTTCACAAAACCAAAAGATTAAATAAAAACAGTATTCTTTTCCTGTGTCTGCGCTTCAAGTGTGTTGTTAAATTAGTAGTACTGCCTGTATATTTTATAGCGGCGCTATAAAAAATCCAAACACTGGATTTATACTTATTTGGTGGATGATAGAGCTCTGCCATGTAGATCTGTTCTAGGTAGGTGACTCTCAGGACACGCCTCGGTCTCTTTTGAAACGTCATATTCACGTCGCCGCAGCAGTGGTGTTGAGAGAACGCACTTGAGCAACAGTTTAGAAAGGAGAAATCAATAATAAAATATTGGTCACTTTCTAAATAGTAAAAATATAGCGCATCTACTAATAATTACATATGAATAAATTGTTTTTTACCGATGCAGACGTTAAAAATGATGCATTGCGATACAAATGCCAACTTCTATCCGATGCACACTTATTTAAATCGATGCATGGCTAGCTTTTATGCCGATGCACCTATGCAAATCTGTGAATCTGACCATCCCTAATAAATGGACATACATTAATCCTGTAGCAGATCTAGGCAGGTGGAGCTGGGGAGGTGGAGGGGTTCAGAGGAACTCTGAGGACTAGATTACAGCAAAACAATGAACCAGACAGTTTAAATGTTGAACAAGCATTGGCCAATAAGCTTGTGCCATGTGATAATGATGTGATTGGTTGCAGATTGCATGTAAAGCCTGTGCCCTCTAGAGTTTCATAACTGAACTACAGTGTATGCTCTTTATGAGTGACATCTTAAAATTATCTTTTAAAATCTGTATGCAGTAATCATGAACAACAGCAAAAGAATGCATGGAAATGCATTGGTTAAATAGTGAGAATTATATATCTTATAAGTGATAATGCTGGGACAAATGTTGCACAATACAAAGCCAAAAACACTATAATACAAAAACACAAAAGAGTGCATCATACTTATATTTTGCGTGGTGTACAAAAAGCCCATGTGGTTCAATGCCTGATTCTGTCATCACAGAAAGCTGAACATCAGCATAGCTATGAGTGTTCTCAGTGATAATGGATTATATTACCTGAGGGCAACACAAATGGACCTCAAATTGAGACTTGTGGTACACTCAGAGGATTTTATGCTCTCTCGAACATGCACGAAAATGTGAAATGCTTCCCTAGGCACGAATAAGAACCTGAAAATAATCTACCTTTTAGAAGAATTTGACTTTTTAAGCACATAAACACAATAAAAAAAGTACAAGATGAGAAGACAAACAATCTAAAAATTATATGAAGTTCAAAACGTAGGTTCGGGAGGAGCCTAAATATTCAGTCCTGTCAATCATCATACAAGCATACTATAGAGAGCCTAAGAGCCTTTTCCTTATTTCGGAAAAATATTGTATGGTAGTCAATGGCGAGAGACAACAAATATTTGGATCCCATTTGAATTGTGCCCTGAATTACACATATGATGTTTGTCAATTTAAAAGATACATTTTAAAGTCAAGAAAGTTGCAGTTTGATGTAAAACTGTTGAGGTATAAGACTGTGAAAATATGTAATTGCAAAGACTACAAACCCAAAAGGCGCGCATGTGACGTCATACCTTTTCTCTCAATGAATGAAGCTAACTTTACTGAAGCTAACGTCTGTCATTTTCCCTATAGTCTAACGTTATAATCGTAACGTTACGCCGTCATGCCTGTAACAGTCAACGGCTGTCACAGGGTTTCGTTTATATTAAATGGGGGTACTATTTGTTTCCTAACCACTAGGGGGATGCAAGATGGCACATTGTATGAGATAAAACAGGAAGCAGTAGAGTAAGTGCTTACTAGGTCTGTTTGACGCATAGACAGTGTAAGAAATGGACAGAGCCGTCTCATTGGAACTCAGTTGAGACAGTTGAAGCCCATTTTTAGCGATTTTTGAGCACTTCCGTTCCTGACGCGCAGACTCAAACCGACTCAAACTGAGCTTGATGACGTGAGCAACCCGTCTGACAGACGTAAATCTCCTAGTAGCTGTGCGTGAAAATTGCCAAGGTTAATCTTGCAGAGACGGGGAACTTGAGCAAAGAGTTCTCATACCGAATTATTTCCAATTCCCCAAAAACGTTGTTGAAATATTTTGTCCCGTTGCTTTTATGGACTCATTATCTATGGGCTTCTCCCTTGACGGGACGTCCCCCGTTTGCCTGCGAGCTTCTCCTCCTGTCTGTACGGTAATGTCTGTACAGCGCCACAGAGAGTCGAGTGGTTATGACGCAGTCGTTAGCCTATTTTTACAATAACTGTTTCTACGGGGCCATAATGTAACATAGAAGGTAATGGAGCCATTTATACATTGTCGTGTTTCTTTAGAAATAAATAATGGACAAATGGAGTCTTTAAACGCCTCAGATGTAAAGTTATTCGCCAAAATGAATGGGAGTCGATGGAAATGCTAACGCAAGTGAAGTTCTGCTACAAGATGGCGGCGCCCGGCCGGCTTCAACTTGCGGTCGATGGATTACCCCCTTGGTTTGACGCTGCCTTATAGGTGTTTGCTATCTGTTTCCCAATCCTGTTTGAGAAACTGTTTGTTTCCTGCTCAAACAGGTCTGTTTGACGCTGCCTTATGGTGGTTTGTTTGGGATGTAACTATTGCTCATCAGCTGTGGATACTGTCAAGTGTTTATGACCAGACCCTTTGTTTATACTGCTGAAGAGGTTTTTCTGATTCGTTTGCTGAGGAAACATTACGACTCTCCAAACAACTAAGCTTGGACAACTAATTCTAATTCATCACTATCCACCTTTGCACGTATGGTCAAACTACAGATAAGACTGGTTTCTTTTATTTTTGGAACTGTTGGGGTTCGTGAGCCATTGAGGACTGTGTTGGACATTTCGATACACCCATATATATAGACTGGCTCATGAATGTTTTCTGTCTCTGTATATACAGATGTATGTGCTGTGATATATTGTGTTTTTGGATAATGAATGAGTAAAGCTTTGAATATATGAAGAAAGAAACCCTCCACTTATTTGTATAAGAGTTTATTTTAGATATTTTTTAACTAAGACTAGGCCTACTTGAGCATTGCAAACAAGGTGACCCCCTTTGGAAATGTAGCGTGACCAGTGCAAAGAAGTTGGGACTGTTATATGCCTGTGTGTTTTATACCAGACTGCACACACACACACACACACACACGAGCTTGGTGACGTACATAGTGCGAGACGAGAGATGTAGTTCATTGAGCGATTTCACATAAAACTAAATGTTACTCTTCTGTTTTATGACAAACTGTGACTTTCACAATTATCTTTGAAATTGACAAACATCATATGTGTAATTTAGGGCACAGTTCAGACAGAATAAAAAGATAAGTTGTCTCTCGCCATTGACTACCATTTTTCCCGAAATAATGTCCCATGAGCCGGAAGCGGAGCGGAGGGGCTTAGGCTCTCTAAATAAGTAGCAATCACAACGTCATCCCATTGAGATATTCTTCTGGCATCCCTCCTCCTCCAGTAAATTATCTCTATCCTCTTATGTGCAATACCATCATGGGGGGGTTTAACTCGGAGCTAAAGCCAAGCCTCTGGTTCAAGGCTCGTCCAACGACAGCAAGCCAAGTTAGTTTACTATTATTACAACGACAAACTCATGAAACTCATTTAAAAAAAATGAAAACTCATCTCTTCCGTGAGCACTTAACATAACATTTAAAAATAAAAAAATAAAAAAATAAATAAATCTTTAAATCCGCGCTTGTCTGGCTTATGCTACTTTTTTTTTTTTTTTTAAGTACTGGAAAGTATGGAGTTTTATTTTGTTGTTCATCTGTTTTTTTACCATTATTTTTTTTCTTCTGTATTTTCATGTTCAAAATAAAGATATCAATCAATCTGTCTATCCATATGTAATATAATTAACCATAATTATCCATATTAACATAAAAAAAACTTTTTCTATCTTTTCTGGCTTTCTGAGCAATGTTTGAACTTTGTATTTTGAGCACTTCTTGCTTTGTTTTTGCCTCTTCATGATGGTTTAGTCCTCAGATGTAAGTCACTTCGGATAAAAGCGTCTGCTAAATGACTACATGTAAATTAAGTAAATGAAGTACTATTAACCTTCAAGGTTGAATGGGCAGGCAAACTAGTGATCCTTCTATCTTTTCCATTACAACAGACAGATAGTATGAGAATACCGTTCTCAACCTACAATTATTTGGACTGATTGCAACATTATATTTTCCCAGTTGAAACTGTTCAGGTCACTCCGTCAGCCACCGCTCTATTTCAAATGCTGTCATCATATCAAATCTGGATTAAATGCTGTGACAGTGAAAACGGATTAGTCTTTTTGAAAGCTGATATTGCTGCTTTAGCTGCAGTATTTAAATGGATTATGATCCACATGGGATAAAGTCCTGGACAATATTAAGATAGATAAACAAATGCTTACAATGTGCTTTTCCTTAGATTAATGGATGAAGTATAAGGCTGACAACAGATTTTAATAATGAAATCTGATTTACCATTAATAATACCAAAGGACATGCAAAATCCTGAATACGTCTCTTTGGAGTTGAGTGTGTCATTGAGAAAGTTTTGAAACACTGCAAGTTATCTGAAGCAAACTCTCACGTTTGAAAATCCCAATCTGATTTCTCATGTATCCCAGCTAACTGGGAACGTTCCTTAAAGGGCACATATTATGCCCCTTTTTACAAGATCTAATATTGGTCTCGGGTGCCCCTAGAATGTATTTGTGAAGTTTCAGCACAAAATACCCCACAGTTAATTTATTATAACCATTTGAAAATGTCATTTTTGGGGCCTGTTTTAAAAAGAGCTGTTTTGGTGTATACCACCTTAAATGTAAATGAGCTGCATATCCCCACCCTGCCTTTGGACGACGATGACGACAACTTTAGACGCATTTGTTGTTGAATTGGCTGACATCGACTGAAATGACTATTTGCTCAAAAATCATAAAATACACTTACTTCTTCTGGAGGTGACGTTGGGTCAGGGGAACAGTAGGCAACGATCCACAATTGAGGATTTAACTTTGAAGCAAGACCTGCTTTGAATTGACCCTTGTTCACACAACAGTCAGTCAGAAAATGATTTGCGCAAACATAAACGTATTTTGGAAGTTTAAGTGGCGCCTTTCCTTCGTAAATAAAATCCATCCACTGCGTTTTCAGTGGCTCTGATGTCGGAAGTAAGTGAAAACTACTATGTACATTATTACATCCCACAACAGAACACTTATGTTTCTTAGGAGACATTACGGCTGTCGTTGAAACAATGGAGGATGTGTACAGATCACCGAGGGCGGGTCTATGCCAAAGCCACACTGTCAATCAAACCATGTCGGTGGGGCTTGCCGATTCTACGTCACAAAGCGCCGAATATGAGAACAGTTCTGAGACAGTGCTTATGATTTATTGAGATTGTAAAAAAACACTGGGTGGATTTTTATCATTCTAGGGTGGTTTTGCTCACACACTGCCAACACACATTTATGTTCAAACACCATGTGAAAGTGAATTTTAGATAATAGGTGCCCTTTAAGGTTCTGCGCAAACATTCTTCTATTAACGTTAAGAGAATGTTCTTTCAAAGTTGTCTGATCTTTAAAGGATAATTCGGGTATTTAGCACTTTGAGTCTATTTTCTAGTGTATTTAGGATGAACTAGAGTGGTGGACACAGAAATGTTGACGATGGGTCCTGTCTCGACTTTTTGACTCTTTTAGAATCGCCTCTGAGCGCTTCAGAGTGGCTGTCTATGGGCATGCACAAACATGTGCTTTAAACAACCCAACGTTCGTTTTCAAAACTGTGACACTCGCCGAGTGGTTAGTGGTGTTCGTTGAATTTATTGAATATGAATTTCTTTAAAAAAAAAAAAAAAAAATCGCATTGACCCCAAACTTTTTAACAGTAGTGTATCTTTTCAGGTTTCATAAGCGACAGCTTTGGTTTTGGATTACGTGACCATTAGCTGTAAAAACAAACCTAAATCCATTTATAGGGAGCAGAGACTCCTGTATGCGTGCTGACTGTGTAAAGCCTGTTTTCACCTGCCGTCAGGGATTATACCATAAACCCAGTCTGACAAAACACATCACGAGTAATACTGAGGTGAAGTGTGCTCGATCACATCTGTTCTGTTCTATTAAACATAAACGCTGCATGTTCAACACAGCTATCTTTGTTTTAAGGATCAGACTGATAGATGAAGTCTGGATTCAGTAACGCACACAGATCAATATTCGCCCCAGGTCTTCATGCAAACAGAAACAGATAGTCTAGAGAAGCATTTATTCTCAAGGACAATCAGTTAAATGGTGTTTATTGTTATTGTCAGTTTGTAATTGACAGTGTGACTGGAGTTTATACATCATATGCCACGGCTGCTGCTTATTAAAGGTACAATATGCAGGATTTTTCAGTAAAATATCCAAAAACCACTAGGCCAATGTTATATATTTTGTTTAGCTGATTACTTACAATATCCCAAATGTTTCCAACTATTTGTAAATCGTGAGAATATTGTGATTTTAACCAAGGAAACGGGGCGTGTGAGCAGCGATGAGGAGTCGCCTTTCAATGATGTCATATCCACGTTAGCCTCGGTTTCCACTCGTACAGCAATAGTGACCATGGTGACAGACGTGGACAACCGGGTTATGCCCGTTATGCCTAGCAGGACGCTCACGCTGTTGTTGTTTTGTTCAAACATTATGGACCATGGCAAGCAGACTTTGAGACAGAAAGAGACTAAAACGAAGATCAACATGTTTCGAGATGCCGAGAGCTCCACGTCCATGACTAACTTCCACTCGACAGAGACGCGAGTGTGCATGTACTTTATTAGACAGGTGAGCAAATGTACATAAAACTAATCAATGTTATTTAGTTCAACATGATAAAATGTTAGAATATGATCTGTATGTTATTTAATGTTGATCTAGCTTACTTAGTCTCATACAGCCAACAAACAACCCAACTAACAACATTCAACACACTCAAATGCGTTTAGTGTGATAGTGTAACTGTTAGAGCGAGTGAAACAGCGCTGCGTTACCTCAAGCTTCATTCCTCTAATAAACTGACCTGTGTGAGTATTAATTCAGCACTTGTGTGTAGTTGGGTAGAATGAAATGTCCTTATTCCTTTATATCCGCGGGACTGGCGTTGCGTGTGGCGCTGGTGTACGTCTAGCAATCGCTCCTGCTTCACCACAGTCATGTTAAAAACATCAGTGTATTCACTCATCCATAAAAGATCCATCAGCTTGACGATAAGATCCATAATTACGCTTAATGCGGAATATACGTCATAAATATACGCTATTGTTATTGTAAGAGTTAGCGACCCCTGGTGGCGAAAAAACTTACATATTGTACCTTTAAGAAAAATAGGAAAAATGTCAAGTTTGCTCAGGAGTTTCTCTTTATGTAAGACTAAAGTCAATTCAATATCAATTTCTACATTTAAGAGCATTATAAAGAATGTGGTAAAGGAGACATGTGGTTGTGTTTCTTGAGAGGCTTGTTGTTGTTTTTTTAAATTTGTCATGATTGTATGTAACATTTTTAATATTATGTGTTTATGTATGGCTATCTTGACCAGGTCTCTCTTGTAAAATAGATTTTTGATCTCAATGAGACTTCCTGGTAAAAAATAAATAAAAATAAAAAGTATCAATCCTGTCTCAGATGTTTATCCTAAAATTCCTTGGGAGAAATAAAAACAGAAATGATTAGCGATAAAATGAATGTGGAGATCTTTTCTGAATCTCTTGAAGAGAGAAAGACCTTCTTATGTTCATGTAAACTGTCTCAGCTTCATAATAGTTCTGTCAGATGTCATTTGTAAAATTTGTAGGCATTTTAATGACACATTTGTGTAATTAAAAGTCTCATACTGGGCTGATTAACCAAGTTCTCCATGAGAAAAAAAAGAATAAAAAAGAATAATAATAATAACAATAATATATATATATATATATATATATATATATATATATATATATATATATATATATATATAATAACACAGATTATAAAGACAATTGATATTTAATGGCATCAGATGATTTGATAATTGCATTTAATAGATTTAATAGATAAAACTTGCAGTTGTTTCTTTTAAAGTGTTTTTATGCATGTTTAAGCTCAAGCTCAAGCTTGGGAAAAGCACTTTATAAAAAAAAAAACATTTTTATTATTATTATTTTTGCTGTATATTTACACTGTTCTGACCAGCAGATCAAGCAATTAATTCAAAGTTTCAAAAAGCTTTCCAGAAGACACACGTTACAAGCAGAGATATCTGGGATGAAGTATTCAGACCTCAACACTTGACACACAAACCTCAAGAATGGTGACAATCAACAAAAGTAAAAAGATGAGCTCTTAAAGGGGAACTATGCAGTTTTTTTAGCTTAACTGAACAGCTTCGGAGTTATTGGAATGGTTATATGACATTTTTCGAGTTGAATGGTGGTCGTCTCGCCCCCCCTGGTGCCTGCGAGCGGAAAAACAACTTGCAACTTTGGCCCCGCGGCCTGCCGGCCTCAGCGTCAGGAAGTATCGCATGATATCAGCTCTCGCGATGTAACGAATAACGAATTTACGGCACTGCACACATACACGCCCCCATCCAGGATCCGGCTAGGCACGGGCGCATAGACAGTAAAGCACAGGCGTCAGTGTGATTTGAGATGTGCTGGGGACAGAGACGCGTTCGGAAGTGCTGGGTACAAACTTGTCAAACTGTGCAGCCTCTCTGCTCAACCCGTAAATAAATGCATCAATCTGCAAGTTTTGTTTGAGTTCTTTAATGGTCTAGTGGTAGATCTTTTGCCAAGCGTGTCAGAGGTTACGGGTTCTAAGTTTTTTTTCTCTCATCAAAACTGAATATGTTCATCAGTGGTTACAGTATATCAAGCAGGGACACTTTCATTTTGTGATTTCACCGGAATGAATAGAGTCTCCGCAATGTTGATAGATTGAAGAGCGCGTTCGAGTGAAGACTGCGCGCGCGCCGCCACAGGAGAACACTGTATCCATGAAACTGATAGCAGCGGAAACGAGCGCTCAGATTGAGTTCACAAACACATTTTAGCGCTAGATCTCTTATTTAAAGGCACACTATGCAAGATTTGTACCTTAATATAACAGATTCACAGGGGCATCACGCCGTGAGTGCATAGACAGAGGCAGAGACGCTCTGCGTTAGTGGTATTTACGACAGTAACGTTAAATACAAGTACTTTACAGCGACTCTAGGGGGCGCTGTTTGACAAAAACAGAATTCCTGCATAGTGTGCCTTTAATATCACAACACAAGATATCTAACAATAATGTAAACAAAACGTCAGCAAACAGCGAAACAATAATCCTATAACAGAAACCGCGTAATTATTTGTGCTGCAATGCATGCTGGGAACTCACAAACCATTAACATCAGCAATATTGTTCAACTGAAAACTCTTTGTTAAGAGACTAACAGTTTTTATGCACATGACCTGTAAATGTTTGATTTTTCCAGCACTTTTAATCTCAACACCTCCTCAATCTGTCAGATGTCACGAATTAAACAGGTATTGTTACAGGAAACTGACATCTGTCGTATTTGTAATGTGACCCATTTTTCCCACATCAACACTACAGTTACATTTCTGTTTGATTGAATAACGCGTTTCACTCAGAAACGTCATATTACAGATATAAAGCGGGGTTGAATAATGTTCAAGGAGAATCAGAGGTTGTTAGTGCTTTAGTGGATTTTCACACAAACCCTCTCGTCTCCCAGGCGTGTTGGGTCGATGTCCTCCTGCTGAACGCTGTGTGTTTCTCTTCAATCTCTTACAGGCTCCTGGGAAAACATGCGCTCTTTTGCAGGAGAAAAGATTGAGACTTTTGCTGAAGACACTATATCTACAAACATCACGAGGAATCAATTTTAAAGATATACCCAGCTAATAGCAATAGATCGTTCGTTCAATGTCATCTGGTCTTTATTGATGTTTTCAAAATTGTATTTATACATCGTTCATGGAATGTTTTTTTTTCTGAAGGGATGGACCTTCGTTTTTTTACGATTTTTTAAATGTTACTAATTGTTTCGGAACGTTCAGAGAACATTTAAAAGTAACGTTCCGCAAAACTGGATGTTTTAAATGAAAAGGACATTCAGAAATAAAGTTTTCATAATTAATGTGAACATTAGCGAAACATTATTAGAACATATTTTTGTTCATCTTACTATGAAAATACTCATAAAAGCTAAATTTATTGAACTGCTAATACAACGTCCTTCATATTTCGACAAAATGATTAAATTATATTATGACTGGTGCAAAAAACTTTACTGACATTATAAGTGGAGTTTTTTTTTAAAAAATGTAAAAACAATTTTTACTATAATCGAAATTGCCATAAATTTATTTCACAAATAATTACGAAGAAACGACAATTAACACATTAAAATAAACATGAAATTTTATAGGAGAAAGACTGAAATTTTCTTGTAAAATGCACCCCAAAAATCGATCTACTTTTGCTGATAATTTCTTCAGTAGAAAAGAAATGAAGGTTTTTGATGAAAACATTCCAGGATTTTTCTCCATATAATGGACTTCAATGGGACCCAAACGGTTCAAGGTCCAAATGACAGTTTCAGTGCAGCTTCAAAGGGCTTTAAACGACACCAGACGATGAATAAGGGTCTTATCTAGCCAAACCATCGCTCATTTCAAAAATAAATAAAACAGTTTAAGTTTTATAAGCACAAATGCTGGCCTTGCTCTGTTCTGTGATGCGCGTTCATGACGTCGCGTAATACGCAATTACATTGAGACTCTCCTGTTCGAACTCGTTCATTAAAATGAACGAATTTTTTTTCGAGTCATTTCGTTCATTCAAGTGGCTTTAAACGTTATACTTCTAACCGCCAAATTCCCCGAACACATCCACCTATGCAATTTTTTGCCTTTGACAAAGCTTTCACAAAAAGAGAGAGAGAGAGAGAGGGGAGAGAGAGAGAGAGAGAGAGAGAGAGAGAGAGAGAGAGAGAGAGGAGAGGAGGAGAGAGAGAGAGAGAGAGGGAGAGAGCGAGAGAGAGAGAGAGAGAGAGAGAGAGAGAGAGGGAGAGAGAGAGTGAGAGTGAGAGTGATGGGAGGTCAGCTTGTTTCTGTTCTTTTATCAAGTTAATGCTCTTTGAACCCAAAGGCACGGGCCAGAGGCCTTCAGCGTTCCCTGTCTGTCATTTAAAGGGCAGGCAGAATGAGTAAGCCCTAATTTAGCAGATATACTTCATTTCGCATCCGAGCATACACACACATACACACCACACACACACACACAGAGATAGCGGTGTTCTCAAGCACAAAATCGCCTTCGATGTACAGGAGGAGCAGACAGAAGTTGTTGCTCATGTCAGAGACTATGTTCTCTTTGCTGATTAAAAACGCTGACAGTGAATCAGTAGATATGTCTGTGTTGGACTTTCTATTTTAAGAACAAAGATGACTTGATATTTCTTTTGCTGTAAGGCAACGCAACACATTTCATCCAGCTTTCATGCAACAAAAGGACCAAAATAGAAATGTATAAAAGGAGCATATTCTTTAGGATACGGTTGCTCATTTTAATTGGAAAAACAACCCTATAAATTTCACTTTCAGTAGATTTTTGTATCATCATTAGTAGTATTGTATTCTTTGAAGTAATCATAAATGAATATAGTAATCATTCAGTGACATGTATGCATATAAAGTACCATAGTATTATGCAATAATGTAATCATGGTATTGTTTTCTTCAGTGTTTGGATCCAAAATTCTGGCAAATGATAGAAAAATGTATAGTGATTTGCATCTATATTCATTTTAATTGTAATCATTCAAAATAATTTTAATTTTAAAGGTACAATATGTAGGATTTTAGCAGTAGAATATACAAAAAGCACTAGGCCAATGTTATATATTTTGTTTAGTTGATTACTTACAATATCCCAAATGTTTCCAACTATTTGTAAATCGTGAGAAAATTGCGATTTTAACCAAGGAAACGGGGCGTGTGAGCAGCGGTGAGGAGTCGCCAGCCAATGATGTCATATCCACGTTAGCCTCGGTTTCCACCATTGTTTCCGCTCGTACAGCCATAGTAACCATGGCGACAGATGTTGACAACTGGGTTATGCCCGTTATAGCAGGACGCTCACGCTGTTGTTTTGTTCAAACATTATGGACCATGGCAAGCAGACTTTGAGACAAAAACGAAGATCAACATGTTTCGAGATGCCGAGAGCTCCACGTCCATGACTAACTTCCACTCGACAGAGACGCGAGTGTTCATGTACTTTATTAGACAGGTGAGCAAATGTACATAAAACTAATCAATGTTATTTAGTTCAACATGATGAAATGTTAGAATATGATCTGTATGTTATTCTAATGTTGATCTAGCTTACTTAGTCTCATACAGCCAACAAACAACCCAACTAACAACATTCAACACACTCAAATGGCGTTTAGTGTGATAGTGTAACTGTTAGAGCGAGTGAAACAGCGCTGCGTTACCTCAAGTTTAACTCCTCTAATAAACTGACCTGTGTGAGTATTACAGTTTTTCTCAAATGCTAAAACACTAAACTCTATTGTCTGAACCAAATGCTCAGTTGCCTGAACCCACTGATTGAATCAATCACTCTTTTGGCAAAACCATAAGCACTTTTCACCTGTTTAGACACAACATGCCAACACATTTTCATTGTGATGCACCCGTGCTGCATAATGGTGAGCACAAGTGGCAAAAGTCAAACACAATTAAAGCACATGTGTCACCACTTGAACACAACAACTCAAAATTGATCACACTTGTGTCTAATGATGTGAGGGAACATATACAGTAAGCCAGTTCAGAGAGCACTGGTTTCTGAGGCCCTACAATGGATAGAAATCTGAGAGGAAGAGTTCGTGTGAGAGGAGGTTGAGGTGGTCAGCGAAGACAAAGAACAGTAATATCTGATGAAATCAGAGCTACTGTGATTGACCATGTTCTTGTCCATGGTATGAGCATGAGGGAGGCTGGACAAAGGGTACAACCAAACATCAGTAGATTCACTGTGTCCACCATAATCCGAAGATTTAGAGAAGAGAACAGGGAATTACCTTTTTTTGATAATGTACATTATAGTACAGTATGTAAATGTTGACAGCAATTACTGTATGACATACTATATACTGTACCACAGTATACTGTAAGTAAATATGTTTCAGTACATCACTGTACCAATGTACTGTAGTATTGTAATGGAGGTTTGGTCTAACTGTTTGTAGGCCTAGTAATCCATGTATATTTCTGTACTTTATTTTTACTGTACAAGTGGCAAACGCATAAGATTTCTGTTTGTTTTTCCAAGTCCTACATGTAAATGCACAAGATTACTGTTTTGTCTTTTTGTACAAGTGCTAAATGCACAGTTTTTTTTGTTTTGTTACATGCATTTAGCCTACAGTGAACAATAAACATTTATTTCTCCAGCTTCATGTCCTGAGCATTGTGTTTTCTACAACCCCGATTCCAAAAAAGTTGGGACACTTTATAAATTGTGAGTAAAAAAGGAATGGAATCATTTAGAAATCTCATAAACTTATATTTTATTCACAATAGAATATAGATGACATATCAAATGTTGAAAGTGAGACATTTTGAAATTCCATGCCAAATATTGGCTCCTTTTGGATTTCATGAGAGCTACAAATTCCAAAAAAGTTGGGACAGGTAGCAATAAGAGGCCAGAAAAGTTAAATGTACATATAAGGAACAGTTGGAGGACCAATTTGCAACTTATTAGGTCAATTGGCAACATGATTGGGTATAAAAAGAGCCTCTCAGAGTGGCAGTGTCTCTCAGAAGTCAAGATGGGCAGAGGATCACCAATTCCCCCAATGCTGCGGCGAAAAATAGTGGAGCAATATCAGAAAGGAGTTTCTCCGAGAAAAAATTGCAAAGAGTTTGAAGTTATCATCATCTACAGTGCATAATATCATCCAAAGATTCAGAGAATCTGGAACAATCTCTGTGCGTAAGGGTCAAGGCCGGAAAACCATACTGAATGCCCGTGATCTTCGGGCCCTTAGACGGCATTGCATCACATACAGGAATGCTACTGTAATGGAAATCACAACATGGGCTCAAGAATACTTCCAGAAAACATTGTCAGTGAACACAATCCACCGTGCCATTCGCCGTTGCCGGCTAAAACTATATATGTCAAAAAAGAAGCCATATCTAAACGGGAACCAGAAGCGCAGGCGTTTTCTCTGGGCCAAGGCTAATTTAAAATGGACTGTGGCAAAGTGGAAAACTGTTCTGTGGTCAGACGAATCAAAATTTGAAGTTCTTTTTGGAAAACTGGGACGCCATGTCATCCGGACTAAAGAGGACAAGGACAACCCAAGTTGTTATCAGCGCTCAGTTCAGAAGCCTGCATCTCTGATGGTATGGGGTTGCATGAGTGCGTGTGGCATGGGCAGCTTACACATCTGGAAAGGCACCATCAATGCTGAAAGGTATATCCAAGTTCTAGAACAACATATGCTCCCATCCAGACGTCGTCTCTTTCAGGGAAGACCTTGCATTTCCAACAAGACAATGCCAAACCACATACTGCATCAATTACAACATCATGGCTGCGTAGAAGGAGGATCCGGGTACTGAAATGGCCAGCCTGCAGTCCAGATCTTTCACCCATAGAAAACATTTGGCGCATCATAAAGAGGAAGATGCAACAAAGAAGACCTAAGACAGTTGAGCAGCTAGAAGCCTGTATTAGACAAGAATGGGACAACATTCCTATTCCTAAACTTGAGCAACTTGTCTCCTCAGTCCCCAGACGTTTGCAGACTGTTATAAAAAGAAGAGGGGATGCCACACAGTGGTAAAACTGGCCTTGTCCCAACTTTTTTGAGATGTGTTGATGCCATGAAATTTAAAATCAACTTATTTTTCCCTTCAAATTATGCATTTTCTCAGTTTAAACATTTGATATGTCATCTATGTTGTATTCTAAATAAAATATTGAAATTTGAAACTTCCACATCATTGCATTCTGTTTTTATTCACAATTTGTACAGTGTCCCAACTTTTTTGGAATCGGGTTTGTATTTTTCTACGTAGTGTTTAGTGACTGTTCAGTAGTGTTTTTAATTTTGATTGACTCAGGGCACGATTTGACAACATAGTTCAGTTTTGAGCACAGATTGAACTGTTTTGAGGTGAAAGTTTGGTTTTGCAAGAAGAGTCTGAGGTTTTGTGAATGTAGCTTGAAAATTGGCTTTTGTGTTCACAGTTTAGAGAAAAGGAGAGCAGCTTTCAAGCAATGTGTCTAAGCAATCGAGAAAAACTGTAATTCAGCACTTGCGTGTAGTTGGGTAGAATGAAATGTCCTGATTCCTTTATATCCGCGGGACTCGCGTTGCGTGTGGCGCTGGTGTACGTCTAGCAATCGCTCCTGCTTCACCACAGTCAAGTTAAAAACATCAGTGTATTCACTCATCCATAAAAGATCCATCAGCTTGACGACAAGATCCATAATTACGCTTAATGCGGAATATACGTCATCAATATACGCCTTTGTTATTGTAAGAGGTTAGCGACCCCTGGTGGCGAAAAATCCTACATATTGTACCTTTAATTAATTCATTTTAAATAGATGTAGCATTTTGTCAGAAACTCTAGTAAATTACATGTTATTTTGTTTAGTTGTCTGTTCATAATCTTGTGAGAATCGTGATCTCCATTTTAAACAAAAAAAAAAACAAATCGTGATTGTCAATTTCTCCTGAATAATGCAGCTCTAGTGTTAACTAATTTTTTTTCTTTCTTTTTCTTCATATTTCTTTGTTTTGAAAGGTCTCTGCTGTAGTATCTGAAAATGTTTCGCAAAAAGAAGAAGAAGAGGCCGGAGATTTCGGCACCGAAGAACTTTGAGCATCGTGTTCATACGTCTTTCGATGCAAAGCGAGGAGTGTTTGTCGGCCTTCCCACACAATGGCAGAGTTTAATAGAAAACCTCCGGAGACCCAAACCAATGGTGGACCCGTCCAGGATAACACCGGTGGAGCTCAAACCAAAGAAGGTCAGATTACATCTCGTATGTTACGAAATATCCCACAATGCCATGATTGACCATTTCAGGTCACTTTCATTTGATCGGAAAACCATCAGTACCGCCTCAGCAACTGCATAGGGAAATCTTAAAGGGATAGTTCACCCAAAAATTTAAATTCTGTCAGTAATTACTCTCCCTCATGTCGTTCAACCCCGTAAGACTTCCGTTCATCTTGAGTCGTTATTTTTGTTTGTTTTTTTTCGCACAAAAAGTATTCTGGTCGTTTGATAAACTTAAGTTTGAGTCACTGTAGTCACTTGGACTATTTTAACGATTTCTTTAATAACTTATGTAACTTTAATAACTTAATAAGCCTATGGAGGAGTGACCCAGCTCTCAGATTTAATCACAAATATCTTCATTTGTGTTCTGAAGATGAACGAAAGTCTTACGGGGTTGGAACAACATGAGGGAGAGTAATTACTGACAGAGTTTACATTTTTGGGTGAACTATCCCTTTAAGAGCCTGGGCTGTCTTAAAAATATGGTCTTAAAAAATGGTCCTAAGTAACACTACTTTGTTTTGTCAATTTGAATTGGTTCGTTCACTAAATGCAAAATGTCTGATTCAGCCAATAAATTCATCAAGGCAACTGGTTTATTCGGCGTATTTTCAATTAATATTATAATCTATAATTTGGTAACATAGCTATTTTATACATTTAATCTATCTATCTAGTTTCTGATATGTGCGCTTTCAAAACGCTTCGTGAAGCTTCAAAACCTTTGTGAATCATTTGTTTCGAATCAGTGATTCGATGATTTCAGTAAACGAGATTTTGTTTCATCATAACTGTTTTGAAATAGCAATGGTTCGCTGTTGTAATACATTATATATTGTCATAAATAATTATATTTGCTGATTGCTTGTTATATCTGAAACTGGTTGTTTGAAAGTGTGATGTGTTTTGATGCATCATATTTTCTGTGTAACAATGAATATTATAATGTATTATAATTATAAATCACCTTTTGTAAGTAACTTGACTTTTCAAATATACATAGTATCAATTACATTGTTCCACCTGTAGGTGGCGTCAAGTTTGTCATTGAATCATAAATTAAATTAAATGAATAGATTCATTCAAAAACGCTTATTCATCCAGTTATAAAACAAGTGAAGTGTTTATGAGCGAGTCATTGAATCATTCATTCAAGAGATTTGTTCATTCATCCGTGAATCCATAAACCAGTGTCTATATGAATTTGACCTGATCTCAGATCTTTTTTTATAAATTTATAGACATTTTAAATAACACATTTGTGTAATAAAAAGAAGAGCTGTATTTAAAAATCTCATACTGGGCTGATTAACCAAGCTCTCCATAAAAAATAATAATAAAACAAAACCTACAATTTAATAAAATAACACAGATTATAAAGACACTTGATATTTAATGGCATCAGATGATTTGTTAATTGCATTTAATAGATAAAAATAACACTTTTGTTTCTTAAGTGTTTTTATGCATGTTTGGGCTCAAGCAAATTTGAGCTTGGGAAAGGCGCTTTATAAATCAAGCATTATTCATATTATATTATTATTTTTGCCGTATTTACACTCTTCTGACCAGCAGATCAAGCAATTGATTCAAAAAGCTTTCCAGAAGACACACTTTACAAAGCAGAGATATCTGGGATGAAGTGTTCAGACCTCAACACTTGACACACAAACCTCAAGAATACTAACAATCAAGTAGAAAGATGAGCTCTTAATATCACAACACAAGATAACTAACAATAATGTAAACAAAACGTCAGCAAACGGCGAAACAATAATCCTATAACAGAAACCACGTAATTTATTTGTGCTGCAATGCATGTTGGGAACTCACAAACCATTAACATCAGCAATATTGTTCAACTGAAAACTCTTTGTTAAGTCACTAATAGTTTTTATGCACATGACCTGTAAATATATGATTATTCCAGCACTTTTAATCTCAACACCTCCTCAATCTGTCAGCATCTTCATTGGTTCCAGTTTTGGCTCACTTGGGACGAGGCTTGAATTTAAGTAGAGAATGCATGTCTTAATCTTATTTCAGAGACTTTCTTTCCAGGCTTTGTGGCGGTGTGTTTCCCCTCGAGGGAAGGTAGCGGCGCTCAGAAACACATGTTTTTTCCTCTGTCACATTGGCTTCTTATCTATCACAGGCCTCAACTAACAGCCCTGCTGTGAACACGATTCAGAGCGCTGGATCTCAGAGGAGGAAAGATTTATTACCTCACGCTGGCAATTAATAATGATGCATGCGGGCCGCCACCACAGCGAGACTCAGGCGTAAAAACTGCAACTACGAGCTCTCTAACATCCTCAATGCATGAAAATATGCTTTCATAGAAAGCAACTTGCTCTGAGTTACATCATGAATGTGATCTCAGAGTGTTTGATGGTAAAATCAAATGCCTTTTTTAAATGAATGATTTTCAAACATTCTTAAACCAAGATAATATTACTTGAAAAGCAAAATGACTGAGGTGAAAATCCAGCTTTTTAATGTTGTTTATATGTCTAGGTGATGTTTTTAATATGCTTTAAGACAAAGCATCAGGGATGTAGTGGAGGCTAAACGCACTTAAACGCCGTTTATGCACCTCCCAATATTCGGAAATAGCGTTTATCCACCTCCAAAGTGCGTTTATCCACCTCTAAATTGCGTTTATCCACCTCCAAAGTGCGTTTATCCACCTCTAAATTGCGTTTATCCACCGCTAAATAGCCTGTAGTTCCTAAGACATTTTCAATTAAGCTCATGTCGTTTTAGTTTCATAATGTTCATTATTAGTTTCATAGGTTGTTAAACCTAAGACGAACTCTTTCATATTGCGCTGCATTACTGTCAGTGATGTTGACTATTACTGACGGTAAAGTTGCACTGTTGACGCTCGCGCAGCCTCTCGAGGAGAAATCTACACACATGAGCGCAGCACACACACACACTCAGTTAACAACATACTGCCTATAAAACATCTAAATGTGGAGTTTTTATATTTATAACATATGTTAAGCAACCTCAAGAATTTTTCCTGAACACAATCACGATTGAAAATGTGATATTGATTTCCTACAAAAGTTCAATAAACAGTTAAAATTAAGTCACTTACATTTTAGATGCAATATTGGCTGTTTATGTTCTGTTTCAGCAGCGAAAATAGTTCCAAACAAAAATCACAGCAGAACCACGGCGCATCACACAGGAACATCACTGTTTTCATTACTGAAGATTCAGCATTTTGAACGAATCGGTTGAGTCAAAGATTCAATGACCCATTCATTAACATCCGTCTCATTTTTGAATGAATCAACCGTTTAAACGAATCGTTTGAATTAATGAATCAATGACTTTAGTGTTATGTTTAAAAGTAGTATCATTCTTTACATTTCTTATTTGTATATTTAAATCAATTTCAATCGTTTGAATTAATGAATCAATGACTTTAGTGTTATGTTTAAAAGTAGTATCATTCTTTACATTTCTTATTTGTATATTTAAATCAATTTTATTTTTAAAACATTTTATGCAATTGTAATTGTTCAGTGTAAATGATTTAATTTGATCCTCCCTACCTAGGGTAACAGCCCTATAGTGTCTTATTATTCAAAATAATTGAATTTATTGATAATATTTAGGAAATTAAAATGAAAGATGAAGCATACATTTAATAATATTGGGGGAGGGTATGCCCTTTAAAGGTGCAGATATTACAATATGCCGATTTAAATATCAAAGCTGATTGAACACTGATGAGAATATAGTTTCAGAATAAATTAACACGCACAACAACAAAAAAAATCTGGACAAGGAACTTTTTTACTCGGACAAGTGAATGACTGATTTACTTGTCCGAAGGACAAGCGCATGAAAAGGCTTAATGTCGAGCCCTGCCTATAAGCAATGTCATCGATACACATACACCGGTAGGCAGTGGCCCACCTTACCGGGTGACCACGTCGTGGTCCACTAGAATTTATAGTTTACCCACCTCTTTTTTTACCACTACACCTCTGCAAAGCATGTGTAAATTCATAAGTCGACAGCATTGCTGAGTATTTTCTCCTTAAAACTGCAGTGAACCAAAGACAGTCTCAAAAACACGCTTTGAAATCGCTGGTGTTTCTGACGTCACAAACTACCTTGTAACCAATCAGATCAACGTGTGATCGTCAACCAGTGGATCTCTGAGTGAGTGAGTGAGTGGAGGCGGGGCTCATTTGCATATTCATAGAACAGCGCATACTAAATGAGGCAAGGGTGTCGAGTTACATTGAAGATATTTTAAGGCCAGTTTTATTTTCCCTGGTAAAAACATTTAAATATGTCATTTTGGTGATCAAAGATAAGTTTTAAGGGATAAACTTCAGGGGGACTTTAAGATATTAACTAGTTTTCTGCAAAAATGCACCAAAATAAAGCGAGTTTATGCTTTAAACAAAAACAAATATGGGGCCAATGGGGTACAAAAAAAACATGTTTTCCCTTTTGAATCAAGTTTTCACATTTTCCATTTTGGTAAATTTCTCAGAAAACAAACCAGACACAACTAGATCTTTATGTTTAGATATTTGTACTGGAAAACAAGACAAAAATCCTAAATGAGAAGCTCTCAAATGGGAAAATGGGCTCTGCACCTTCATCTGTGGATGTTGATAGCCATCCGTTGTCCTTTCTCTTCTCTTTCTCTCATTTTCTCTCTCCGTCTGTTATTGAATATGTGCCCTGAGCTCGTGTCACTTCTGTCAAAGCCTCTGTGAATAAAGCACATGACAGCTGTCAGTAAATACTGCAAATATAAAATGCAGACACTTGAATGTCACGTCTTTTTTAAGAAGTAGAAGCATTGTGTGCGCTGTCCTCGGTATATCATTTATTGGGAATTGTTAGGAAGCAGTGTCATTTGTGCCTGGCTTTGTTATAAAGTGTGTTTGTTTTGTTATTCATTTTGTTTTCATTATAATAAAAAGTGAGCTGCAAAAATGCATTTCTGCAAACCGGACAGACAAATGGATATAATTTGTATTTTTTCCTTTTATATTTTTTGCTGTTCACATTCGTCACAGCTTATGTGTTTAAAATGATTTTACTTTGCTTAGGTCTTAAAAAAAACTGTCCATCATTTAGAAATTACCTTTTTGCAGCTCTTTCTTTTTTTACTATAACGTTAGTGGGAATAAAACAGCAACAAAACCAGTGTTGGGAGTAACGCTCGAGTTACGTAATAATCAGATTACCTTTTCAAGTAAATAGTAAAGTAACACATTAATTTTAAATTTACAACAAAATATCTGAGTAATTTTTAAAATAAGTAACGCAAATGACTTTGTTTTCCTATTTATTGACTGACAGCGGTCTTGCCCTCATGTTGAGAGAAATCAGAGGCATTGTGTGAAAACATTATGGTTAGCTATTAGTATAGACTATGACTTTACACGACGCCGTTTTCAACTAAAAACGTAAAACTTATTATACGTTTATGCCGTTTATTTGCACCCAACAGCGTTTTTGGTGCCTGAAAATGCAAGTTTTTGAAAACGGTCACCGTGTAAACAACAAAAACGCAAATCTCTGGAAACGATGACGTCATCCGCATGCGTATTACGTGTTCAGTTTATAGTGTTTCATCGCTATCTAATGGCCTCGCAGCAGAATACAACGTTTGAGTTGTTTTCGTGGATTGTTTTGACAATGTTCTTGTTTGTACGCGGAAAACTCAAAGGAAAAACGTCTCTGTTTTAAGCATATTGTTGTCTTGTAAACGTACCCTAAATGTGAGGAGGCATTTACTCATCCCTACACAAAAACAGATTTAGTATTCCTCAAAATAAATAAAAACAGTGAGATGAAAACTCAGAATATGACCCAAACCTGCAGTAATTAAGTAGGTTAAATAATACAAATATACTTTATGTATTTAATCTCACTTTATTTACCTGTGTCTTTGCTGCTGACATTGATGATCCAACCATATGAATAAGCAAAAATGAATCAAATTTGTGTTTCATGTGCTTCTCCTGTGTCCTATTCTTCTGTGATCCATGGTGACAGCACAACTGAAAGGTTTGTATGAGCGACGCCCTCTGCTGTACACGTGTGAATCTACATTTCCTTCAGCTTGAGGCTTGAGGCTTATTCATTTAACTTTTGGTGTGAAAAGACCTTTAAATTTGCCCAAAATAGAACACCAGTCACAAGAAGAGTTTCTTTCCTCAGGCCATGAACCTCAGGAACAGTTTAATGCCCCACTGGGCAATAATCATGTGCAATACACAACACTATTTATACTTATATTTATTTAGCATACCATACCTCTTATTCATATATAGCATACCTGTACATTATCTATTTTGAATTTTGAGTGTTTTTATATACATTCATTTTTATTATCTGTGTTTTGTCGCTGTCATTCTGTCTGTGCACTGGAAGTTCTGTCACCTAGACACATTTGTGTGTAACAATACTTAGCAATAAAGCTCATTCTGATTAAAAAACAAACAAGCCAGCCCAGGTGAGAAAAAGTAACACAAAAGTAAGTGCTTGCCATAAAAAAGTATCTTTAAATTTACTTTTTAGGAGATAACACAATATTGTAACGCATTACAATTAAAGTCCCCTTGTAGTCAAGCAGTTTATCCCTTAAAACTCATCTTTGATCACCAAAATGACATATTTGAATGTTTTTTCCTTGAAAAAAAATATTTGTGCCTTAAAATAGCTTGAATGTAACTCGACACCCTTGCCTCATTTAGTATTGGCGGTGCTATGTATATGCAAATGAGCCCCGCCTCCACTCACTCACTCAGAGATCCACTGGTTGACGATCACACGTTGATCTGATTGGTCAAGGTAGTTTGTGACGTCAGAAACACCAGCGATTTCAAACCGTGTTTTTGAGACTGTTTTTGGTTCACTGCAGTTTTAAGCAGAAAATACTCAGCATTGCTGTCGACTTATGAATTTACACATGGTTTGTCTTAAAGCATATTAAAAACACCACATAGACATATAAACAACATTAAAAGCTGGGTTTTCACCACAGGGGGACTTTAAAAGTAACTTTCCCTAACACTGAAAAAAAACCCACTACTAATAAGTACTAATAAGCAGATATACATTCACATAATCTGTAAATGAAGGCAAAATCATAAAAAATTAAAGAAACAGGCTCTTTGCTTTTTTCTTTATTTGCAAGAACAGAAATTTGATAGCTCAGACGAGTCATTCAGTGTTTCTCAAACACAAATCCGCCAGAAAAAGCCTCCTCAGAGGAAAGTGTGATTTTGAGTTCATCCGCACCCAGGTGAATTCACTTGTCTTTAAATAGCGCCGCGTTTCACTTCGCATTAATCATAAACCGCCTCTCCTCTTCCCCAGACCATCGTGCGAGGCACTATGATCGGCCACGGAGACTACATCTCAGCCATGCTGTCCGACATGAGCCGGCTGTCCGTCACCAGCTCCAACTCCCTGCGCAAGAGCAGCCCGTCGGCACGCAAGAGAGCGCAGTCGCTCGGCCGCCTGGGCGAAGTCAACGAGGCCGACGCCTATCAGTATGAAGGCCTGGACGAAGCCGAACCGCACTGGGGCGACAAGTCCCGTAACATCCACAGCGAGAGCAGCACACCGTACATGGGTCTGAAGAAGAGCGTCACGCTTCAGCCCAACGGCGTCCTACCCAGGGCTAAATCCACCTATGAGGTTAGCATGAGCATTTTGGAAGGGGCTCCACCCCATCCGACCCTCCCCGCGCCTCCACCTCCGCCGTTCCCCGTCCCTCCACCGCCCCGATCCATGTATCTCGGTGGAGATATCGGGAGCCCCACTGAGAGGCTCATGATGAGGCGAGAGTTTCCCATCGTGTTCGCACACAACCACAGGCCCATCACGTGTTTCTACAGCCCCACGATGCCCATGCAGCATCCGCACGGAGACAGCCTCACGCCGGACATGAGGAGCGCGAACAGACTGCTGGTGCACCCGCAAAACAGCCCTGGGAGACCCTACTCCTCATACGACCTGAAGGTAAACACACGTCTGACGTTTATGTGGCCAACATGCTCCTTTATGGAAGCGTACCGTTCAAAAGTTTGGGGTCAATATGCTTTTTTTTTGTTTTGTTTTTAAAGAAATTAATACTTTTCTTTAGAAAGGACGCATTAAATTGATCAAAAGTGACAGTAAAGACATTTATAATAATGCAAAATATTTCTTTTTTAATTAAATGCTTTTATCTTGAACTTTCAAAGAATCCTGAATCACGGTTTGCACAAAAATATCAGTTTTCAACAGTAGCTATGTTTCCATCCACACGTTTTTATCCGCATTAAGTGATATGGAATGAAAAATGCCTTATGGAAACAGTAAAATTCGATTGAATTTCATGAATATCGACTCAAATGAAATGCGTTCTGTCTCATGGGATTTTATCTTGATGGATATACGGCTTATGCGATAAACGCTGATGGAAACGTTATTACGGCGCGATCCATTTTGTCTAGCAAAACTTTGTTTGCTTGAATGTTGTGCGAAAATGAATGGAAACGTCTCAAATCAATTCGATATACCAGTTTGATTGCAAAACAGGATGTGACGTCATTACACACAGGTTTTGTTGGATGGAAACACACTTTCACCAGCTTTATTTGCTTGAGTTTTTTTACCGAACTTCAGATAATTCGATTGACAAGTGGATGGAGACTTCACTTGGCTTGTGATAATAATCATAAATGTTTCTTGAGCATCAGATCATCATATTATAGTGATTTCTGAAGGATCATGTGACACTGAAGACTGGAGTAATGATGATAAATTCAGCTTTGATCACAGGAATAAATTACACTTTACTATAAAACAGCTGATTTACATTGAAATAATATTTCACAATATTACTGGGTTTGTTTTATATTTTTAATCAAATAAATGCAGCATTGGTGAGCAGAAGAGACTTCTTTTAAAAACATTAAAAATCTTCCCGACCCCAAACTTTTGAACAGCAGTGTATATTGAATCATTTAGAAGATGCTTTTATCCAAGCGACTTACAAATGATGAGAACAATATAAGCAGGACAATAGGACAACAATATGCAAGTGCTGCAGTTTAGTCTAACGCAATATATGTTTGTTTTTTTCAACAGCAGTCAACATCAAAACCTTTCATCAATTTTCAATAACACCGTTCTAGTCTTAGGACAACTTTGATGAACTTTTTTGATCCACTTCAAATGTTGACTGCTGTAGATATACAGTAGAGTAGAAGAGAAGAGAAAATAAAGTGTTAGTATTAATGGATCAAGTGTTGTTCATGATTTGTTTGTTTTTATCAATTCTGTCACAATTTCCGATATATGGCCGATATATGTTCATTTGTAATGTTATCATTATCAGCCCGATAAGATATCATTTTATAATTTCCTTCAGCTGAGACACTTTAGATTCTCACTGTCCGCTATGATGGTTTTAAAATGCTTGAAAAGTTGAAATATGATTTGAATCACTTAAAAAAAGGAGCAGCACAGGTCTGTCATATCAGCTACATAGAAATCATAATAAGATTATAATTGTGTGTTTGAGTCATGGATTTTAATAGTGAAACTTTTGTTTTTGTAATCAGGCTCTCAAAAATCCTATGAAAAATTTGGATTTAGATTATTCGGCCAATATATCGGTTATCGGCTTTCAAAATAAATAATTATCGGTTATCAGTATCGATCAAAATTTTCATATCAGTGCATCCCTAGTCACTTTGCAAAGCGTTTGTCGGACGAATGCATGTTAATAAGCAAAGCAGGTTAAAGGGTTAGTTCACCCCAAAATGTAAACTCTGTCAGTAATTACTCTCCCTCATGTTGTTCAACCCCGTAAGACTTTCGTTCATCTTCAGAACACAAATGAAGATATTTGTGATTAAATCTGAGAGCTGGGTCACTCCTCCATAGGCTTCTGAGGGACTGAAACTTGCCGGCCCAGAAAAGTTATTAAAGACATCGTTAAAATAGTCCAAGTGACGACAGTGACTCAATCTTAAGTTTATCAAGCGACGAGAATACTTTTTGAGCACAAAAAAACTCAAAAATAACAACTTTATTCAAGTATTGATTTCCTTCTCTGTCGGCCTCGAGTGAGTTCTCGTAGTGTAACAGCGCAGCGCTTCTGTGTTGTACGTTACACATGACCAGCGTCGGCCAATAGTGAGCCTACGTGTGACGTACAACACAGAAGCGCTGCGCTGTTACACTACGAGAACTCACTCGAGGCCGACAGAGAAGGAAATCAATACTTGAATAAAGTTGTTATTTTTGAGTTTTTTTGTGCTCAAAAAGTATTCTCGTCGCTTGATAAACTTAAGATTGAGTCACTGTAGTCACTTGGACTATTTTAACGATTTCTTTAATAACTTTTCTGGGCTGGCAAGTTTCAGTCCCTCAGAAGCCTATGGAGGAGTGATCCAGCTCTCAGATTTAATCACAAATATCTTCATTTGTGTTCCGAAGATTTTCACAACATGAACAATGGGTTGAACAACATGAGGGAGTGTAATTACTGACAGAATTTACATTTTGGGGTGAACTAACCCTTTAAAGCAGAAGCTTGCTTCTATGTGTCCTTGTGTTTCATTGACTCAGGCCGACGCAGCCATGAGACACCAGCCGGGATATTTGCACAGCGGCACCAGTAGTCCTCTCATGAGCGGCTGCCGGCCACACAAAACCGTCCGCTCCTCCTCCAGCTACACCATCGGACTCTCCCCCAACATCAGCTATCGACCCAGCGGCCCAGACCCCTTCGTGAGGCACTCGGCCTGCCCGAACCCAGGCCTTTACCCCAGACAGGACAGTCCGTCGCAGCCCCGGCCGTCTCCCACCGGCTCTCTGGCCAACAGTCCTCCGGGAACCTGTTCTCCGGCGTTCAGACCGCCGCTACACCCCTCGCCCCGCCCCCGCCCGACCCGCCGAAGGTCACGCACGAGCAGTTCAAGGCCGCGCTGCAGATGGTGGTGGATAAAGGCGACCCGCGCTCGTACCTGGAGAACTTCGTGAAGATCGGGGAGGGGTCGACGGGTGTGGTGTGCATCGCCCGCGAGAAACACAGCGGACGCGTGGTGGCCGTCAAGATGATGGACCTCAGGAGACAACAGCGCAGAGAACTGCTCTTCAACGAGGTGAAACAAAGAACATTATTAGTAAGGGATAATGTATAGCGAGGCAGTTGTTATAGCGAATAGAACCCCGACAGGCTGATTATGAGCCCGACGCGAAGGGTTTGTATTCGCTATAACAACCGCCTCGCTAGACATTATCCTGCTTATTACATGATTACCTACCAAATAAATCAATAATTTGACTCAAAATATTGATTTAAAAAGGAGTTTATTGATTTGAAAACGATTGTATTGCTCCCGCTAAAGAAAAAAGTCTGTTCCGTCTCTACATTTTGAATTCATGGCAACGGTGTATTATACTTAGCAGCGTCTGTTATCAAGAAATAACACACCGCATTCTACATTAGAATTCAACCAAGCCATGTAATAAAATGAGTTATATAGATCCCGAGCACACACAGAAAACACAAGATATTCTCCATTAGTTATAATCAATCCAAAAATGTAGGAATTCGGGAAGCTCTCTGATTGGTGGATCTCACATCACATCACAATTCTACCCTTACAGTATATTTAAAGTCTAGTCAATCATTTTATCACTTAAAACTCATCTTTGATCACCAAAATTACATATTTAAAAGGTTTTTCCTTGAAAAAAAAATCGTCATGCCTTAAAATATCTTGAATGTAACTCGACACCCTTGCCTCATTTAGTATGCGCTGTTCTATGAATATGCAAATGAGCCCCGCCTCCACTCACTCACTCACTCACTCAGAGATCCACTGGTTGACGATCACACGTTGATCTGATTGGTTACAAGGTAGTTTGTGACGTCAGAAACACCAGCGATTTCAAACCATGTTTTTGAAACTGTCTTTGGTTCACTGCAGTTTTAAGCAGAAAATACTCAGCAATGCTGTCGACTTATGAATTTACACATGGTGTGTCGTAAAGCATATTAAAAACACCACATAGACATATAAACAACATTTAAAAGAGTGTTTTTCACCACAGTGGGACTTTAAACTTTGCTTGTTTGTTTCAGAATGTTCATTCAAATGTAACAATGTAACATTCCCACAGTGTTTAAAGAACGATAAAACGGAATGTTCGCATAACCAAGAAAAAACATTTTGAAAATACTCAGTAATGTTTTGTTTGTTTGGATTTTGGTAATCTATTTGCAATCTGTGTGTTTTGCGAGACACAAATAACTTTTGTGTTATGAATTCATCAAGTGCACCCTCACACGGAGATAAAGACTTTGCTCTTGAATAACTAGATCCATAGGCTAATTAAGTGTTGTTGGATGCAAATATTATTTAAATATTAAACCCACCGTCTGAAAAATAAATTGCTATAGAATAATAATAAAAAACAACCTCAATATTGATTTGATTTAAATGCAAATATGCATTTACTGTCTATGAAAATTCTATTGAATGGCCATTTATGAGTATCTTATTGCACTCATAAATGCATCACAAGTCAAATAAAAGCATAAATGATCTGACTATGTTATTGACTACGATGTTGATTTGACAGTGCATTGATCAGACTGTGTGTGTGTGTGTGTGTGTGTGTGTGTTCACAGGTGGTGATTGAGAGATTACCAGCACAGGAACGTGGTGGAGATGTTTAAGAGTGCTCTGGTGGAGGAGAACTCTGGGTAATCATGGATATCTGCAGGGAGGAGCTTTAACAAACATCGTGTCTGAAACCAGGTGTGAAGCTGAGCGTTCAGATAAACATAGACTGGGTCAAAATCTTTTCAGAAAGGATACAGTGTGATATGTTGGGTCAGATCAGGCCGAGACGTCAAATTTCATGAGTTCCACTCGGCGCAGCCCGTTATCAGCTGTCAATCAAGCCGTCAATCAAAGTTAGCCACGCCCTTATTTGTCATACATTTTATATCTAAATATGATCTAAACTAACGAGTTAGAAAAAAATTCACCCCCTCACAGTTGTCAGGCACTCTGTACCTATCTACCAACCTGTAAAAACATGAATTTATGCTGTGAAAACTGGATTTATTAGATGATTGAGGTCAGAAGCATTCACAAGCAATATGCTTAACCATGGGTATATAATATAATAACAATTTGTAACCAGTTATTAGTTAAAAGATTGTGTAAACAGAAAACATGCAACGATTAATCATTCACAATAAGACAAGGAACATGGTCACATTGCAAAAAATGCTTTTCTTACTTAGTATTTTTGTCTTGTTTCTAGTCCAAATATCAAAAAATTCTTAAATCAAGAAGCATTTACTAGATTTACGTGAAATGACATAAGAAATTCTATCTTGTTTTCTAATAATAATAAAAAGAAATCAAAATTAAGTATGTTTTTGCGTAAAACAAGCAAAATTATCTGCCAATCGAGACAATTTGCAAGTTTCCATTTGAATTGATAATTGGTAATTTTGCTTGTTTTAAGCAAAAACTCATTTAATTTTGATATAATTTTTTTTTTTTGAAAACAAGATCTAATTTCTTATGTCATTTTACTTATCTGGTAAATGCTTCTTGATTTAAGATTTTTTGATATTTGGACTGGAAACAAGACAAAAATACTATACTAAACAAAAATACTAAATACTAAAAATACTAAAATACTAATAAAAAGTAAGAAGTGGATTTTTTGCAGTGTAGAGTCCGTTTAGTATTTTTAATGTGATTCAGAGAACTGTGACTGTCACTGTGACTGTAATTCTGCTGTAAGGATGAGCAAGAGATAAGCTCGGGTTGTAGTTCCTGCAAATATTAATCTCATGCTGTATTATTGTAGTGTTTTCTTCACGCCACAAGAGGGTGATGTACAGTTACTCAGTGATCTGCAGTGCCTCCTGCATGTATTCACTGTACTCAGATCAGCAGATGCTGGGATGACATGGCAGAATCTGATTAGTTTGATAAATGCGTATCTCTCTCTCTGTGTGATGAAGGACTAGATTCACACACACACTGGAGCTGGCACTGCAGAAGGACGAGATCTGACCTGAGCTGCATTGAGCGGGACATGTTTGCAAACATGATTGATTTTGCACACAGTGCCAGAGGACAGAAGACATCTAGAGTAGAGCAGACTCAGTTTAGCAGAATCATGATCAGGAATATCCTTCGAGAGTTAGGCAGGTTTCAGACTGATTACAAAAGCAATTATTTGACATGAATAAATTGGTAAGCCTGCATTTCAAAAAGTTTTTTTTCTAGACAAACAAAATCTGTAAATTAACACACACACACACACGCACGCACACAACACACACACACACACACCACACACACACACCACCACACAACACACACACACACACGCAGCACGCACGCACGCACGCACCACGCACGCACGCACGCACGCACCACCACGCACACGCACGCACACGCACGCACCACACACACACACACACACACACACACACACACACACACACACACACACACACACACACCACACACACAACACACACACACACACACACACACACACACACACACACACACACACACACACACACACACACACACACACACATATAAATTTGTATACAAAATCTATGTATCAATAATAATAATACTATAATGGCTGTTTCATTCACCCGTTCTGAACTGTGATTGGCTGTTTCATTCACCCGTTCTGAACTGTGATTGGCTGTTTCATTCACCCGTTCTGAACTGTGATTGGCTGTTTCATTCACCCGTTCTGAACTGTGATTGGCTGTTTCATTCACCCGTTCTGAACTGTGATTGCTGTTTCATTCACCCTTCTGAACTGTGATTGGCTGTTTCATTCACCCGTTCTGAACTGTGATTGGCTGTTTCATTCACCCGTTCTGGAAGGTTCTTTTGTGATTGGCTGTTTCATTCACCCGTTCTGAACTGTGATTGGCTGTTTCATTCACCCGTTCTGAAACTGTGATTGGCTGTTTCATTACTACCCTTCTGAACTGGATTGGCTGTTTCATTCACCCGTTCTGAACTGTGTTTGGCTGTTTCATTCACCGTTCTGAACTGTTAGACTTGGCTGTTTCATTCACCCACGTCTGAACTTGTGATTGGCTGTTTCATTCACCACGTTCTGAACTGATTGGCTGTTTCATTCACCGTTCTGAACTGTGATTGGCTGTTTCATTCACCCTTCTGAACTTCTGCATTGTGCGCTGTTTCATTCACCCGTCTGAACTGTGATGGCTGTTTCATTCACCCTTCTGAACTGTGATTGGCTGTTTCATTCACACCGTTCTGAACTGATTGGCTGTTTCATTCACCCGTTCTGAACTGTGATTGGCTGTTTCATTCATCCGTTCTGAACTGTGATTGGCTGTTTCATTCACCCGTTCTGAACTGTGATTGGCTGTTTCATTCACCCGTTCTGAACTGTGATTGGCTGTTTCATTCACCCGTTCTGAACTGTGATTGGCTGTTTCATTCACCCGTTCTGAACTGTGATTGGCTGTTTCATTCACCCTTCTGAACTGTGATTGGCTGTTTCATTCACCCGTTCTGAACTGTGATGTGGCTGTTTCATTCACCCGTTCTGAACTGTGATTGGCTGTTTCATTCACCCGTTCTGAACTGTGATTGGCTGTTTCATTCACCCGTCTGAACTGTGATCGGCTGTTTCATTCACCCGTTCTGAACTGTGGTTGACTGTTTCATTCACACCGTTCTGTGATTGGCTGTTTCATTCACCCGTTCTGAACTGTGGTTGACTGTTTCATTCACCCGTTCTGAACTGTGATTGGCTGTTTCATTCACCCGTTCTAAACTGTGATTGGCTGTTTCATTCACCCGTTCTGAACTGTGTTGGCTGTTTCATTCACCCGTTCTGAACTGTGATTGGCTGTTTCATTCACCCGTTCTGAACTGTGATTGGCTGTTTCATTCACCCGTTCTAAACTGTGATTGGCTGTTTCATTCACCCGTTCTGAACTGTGGTTGACTGTTTCATTCACCCCTCTAAACTGTGATTGGCTGTTTCATTCACCCGTTCTGAACTGTGATTGGCTGTTTCATTCACCTGCTCTGAACTGTGATTGGCTGTTTCATTCACCCGTTCTGAACTGTGATTGGCTGTTTCATTCACCCGTTCTGAACTGTGATTGGCTGTTTCATCATCCCTTCAACTGTGTTGGTTTTCATTCACCGTTCTGAACTTATTGTGTTTCATTATCTACTGTATGCTTTCATTCACCCGTTCTGACTTGATTGGCTGTTTCATTCACCCGTTCTAACGTGATTGGCTGTTCATTCACCTCTGACTGTGATTGCTGTTCATTCACCCGTTGAACTGTGATTGCTGTTTCATTCACCCGTTCTGAATGGCGCTTCACCGAACGTAAGTTTTATCACCTTCGAACTGTGATGGCCATTCACCCGTTGAATGTTTGGCTGTTTATTCCGATCTGACGATTGTGTTATTCACCGTTCTACTGTGGCGTCATTCATCGTTCTGAACTGTGCGTTTCTCACCTTCTGAACTGTATTTGTTTCATACCGTTTAACTGATGCTTTTCATTAGTTCTGAATGTGTTTTCATCAACCTTCTGAACTGTGCATTTCATCATCGTTTGAACTTTTTTCATAACTTCGAACTGTATCCGTTTCTTCACCCTTTGAACTTATTGGCGTTTCATTAACCCGTCTGAACTGTTGGCTGTTTCATTCACCCTCACGGTTCTGTTCACACGGACTGATGTTCATACCTCTGACTGATGCTGTTTCATTCACCCTCTGAACTGTGATTGCTGTTCATTCACCGTTCTAACTGTGATTGGCTGTTTCATTCACCTCTGAACTGTTGGCTGTTTCATTCACCTTCTGAACTATGGCTGTTTCATTCACCCGTCTGACTGTGATTGCTGTTTCATTCACCCGTTCTGAACTGGATTGGCTGTTTCATTCACCCTTCTGAACTGTGTTGGCTGTTTCATTCACGTTCTGACTGGATGGCTGTTTCATTCACCTCGAACTGTGCTGTTTCATCACCTTCTGGATGGCTGTTTCATTACCCGTCTGACTGTGTTGCTGTTTCATTCACCCTTCTGACTGTGAGCTGTTTCATTCACCCTTCTAACTGTTTGGCTGTTTCATTCACCCTTCTGAACTGTGTGGCTGTTTCATCACCCGTTCGAACTGGATTGGCTGTTTCATTCACCCTTCTGAACTGTGCTGTTTCATTCACCCTTCTAACTGTGATTGGCTGTTTCATTCACTCTGACTGGGCTGTTCTCACCTTCTAACTGTGATTGGCTGTTTCATTCACCCGTTCTGAACTGTGTTGGCTGTTTCATTCACCGTTCTGAACTGTGCTGTTTCATTCACCCGTCTGAACTGTGATTGGCTGTTTATTCACCCGTCTAACTGTGATTGCTGTTTCATTCACCCTTCTGAACTGTGTTGCTGTTTCATTCACCCGTTCTAACTGTGATTGGCTGTTCATTCACCCGTTCTGAACTGTGATTGCTGTTTCATTCACCCTCTGAACTGTGATTGGCTTTTCATTCACCCGTTCTGAACTGTGATTGGCTTTTCATTCACGTTCTACTGGATTGCTGTTTCATTCACCCTTCTGACTGTGGCTGTTTCATTCACCCGTCTAAACTTGATGCTGTTTCATTCACCCGTTCGAACTGTGTGCTGTTTCATCACCCGTTCTAACTGGATGCGTTTCATTCACCTCTGAACTTGATTGGCTGTTCATTCACCCTCTGAACTTGATTGCTGTTTCATTCACCCTCTGAACTGTGTTGGCTGTTTCATTCACCCTCTGAACTGTGATTGGCTGTTTCATTCACCCCTCTGAACTGTGATTGGCTGTTTCATTCACCTCTGAACTTGATTGGCTGTTTCATTCACCCTCTGAACTGTGGCTGTTTCATTCACCCTCTAACTGGATTGCTGTTTCATTCACCGTCTGAACTGTGGCTGTTTCATTACCTCTGAACTGTGATTGCTTTTCATTCACCGTCTGAACTTGATTGGCTGTTTCATTCACCCTTCTGAACTGATGGCTGTTTCATCACCCGTTCTGACTGTGATTGGCTGTTTCATTCACCCGTTCTAACTGTGATGCTGTTTCATTCACCGTTCTACTGTGATTGGCTGTTTCATCACCCGTTCTGAACTTGATTGGCTTTTCATTCACCGTTCTGAACTGTGTTGGCTGTTATTCAACCTTCTAACTGTGATTGGCTGTTTCATTACCGTCCCTGAACTGTGATGGCTGTTTCATTACGCATTGAACTGTATTGCTGTTTATTACCCGAAGTATGCTGTTTCATTCACCCCCGACGTGACTTTTCATTCACAGTTGAACTGGATGCTTTTATTCACCCTTCTGACTTTATTTGTTTCATTCACCGTTTAACTGTATTGCTTTTCATTCACACTTACTGATTGTTTTATTCTTCAACTTATTGCTGTTTCATTCACCTTAATGATTGCTTTCATTACCCTCAACTGTATGCTGTTTTCATCACCTTTGAACTGATTGCTGTTTCATTAACCTCTGAACTGTGTGCGTTCATTCACCGTATCTGAAGCTTCATACCCGTTCAACGTGACGTGTTTCATTCACCCTCTGAACTGTGGCTGTTTCATTCACCGTCTGAACTGTGATTGGCTGTTCATTCACCTCTGAACTGTGATCGGCTGTTTCATTCACCCGTTCTGAACTGTGATTGGCTGTTTCATTCACCCGTTCTGAACTGTGATTGGCTGTTTCATTCACCCGTTCTGAACTGTGATTGGCTGTTTCATTCACCCGCTCTGAACTGTGATTGGCTGAATGCTCATCACGAGCAGCCGTCTATCAGCTGCCAGTCCTGAGACATATAAAGAGTGTGAAATTGGCTTCTGTCTATATAAATATAACAGTATAGAGATTTTTTCTATCCTCAGCAAATATTGCGACAGTATCGATCAGCTCTAAATCAAAACCATCCTAAAGTAAAGCAGCAGGAATAAAACTAGGCAAATCTTTGTAGAACTACAACAGACTCTCTATAAGTCAATTTTTTGTGTAGTTTTAGATATTTTAAAATATTTTTACTATACTGAGTATAAATATGATCCTTCATTAAACATTAAAAAGAAAAAACAAGATGTTATGTAAAATCAGTTATAAACTGAATTTTATTTACGGTGAATTACTGTATTTTTACGAGTGTGTGTGCGTGCGTGTGTGTGTGTGTGTGTGTGTGTGTGTGTGTGTGTGTGTTCAGGCTGAGCGAGGAGCAGATCGCGACGGTGTGTGAGGCTGTTCTGCAGGCGCTGGCGTATCTCCACTCACAGGGTGTAATACACAGAGACATCAAGAGCGACTCAATCCTGCTCTCACTGGACGGACGAGTGAGTCTCTCTCTCTCTCTCTCTCTCTCTCTCTCCTCTCTCCTCTCTCTCTCTCTCTCTCTCTCTCTCTCTCTCTCTCTCTCTCTCTCTCTCTCTCTCTCCTCTCTCCCCTCTCTCTCTCCCCTCCCTCTCTCCCTCCCTCTCTCTCTCACACTCATCAACATCATTACTCCAGTCTTCAGTGTCACATGATCCTTCAGAAATCACTATAATATGATGATTTGATGCTCAAAAAACATTTATGATACAATTATTCAGACATAATTCAGCTAGATATTCACATAGAAAACGTCTCGGTTACTAATGTAACCCTCGTTCCCCGAAGGAGGGAACGGGAGACGTGACGTCGACGGGGATCACTTCAGGGAGCCCTATCAACTTCGAGTATCTAAAGAACAAGCCAATGAACGTTGGCGTGCGTGAAACGCGTCACGCGCCCCGCCCCGCAGCGCGGGTATAAACAGGAAGCGGACGCCGCACTCATTGTTTTTCGCTGAGGAGCCGAGATTGAGTCAGCCGTACAGCGATGGTCAGCAACTGTGGCAGCTTGACGTCACGTCTCCCGTTCCCTCCTTCGGGGAACGAGGGTTACGTTAGTAGCCGAGACGTTCCCCTTCAGTCGCTCACGTTCGACGTGACGTCGACGTGACGACGTTAGGGGATCCCATGGAAGACGCCATCGGTTGCTGCCACATCCAGCGCCCTACGGAAGGCTCTCAGACCCCCAATTGGCTGGGGCGGAAGACCTGCGTAGAGGGAGTTCACTGTTGTTCCGTTAACCCACACAGTGGAACTCTTGGATAACACTGGGAAAGCGTGCCTTTCCAGGGGAGAGGGACGCTGCGGAAGCCACATCCTGCCCGAAGGGAGGTAACATGTGGAGAATACACATATGGACTGGCCAGAAGGGCAGTGCAACATATGGAATGTCACTGGGGTGGCTCCAGCCTGAGAAGGGGGAGGCTACACCAGACAGTGACGGCAGAGCGGACTCTGCCAAGGGAAAGACACGGGCTCACCGCAGGGAGCTGGTCGTGGAAGAATACTCATATGGGATCGCCGCAGGGATCACCACATATGGAACCCAGCCTAGCACAAGTTACACAAGCATACGAGCACTAGGCCTGGCGTCGGACGCTCCGCAACGTCCGACTGCCGAAGGGGTGCGGAGGAACTCACAGGGTTCGCCTGAGTGGGGAACTCGACTGGAGCAAAAAGCGCACGTATCCGCTCCATGTGGAGGGAGTGGCGCAGCAAGCCGACACAAGAGTGGAAACTTCGGTGTTACCGGCTGGTTGAAGCGAGCACACAGGAAGAAACCGGCTCAACACGTAGGCTATAAAACCTAGCGAACGTGTTAGGTGTCGCCCAGCCCGCAGCTCTACAGATATCTGTCAGCGAGGCGCCGTGTGCCAGCGCCCAAGAAGAAGCGACACCCCTAGTGGAGTGGGCTCTCAACCCGGGCGGGCAAGGCACGCCTTGGGCTTCGTAAGCCAAGGCGATGGCATCCACTATCCAGTGGGCTATCCTCTGCTTGGAGACAGCCTTTCCCTTCTGCTGGCCTCCGTAACAGACGAAGAGCTGATCTGAGGTCCTGAGGCTTTGCGTTCTGTCCACGTACAGACGCAGAGCGCGGACGGGACAGAGAAAAGCCAGGGCTGGGTCTGCCTCCTCCGAAGGCAGCGCTTGCAGGTTCACCACCTGGTCCCGGAAGGGAGTGGTAGGAACCTTGGGCACGTATCCGGGTCTCAGGATCACGTGAGAGTTAGCCGGGCCGAATTCCAGGCACGATTCGTCGACCGAAAATGCATGCAGGTCCCTTGATGGAGGCCAATGCAACCAGGAGTACTGTTTAACAGGACAGAATTTTTAACTCAGCTGACTGCAGAGGCTCAAAGGGTGGTCTTTGAAGTGCCGAAAGGACCAGAGACAAGTCCCAAGAAGGTATAGAGAGTGGGCAAGGAGGATTTAGTCTCCTTGCTCCCCTCAGGAACCTGACGATCAGGTCATGCTTTCCCAACGACTTACCTTCAACTGCATCGTGATGTGCGGCAACGGCGGCAACATACAGTTTAAGGGTGGAGGGAGACAGCCTTCGCTCCAACCCATCCTGCAGGAAGGAAAGCACGGCTCTGACCGAGCAAGTTCGGGGGTTCTCCTCGTGAGAAGAACACCATTCAACGAATAGGTTCCACTTCAATGCATAGAGGCGCCTCGTAGAGGGAGCTCTAGCTGAAGTGATGGTGTCAACTACCGCTGGGGGTAGGTCACCTAGAACCTCCGCGTCCCGTCTAGGGACCAGACATGGAGTTTCCAGAGGTCCGGACGCGGGTGCCACAGGGTGCCCCGTCTCTGAGAGAGCAGGTCCTCTCTCAGAGGAATGGGCCAGGGAGGGGCTGTCGCGAGGAGCACTAGTTCGGGGAACCAGGTCCGGTTGGGCCAATACGGCGCAACTAACACGACCTGCTCCTCGTCCTCCCTGACTTTGCACAAGGTCTGTGCAAGAAGGCTCACTGGGGGAAACGCATACTTGCGTAGGCCCGGGGGCCAGCTGTGTGCCAGAGCATCCGTGCCGAGGGTGCCCTCGGTCAGGGAATAGAACAACTGGCAGTGAGACGTGTCCGGGGCGGCAAACAGATCTACCTGTGCGGTCCCGAAGCGCCTGAAAATCAGCTGGACCACCTGGGGATGGAGTCGCCACTCTCCCGGTAGCACCTGCTGCCGTGAGAGCTCGTCGGCTGCACGGTTGAGCAGGCCAGGAATATAAATGGCACGAAGCGACCTCAGATGCTTCTGACTCCAAAGGAGGAGATGGCGGGCGAGTTGTGACATGCGGCGGGAGCGTAGACCACCCTGACGGTTGATGTACGCAACGGTCGCAGTGCTGTCCGTACGGACCAGTACATGCTTGCCTCGAAGCAGCGTTTTGAAGCGGCCCAATGCAAGATGTACTGCTAACAACTCGAGGCAGTTGATGTGCCAGTGCAGTTGAGGCCCCGTCCACAGACCTGAAGCTGCATGCCCGTTGTACGTGGCCCCCCAGCCGGTGGCAGAGGCATCCGTGGTGACCACAGAGTGCCTGGACACTTGTTCTAGGGGAACACCTGCCCGCAGGAACGAAGGGTCTGACCACAAGCTGAGAGTTTGGCGACAGTGCGGAGTCACTTGGACCCGGCACGAGCCGCTCTGCCACGCCCATCTCGGGACTCGATCGTGGAGCCAGTGTTGGAGCGGCCTCATATGAAGCAATCCGAGCGGCGTTACCGCGGCTGCAGATGCCATATGCCCCAGGAGCCTCTGAAACAGTTTCAGTGGAGCCACTGTTCTGCGTCTGAGCGTGCTCATGCAGTTCAACACTGACTGGACGCGGGCCTCGGTGAGGCGCGCTGTCATGTTGATCGAGTCCAACTCCATACCGAGAAAAGAGATCCTCTGCCCGGGGGTGAGTTTGCTCTTTTCCCAGTTGACCCGAAGCCCAAGGTGGCAGAGGTGACTGACCACCATGTCCCTGTGTTCGCACAACTGCTCTCTCGACTGGGCGAGAATAAGCCAGTCGTCGAGGTAGTTGAGAATGCGAACACCACGCTCGCACATGGGAGCAATGGCCGCCTCCGCGACTTTCGTGAAGACACGGGGCGACAGGGCCAGCCCGAAGGGTAAGACTTTGTACTGATATGCCCGTCCCTCGAACGCAAAGCGAAGAAACGGTCTGTGTCGAGGGAGAATCGTGACATGAAAGTACGCGTCCTTCAGGTCGATCGCTGCAAACCAATCTTGGGGACGGATGCATTTGAAAATGCGTTTCTGCGTAAGCATCTTGAACGGCAGTTTGTGAAGAGACCGGTTCAAGACACGCAGGTCCAAGATTGGCCGTAACCCACCGCCTTTCTTGGGTACAATGAAGTACGGGCTGTAGAAGCCGGTCTTCATATTGGCTGGAGGGACCGGCTCGATCGCGTCCTTCGCCAGTAGGACTGCGATCTCTGCCCTGAGCACAGGGGCACTGTCCGCTAGAACGCGGGTAAACAGAATGCCCCTGAATACAGGGGGGCGCCAGGCGAACTGAATCGCACAGCCGAGTCTGACAGTACGGATGAGCCAGCGAGACGGGCTGGGAAGCGCTAGCCAGGCTCCCAGACACCGCGCAAGCGGAATCAACGGCACCACAGACGTACCCGGGGTGGGGCAGCGCGGCGGAATGCAGGGACCCGACTCGGACGGCACAGCGGCCCAGAGTGGGGTCTGAATGTGTGGTGCAACACGTACCTGCTTCCGTCGAAGGGCAGAGTGAGTGTGAGGAGGCGGCAGAGCGTCCGGAACACAGCCACTGCTGCTCGCTGGCGATGAAAGAGGGGCTCGAGGGTGACGAGGCATAGCGTCGTCGACCGCCAAGCGCGCTCTATTGGGACCCAGAGGTTTCAGAAATTGCTCTTTTATTGAATATGTGGGTACCACTGAAGGCAGTGGCGGAAAAGGAACAAAAGGAAACAGAAGATTCTCCACCCGGCCCTCCACCGGGGGAAGGAGCGGTGCCTTCACCGTCTCCTGGAGAGCAACTTGATCCACCTCTGGGTCGCCCGTCTCAGGGTCGTTTGCACCTGCGCTTACCACCTGGTTTGGCAGCGGTCTGGACGGGCGTGGCCGACTTCCTGCGGTTTGCTCCACGCTGAGGCCTGGATGGTGGCTGCTGCTGCTGAGGCTTAGCGGGAGCGGAGGACGCCGCAGGAGGACGGCCTCGGCGACGAGCGGACGGAGGGTCTGCGGCCGGCGGACGGGTGGGAGCAGCAGCGGTCCGCCGGGGCAGGATGTGTCGGATGGCCTCCGTCTGCTTCTGGGCGGCCGAGAACTGTTGGGCGAAGCTCTCGACCGCATCGCCGAATAACCCAACCTGGGAGAGAGGGGCATCCAGGAACCGATATTTGTCGGTGTCCCTCATGTCCGCCAGGTTGAGCCAAAGGTGGCGCTCCTGGACCACCAAGGTGGACATCGCCTGACCGACTGAACGTGCGGTTTCCTTCGTCGCCCGGAGGGCGAGGTCAGTAGCCACACGGAGCTCCCGGAGGAGCTCTGGGTCAGAACCACCCTCGTTCATGTCCATGAGCGCCTGGGCCTGGTGGACCTGCAAGAGCGCCATGGCATGGAGGGCGGAAGCAGCCTGTCCACAGGCCTTATAAGCCTTCGCCGTAAGACCGGACGAAAACTTACAGGCCTTGGACGGGAGGCGCGGATTACCCCGCCAGGAGGAGGCGGACGCCGGACACAGTTGCATCGCGACGGCCCGCTCCACCGGGGGGATATCCACATACCCCTTAGCTGCCCCGCCGTCGAGGGTGGCGAGGGGGGAGGAGCTACTAGAACGGGTTCGGGCACTATACGGTGCCTTCCACGTCCTAGAAAGCTCCTCATGCACCTCCGGAAAGAAAGGTACCGGGGCGGCGCACTGAGAACCAGCACGGCCCGCCCCGAGAAACCAATCGTCCAACCGAGAAGGTTCGGGACGTGGTGGAGGATTCCACACAAGCCCGACCTTCTCGGCGGCCCGGGAAAGCATAGCCGCCCACTCTGGATCCGGCTCGGACAACGCTACACACCCAGAAGGGGGCAACGCAGCCGAGTCGTCATCTCCAGAGGAGTGAAGCTTCCCTTCCGATGCTGCGATCGACATCTGATCGTCAGCTGGCGCCCCAAAGGAAACGACTGGCCGTTCCGGAGAAGGACCGAGTCGTTCGCAAAGGGGCGCGGATGGCAACTGCACATGAGAGGCGTGGGGGGCCCGCAGAGATTGTCTCAACGGGGAAGCCCTCACGGTAATCCTCAGATCACCCTGGTCATGCGCTGAAGTAGGCCTATTCTGCGGGGCAGAATAAGCACTAGATCGGGGCATAGGCGAGGGGACTGCACCTCCCGTGAGGTAAGCGAGTCTCGATCTAAGCGCTGCCATAGTCATATTCCCGCAATGGGAACATGAACTATTCACAAAAGCTGCCTCAGCGTGCTGAATGCCCAAACACGAGAGGCAACTCTTGTGTCCATCTGCTGGCGCCAGGGAACGACCGCACCCAGAAACGCACAAGCGGAATGACATCCTGAAAAGGACGCAGGGTCACGCTTGTGTTGCTCTTTTAGTGAAAATAACAAACAGAGGAAAGAAATAGAGACTCTTTTAGTGCTGAAGCACCCAGGGATAGCCGCGGTGTAATCGGGTACACTCTCAGATGAGGAACGCCCACGAGACCGACACACACACACACACACAAACAGTGCCGTGAAAACGGCAGTTGTGGTTAGAAATGCTCGCGGCCACCACTGAACGCGCCATCACACCAGCACTGCAACAGAGTTTTCTTCTCCCTCTAGTTCTCGTTAGATATAACGTGCAGCAGTCTGTAGAACTCAGAGTCAAACAAGCTCGGCTCCGAAGCGAAAGACAATGAGTGCGGCGTCCGCTTCCTGTTTATACCCGCGCTGCGGGGCGGGGCGCGTGACGCGTTTCACGCACGCCAACGTTCATTGGCTTGTTCTTTAGATACTCGAAGTTGATAGGGCTCCCTGAAGTGATCCCCGTCGACGTCACGTCGAACGTGAGCGACTGAAGGGGAACAGTTGTTTTAAATTGTAATAATATATCACATTTTACTGTTCTTATTGTATTTTTGACCACATAAATGGAGCCTTTGTGAGCAGAAGAGACATCTTTCAAAAACATTAAAAATCTTATCGACCACAAACTATATATATGTATATATATATATATATATATATATATATATATATATATACAAATGAACAAATGTGTCTCCGGTAGTCCCTGTACTGTGCATTTCCAGGTGTGCCCGAGTGAGAAGAATGAAGCTATATGTGTTTTATATGTGTATATGTGTATCACACTCTTATCCTCTCTGTGTTTGTAAATTAGATCAAGCTGTCAGACTTTGGCTTCTGCGCTCAGATCAGTAAAGACATCCCCAAGAGGAAGTCTTTGGTGGGAACGCCGTACTGGATGGCTCCTGAGGTCATCTCCAAGTCTCCGTACGGGACAGAGGTGCAGCACAACACAAATGTCAAGGAAAATAAAGAGCGAAAAGAAAATGTGTGCTGATTTCATTCTGCATGTGTATAATGAGGCGATCTAACGTGTGCAGGTGGATGTGTGGTCTCTGGGCATCATGGTGGTGGAGATGGTGGATGGAGAACCTCCGTATTTCAGTGAAACTCCTGTGGCTGCGATGAAGAGACTGAGAGACGAGCGCGCGCCCACCGTACGCAACGTTCATCAGGTGCCAGACAATATCTCTCATTACTCACAGTGACACATGTTAGCCTAGTGAGAACAGGGTGTTGGGGAATTTCTTTTTCATCAAACCGCAGTTTTTGCAAGTTCCCGCAATTTCATTGCATAAAATATGCATATTCCATCACATTTTTTAAGAAAATGTGCCGCATAATCAAGAATTTTTGCCCACGACAATCACAAAAAAACTTAATTATGGGCCAATTAAAAATTAGATAAAATTATATAATAAGATATTCAAACTGATTTGAAGCCATTTGGTTTGACGAGAAATTATATGACATGAATAAATTAACAAGATTACATCTCAAAATTATTTTTCCATACAAATAAAATAAAACAATCCTTTATCGGTCACACATGTGTGTGAAAACAGAAGGAATAACACTAGATTTCTCTAGAAAACTCACCATTATGTTGCTGGAGTATAAAGATATTTCATTTTGAATAAAATAATTATGGGCCAAGTAAATTTTTTTTAAATAATTCAATAAAATAAAATATTCAAACTGATTTGAAGCTTTTTCATTTAACAAGAAATTATATGACATTAATAAATGAATAAGCCTGCATCTCAAATCTGTTTTTGAACTATACATAAATAATAATAATAATAATATTAAATTAACCAAAACATTCCTTTATCTAAACCTAATGTCATGAAATAAATTCTTTAAAAAAAGAAAAGAATTAGTTTAAACAAACTAAATGGACCAAATAAAGTAATAAAATAAGATAATTAAAAAAAAGAACGAAGAAGAAAGAAGACATGATATAAATAAATGAATAAGCCTGCATCTCAAAAAGTTTTTTCCATAAAAATAAAATGTGTTTTTGGACTCAAAACAATCCTTTATCGGTCACATGTGTGTGAAAACAGAAGGAATAACACTAGATTTCTCTAGAAAACTCACCATTCTGTTGCTGGAGTATAAAGATATTTCATTTTGAATAAAAAAAAAAATTCACATGTGTGTGAAAACAGCTGGAATAAAGGCCACTGCACACTGAGTCCGAAATTTGCATCCGAAATTTTCGCACGTTAAAAAATAAATATGACCTCACGTTATGTCAATCACGCTTGCACACTACCTCCGAAACTTTTGTCCGTCATAAAAAAACATCGTTTTTCGCATCCGTAGCAAGCAGACTGAATGGTGTTTTGACAATTTAGAGCCACAGGATCACGAGTATGAAAAAACGCATACGAAAATGTCGGACTCAGTGTGCTATGGCCTTAAAGGATTAGTTCACTTTTAAAAAAAAACTTTTGCTGATAATATACTCACCCCCATGTCATCCAAGATGTCCATGTCTTTCTTTCTTCAGTCGAAAAGAAATGAAGGTTTTTGATGAAAACATTCCAGGATTTTTCTCCATATAATGGACTTCAATGGGACCCAAACGGTTCAAGGTCCAAATGACAGTTTCAGTGCAGCTTCAAAGGGCTTTAAACGACACCAGACGATGAATAAGGGTCTTATCTAGCCAAACCATCGCTCATTTCAAAAATAAATAAAAAAGTTTAAGTTTTACAGTATAAACACAAATGCTCGCCTTGCTCTGTTCTGTGATGACTCTGTTCTGAGACCTTTTTCTTTTTTTTTAACTGTATATTATTATTTTTGTTTATTATCGACATAAGAACAAAATAGATAACAACGTTCTGTGAGACCTTTTCAACGTAATTGCATATGACTTCACACGAATGCACATCACAGAACAGAGCAAGGCGATCATTTGTGCTTATAAAACTTAAACTTTTTTATTTATTTTTGAAATGACGATGGTTTGGCTAGATAAGACCCTTATTCATCGTCTGGTGTCGTTTAAAGCCCTTTGAAGCTGCACTGAAACTGTCATTTGGACCTTGAACCGTTTGGGTCCCATTGAAGTCCATTATATGGTGAAAAATCCTGGAATGTTTTCATCAAAAACCTTCATTTCTTTTCGACTGAAGAAAGAAAGACATGGACATCTTGGATGACACGGGGGTGAGTAAATTATCAGCAAAAGTTTTTTTTTAAAGTGAACTAATCCTTTAACACTAGATTTTGACATTTTCTGAAGTTCAAAACTAGCTAGTGTAAAGATATTTCTAACATTCATCTAAATGGTGTGTTTGTCTGCAGGTTTCCCCGATGCTGAAGGATTTCCTGGAGCGCATGCTGACGCGAGACCCGCTGGAGCGAGCGAGTGCCACAGATCTCCTGGAGCATCCGTTCCTCCTGCAGGCCAGCTCTCCTCAGTGCCTGGTGCCCCTAGTGGAGCAGTACCGCAAGCGCATGTCCCGCTGCTGATCCACGCGCCCGCTAGCTCAGCGCCAGAACGGAAACCAGTGGCTTATCCGGCCAGCCCGAGGGGAAAGCTCCGGCTCATCCGGGACTGAGACGGCTGAATGAACTCTGTGAAGTCACGGCCAGTTTCTATTACCGACGGACGTCTGATCGGTGCTCAGAAAGAGGAGATTTACAGCAGAAGTGCGTCTGAAAACGTAAAATCTATAAATCATTTTCTGCGGCCACGGAAACCTGGAATTACTGAATTTGTACACATTCATCATGTTTCATTTTGTTTATCAAATATTTTGCCTGAATTTGTAACATGTCGATATTATGATTTTGATCTCACTGTTGGTTTTTACAGCTGCGACAACTTTATTAATTATGAGTGACACTTTACAATAAGGTTCCGTTTGTTAACATTAGTTAACGACCCAGACAGTAGCAGAGTGTCGACCCAAATCCGGTTCACTTACTTCGGTAACGCGTAAATAAAGCATGTTAATTTCAACATTTACTAATGCATTATTAAAATCCAAAGTTGTATCTGTTGATATAGACCTGAACTGACATGAACTAACAATGGACAGTTGTGTTTTTATGAACTAACTGTTAACACTGTGTTGCTCAGTGTTATTTAATATGACTATACCAACATTAACAAACTGAATCATATTGTAAAGCATTATTTTATTGTCTACAATCTGGAATTATACAGAATTATTTCACAAGTTATATGTATATGGGCTAAATTTCAACAGCTTTAACAAATGTGGCTCGTCCAATCAGATTTGTATGTGTTTTGTTGCTTGAGTTGAGGAAACCTAAACTTTTCTGGGGTTGCATTTCCAGCAGAAGGAATATATCAGGATATAAAATGACATATCGCACACATTTTACCATTTTTAAATTGCAATATTTGACCCACAATCAGCACAGAAAGTGAAAGTGTGGTCCTGCTGAAAGCCTGTAAACACACACATTTCACCTGCGTTTTAAAGCTTGTGTCAGACTGGCTTGCATGGCTCGCTTGAATCTTAATCTGAGGAACGAAGACGTTTTTTCAGGAAAAGCGGTGAAATGATGTCATTGTTGTCAGCACTGACAGGTGCAAAACGTTTTTATGAGCCATTGTAACCAATTGTATATATTTTAATGACCTATTTATTGTTTTTTTTTTCAATGGATTGTCGAGCGCCTGCTTTTGGAAAGGGTGCTGGGAATAAACCGTGTAAATATTGCATCTGAGCTTGAAGGCGATTCCTGATTTCTTAAACGGCTGGTTTTACTGTAAAGGCGTCAGAAGAACAAATAATGTACATAATCAGAGTGGGAAACAACCTGTGTTTGCATTCATTCACATTATTTAATCATGAGAGAGCAACTGGAAAGGTTTGTTTGTTGGTGTGCGTGTTTACATTTTGGATGCAGCGTTCATTGTGATATTTTTGCATCTTACCTGTTGTACTGTGACGTTTCCTAAATTATCATATTGACGGATTAATAGAGGGTGAGAGAGATGTTGATGTGTGTTTGGGGCCGTTCACACAGGACGCATTTCTTCTGCACTGTTTTTTAAAGGGACACTTTGTAAGTTTTGGTTACCGTATGCATTTAGCGGAAGGATATTGTTTTTGGTTTTGCTTCGGCTCTGCGGATGAATATTATCTTCACAATAGATCCTGCTTTACAGGGAACTCTGTTAGAGAAATACATGTTTATCTGTTCAATAAAACACCATCAACATTTCAAATCCCTCAGTTCTCCATCTCCGAAAGTCAAGCTAATGTTGATTCTTGTTTTATTACGAGCTCTCGTTCTCTTTTCTCTAGCAGACTCTTCTGTTCTGCGTTTGTTTAAAATAGGCGGTTCTCTGAAAGTTTGTGATTTATCAAGCTCACTGTCAACCTCTCGCTCGTTGTGTCTGCTAAAATCCATTGAAATAAGCGGTTGTTGTGTGTCAAACACATAACAGACAAAAGTAGGCGGAGCAACGTTTAGGTGTGTTTGACTTGAAGAGGCGCTGTGCAGCGATTCGAAAGCATACGGAGACTCACTTTAAATTTAGTTACAGAGTGCACCTTTAATATTTATGTAGCATACACAAGCATCACATGAAAAATGACTATCATTCCTCATTAATTCACGCTCATTGTTCCAAACCTGCATACAGTCATTTTTTCAGTTTTTGAAGGATCTTTATGCAGCTTTTTCCTTTGCAAAAGTGTATAGAGTCGACGACAAAAACAAACGAACACACACACACACAAAAATCAACACTTTTAGAAAAAAAAGGTTCTAAATAGAACTTTAAAAGTTCCATCAGGCACTCCATAGAACATGGGATACATTTATGGATTTAGTTTCAATTTAATTTTAGTTAAACAGCTCATAAACATACTTTGTCACTGGAATAAATTGAAATAACTCATTAATGTAAGATTACGCAATCATTTCTGCTTATGCAGAGCCTTTTGGGTTGTTTAAAATTGAGGTTCATATATGGAACCCCATTGAACCAGAACTATAACAGTAGAACTATATTCAAAGTATTCTGAAGTTATATGATGCTTTTTGTGAGGAACAGACCCAATATACCAGTTTGAATATACAGAAATGAGATTTGAGATCTGCAGAGGGAAAATAAAACATAATAAAAGCTGTTTCATACACAAAACCACGTCATACAAAGTGTTTTGAGCCTCCTGTGTTTTGTGTCGCTCCGTCTGTGAATGCAGGAAGGCATATGGTGTGAACGGCCCCTTGTTAGTGTGCACTTGTTAGTGTGCACTTGTTAGTGTGCACTTGTTAGTGTATATGCCAGCAGCCGAGGACACGTGACTCATAATCAACCTTTTTCACAACATTTGCTGTATGCTTTTTTGTGTGTTGGTTGTTGATGAAAAGAGAAATATACATTTAATTTTTTAAAGAATAAATCATGCATATAAAAAAACACCGGTATCAAGTTTTATTTTGCTTAAAGCTTACACAAGTGCTTTATTCATATATGTGTCTATCAAAAGAAAAAATACAGTTTTTCACACAGACAGATGCTTTGAGTTTATACAGTTGTGTAGTCTATCAAAGAGTATAGAATATAAATTATTGACATATGATGCAAATCACAAACAGTTGATGTATAAGATTCACATTTCTCTCTTTCTTTCTTTCAAGGACAAAATTTGCTTATAAAAATATAGGCAGCACTTTATTTTACAGTCCCGTTTCGCATGTACATACTATATACTTATTGTAGTACCTGGGTAATAACTATGAGTCCTGAATCTAACCTTGATGTTGTTGGCTTATATTACTCTTGGTAAGTACACTGTAAGTGCACATACTGTAAAATAAAGTGCAACCGAAATATAACATGCATGCATTATTATAACACCTTAATGCAGACGCACTTTAGCAATGCAGAACAATGTCAGGGATAATTAAATCGTTCATGATTATCTGAAGGACTTTGAGAGCAGCAGCGGGTAAACGTTCTTACATTCATGAAGTATGGCTATTTATAATGTCTATTTTCAGGGCATTTTTGACTTGTTTTCCAGCACAAAAATCTAAACATTCTTAAATCAAGATTTACTTGAGAAGCAAAATGACTGAATATATTAAGAAAAATGGGTAACACTTATACACAATAAGGTTTATTAGTTAACTAGTTAATAAGAATGAACAATACTTGCAGCATTTGTTAATCTTAGTTAATTTCAATATTTACTAATACATTATTAAAATCACAGGTTGTATTTTTTAACATTAATCAATGCACTGTGAGCTATGAACAAACAATGAACAGCTATATTTGCATTAACAAAGATTAATAAATACTGTAAAAAATGTGTTACTCATTGTTAGTTCATGTCAGTTAATAAATGAACTAATGAACCTTAATGTAAAGTGTTACTGAAAAAAATGAATCAATATTAAGTGAGTTATCTGCCAGGGGGATCTGAAAAATAAACCGAATTCAAAGGAAAAACATTTCGCTTGTATCTTGATTTAAGAATGTTTTGACAATTGTATTGGAAAATAATAATAATAAGACCATAATAGTGTAGTCTCTGTGAGAGTCATAAACATTTTCCAGGTCTTTTATTAAGTCATCTACATATCCTCATTTAAGAGCTGAGTTACTCTCAAACTCGCATCTCACCGCACTGATGCTGTCCACGCTGGGCTGGCTGTTCACTCGCATGTGTGTGTGTGTGAACGGGAATGTTTCGGAGCGAGAGATCTTCCCTTTCCCGCGTCCGGCAGCGTCGCTCGGACAGTCTCTGTGCCTCAGGAACTCCGGAGCCGTGAATCTGCGCAGGAGTCTGGTTCCCAGTCCCGAGATCCCCGAGGAACGCCGTTTGATCCGCTCGGGCTCCAGCTCTTCCCGACCCAACAGGAGCTTGCTCTGTCTGGAGGATTTGGGAACGCTGGGATCTCTCCAGCTCTGGGATTCCTCCAGGTTGATGGTGTCGCTCATCTTTCCGCTGTAGAACTTCGCCACGAGAGGTTTTTCGTCCTGAAGCGAAGCTCTTTTAAATCTGTTGATTTCACGAACGTCTCCTTGGTAGGATTGTTTCCGGAGATCCAGATTAAAGGATCGGGCTTTTCCCCAGAGTGGCGTATCAATCTCGTGTTCTGCACTCCTCGATCCGCCGACCTCTTTCAGCGCTGAGTTTTGAATCTGTTTCGAAGCAAACATCAGATCCCGATCCGTGTCGGATGTCGGCGGACGCCTGAAGTGGATTCGCATTTGCCTCTGAAACAAAGCCGGAAGGAGTTCCTCTTGTCTGCTCTGGATTTGTCTAGAGAACCGCTCCAGAACATGTTTCGGGAGGCGATTGGGCCACCGGAGATCTTCCACGGGTTCTCCGGTGCTGTTGGTTGGACTCACCGTCTTCTTCCCGCATCCGCTGAGGGCTTGGACGCACTGGTTGTGCCCGAAGAAATCCGCGACTTGTACGGCTGAGTGTCCGGCGTGGTTCGTGAGGTCCAGTCTCAAACCGAGCTTCTTGAAGGCCCGCACCAGGAACTCCAGGACCTGGTTGTGTCCTCCACACGCGGCGTACATCAGCGCACTGTTTCCCCAGGTGTCCGTGAGCTCCGGGTCAGCGTTGAACTGGACCAGGAGCTTCACCGAATCCAGGAACCCGTGTTCGCATGCGAGGCTCAGAGCCGTTCGCCCGTGATCGTCACGTGTGTTCACATCCGCACCTTTTTCCAGGAGAAGTTTGGTGAACTTCGCTCGGCTCCCGTGGTCTTGAAGACTCACGGCGTACATCAGAAGCGTTCTCCCGTTTTCCGCTTTTCCGTTGATGATCCTCCCGTCCAGAGCGTCCAGGACGAAGCGGGCCAGGTGGACTTTCCCGCTCTGCATGGCTTCCAGGAAGGTTTTGGTGCCGGATCCCTGACACAGATCCTTGGGCCTCAGCATGATGTGTGTGTGTGTGTGTGAGAGAGAGTTTCTGAGTCCCGTCTGAGAAAGCGTGTGTTTTTATACCTCAGTGCTCCCTGTGTTGCTACGGAAACAAGCACTCGAGAGCGACGATGCTCATTCACCTCCTCTTTCCTCAGACAGGAGGGGAGAGATACACTCATTCTGTGACAAGAATTACTCAGTGGGAAAAACACGGTTTGTTTTATTCTCCTGTCGAAAAGGATATTAAAGGATCCATTGCCCGAGCAACAGCGTCCTTCTCTTTATCATTCCCTTGAGTATGTCACATCTATATGTACATTCACAGAAGAGTTTGAAACAGTGCTTTGTAAAGGTCAAGTCAGTGCATTATGGGTTATGGATGTTTGAATCACTGAGTCACGCTTGATGAGCTGTTCGTTATTATGCAGATTAAAACACATTCTGCCTCGGTCCAACACAACTCACACTGCTCCAAAACACACGCAACATTTATTTTCACAACACTTAGAATTAGTGCTCAGTAAAAGTGTGTTTTTTCAGAATATATTAATTAATATAATTAATATAAATTAAATTAAACTTAAATTAAGTTTTTTATATGATTAAAAAACTAATATCATCATACTTATTAAATAATGCATCACACCACAAATCATACATTATACATCATATCAAATTCATCCTACATCATATTTTATACATCATAAATGATTTATGCATACAATTATGTACATCATATCTTACAATATCTCATATATCAAACATTATATCATTTTTCAAATATCATATATATGATACCATATGTCATATCTAATGTCAAATATAATTTATAATACATCATATATCATGTCTCACACATCATATCTCATTTCATATCTCATTCATCATTTAGAATTTCTCATACATCTAATATATAATACATAATTTCTCATATAATACCATACACTATATATTATACATCATACCATAAATCATACATTATACATCACTTTGAATTTCTCATACATCATTAATTATTTCTCATATATCATGTCTCATATATCATACAATATAATTTCTCATACATCATCTAATTTCTCATACATAATATCTCATAAATCATCTTTCATAAATCATATCTCATATCTAAAGTATAATTTCTCATACATCATACCGGCATATCATGTTTCACATATATCTCATATATTATACAGTATATAAGACATCATATATTATACATCATAATTGCATGTACATAATGGGCTCTATCTTGCACCCGGCGCAATTGACTTTGTTCACTGACGCATGTATCATTCCTATTTTGCACCCGTGCAAAGCGGGCTTTTCCTCCACAGACGCGCGTCGGTAAACTAGGAAATTAACTTGCGCTCCCTGGGCGGGTCGGCGCAAAAACGAGGCGTGTTTCGGCGCAAACATTCCCTAGTGCTATTTTGCAGTTCCAGAAAACAATTCCGCCACTGACCAAAAAAACCTGGTCTAAAGTCAGTGGCGCGTTGTTCATAATGCTATTTTAAGCGCGCATGCTTGGCCATAATGTAGCGGGTGCACAACGCGCACACACTTTGATTCTCTCATCAACACAGATGCAGCAGTTTTTATTTTTGCAAATCATACATTATAACAAGGAAATATATTACCATACGAGGGAAATCATTGTGGTGTCCATGAAGATGTGAAAAAATAGGCATAAATCTAGCTTACACATTTACCAGTGTATATTGGTAATTTTTCAGGCAAATTGTAGTAATGACGGATCAGACCTGTTTGCCCAATATATGTATATAAGGACATCTGACAAATTATTTTGTCCGTCAAGAACTAGGAAAAAAAATCGGAAGACTGCGAAATCACCTTTACCATAATGTAAGTACAATAAAAACCTTACTCTTTAACTTACCAGTTAAGTTGAGCTTTCTCATATTTTTTTTCTATTGATTTGGGTGGGTTTGTCCCATCCCCAATGTCACTTCTCTTTCTTTTACGGCCCTGACGAGAACATCGATCTCCTCGGCTGTGAACCGCTCCTGGCGCGCGCCTGGTAAATCCGCCATAATAATAACAATCCGCCATGCAACATGCGCTCCTGCTCTTAAATGGTATGTTGGATGACGCTGTGATTGGTTTATTTCACGTTACGCCCAAACCACACCTATGAATAATGAAGCTACTTCAGACCAACCCTTTTAGATTTGCGCCAGGCGCAAGAGGCATTTATCCTGCCGGGAAAATAGCAACAGCGCCGGGATCCGCCCACAAAGTTACTTGCGCTTTGCGCTTTGACACTTGCGTTTCAGATCGTGCGCTGGGTGCAAGATAGGGCCCCATATCTAATTTCTCATACCTCACATATTATACCTCATATGTATTTTTTCATACACATCACCTTTCTCATATCATATCTCATACATATATCATTTCTCATATATCAAACATCCTCTAATTTCTCATAAATCAAATATCATATATGCTGGGTTTTGGTTTTGGTTAGGCTCTAGTATTGTGGTGGTGAGTTTTGCACAGGCAATTTTCTCAGACAATGTACAAATCTAGTTTTCACTCATCATACATTTCCTTACCAATGATCCTAATGTTCAGAGAATGAGTGTGTGTTTGACATCAGTGTGTCCCTGAAACAGCAGATCCTGATGCGCACAAGGTCAACATGGGGTCGCTT